>JANRMT010062832.1:4614674-4632765 GCA_026402145.1 Polypterus bichir lapradei | reverse complement strand
AGATAGATAGATAGATAGATAGATAGATAGATAGATAGATAGATAGAAAATTATCAAAGAGTGTACCGAATGCTGTCTCCATGATTCAACCAAACATGAACAAAAACCAAACTGAAAAGCACTTGCCCTAAATATGGTGGGGGGTCTATTGTGATTCCCTGACTCATTTTTTGTATTTATCTTAGCTTACTTTCTTACAGAGTTAATATTTATTGATCTATTTATTATTAGGGTTGCCCACAAAACTCATTTCACTTTTCTTAGTCCTTGAAACTCCTTCCATTTATCACTTTGTGAATTTCACTTTCTACTCATATTCAAGGTTGAAGACCCTCCTTTTTCTTTGTCATTTTTTTAATTGCTTTTCTGCATTCAGACAACCTTTGACCATATCTTAATCATATTTATTAGAATAATACAGTAAATAGTTTTATTGCAGTATGTTAATCCATGACTTTGGCATTTTGTGGGCACACATGGAATTAGTTGAATTTTGCGAGGTCTGTTAATTATTGCTTTTTGTGGATGACACGTCTGCAGTAAAATGTTGTTCGTATGTAAACAAATTATGTGTGGTGAATTGAACTCGGAATAACAGAAGAACACTACCTGCTATATTTATTGTATTGCCTTAAGCTAGTCTTACATAAATTTGTCACATTGATTTTTTTAAATCGACTTATAACGTTTTCTGTTTTTCACCTTACTGAAATTTCATTATTCATTTCTGAAAAATGTGAGTGTTTTGAGCTATGATATATCCATTTAAATTATATTGCTTACATCTCAATTTAATTTTAGCTCAAATGCAGTTACCCACAATGATTAAATACAAATACAAGCAATTTTTTGACTGCATATATCAGGATGAACTTGAAAAGACCCCAAATTGACAGACTTTGCTAGCCATGCCTTTATCAAGTTTTTGACAAGATAGCTTTGACACTTCAGCTTTGGAGCAGAATCAAAGAATTTCACTGCCAGAGCCTACAGCTAGGATGATTCACACTGCTTCATGCTGACAAGAATCTTACCATTGCATATCAGTAACTGCTGCAAAAACACTGTCTGATTTTTATTTCATATGGATTGTGCATGATACAGTATCTGATCACACAGAATAAACCCTGTCTGACATTTTCACATTAGACCTGGCAATCTTGTAATGGCTTTCTCCTTGTCTTTTACAAGGTTTCATGTATTTTTACAAGGTTCATATACGGACATTACATTTTGCCACCTTCTACGGCAGTTTTTGTGCTTTGAAATGGAGGCATCTCTTTTTCATGCAAGTTTACAAACAAGCTCAGCATGCTCTTTTGTATCAGTAGTGACAATTAAGTTCTTTACTGTAAATGAACACAAGAAATCATTCCAGACAGTTCACTATTTATATGGAAAATATCAATGGCAAACAGAAGAATTCTGAATCAGTAATGACTCCAAAATAGTAGCTTAATTTCCCAGAATCCATCCTTTCCATTCAGAAAGGTTTGTGATGTGGTTTTACCAGAACTCTGACCCTGGCTTCTGTTTTTCTTTGTTAGGTCTGTTCATTTTGTTATTTTTTATATTATATTTTGAGTTATTTTTTTCATGTTAATGGTATCATCAAAACTTGTTATTTGTCATTCTCATATATGTGCTACAGGTATTGGACCACATCATTTTATGTAAGGCCCGAGAGCAATAGTGATAAGGCATTAGTTGTTGCTCTTCTTGTTCAACTCCCATCCTTGAATTCTTCTTCATTATTTTTGTAAGGACTTTCTCTAAATTTGTTTGGGGCTTTTGGAACTTTGCTCTGCCCCGGATGTTTTTTCATTTTGTCTTATGGATGCGAATTACTTTGCTTTTAGTTTACCTTGAATAAGCAACATTATGTCTTTCTTTGACCATTTTTTAAATAAGGCTTATTATTTTTACTATTTAAGCTTTGCTTTTGTACTTTTGGGCCAGTGTTTTCCCCTCTCCCTTTTTGACTTAATAATAATAATAATACATTTTATTTATATAGCACCTTTCCCCATGCTCAAGGCACTTAATAATAAACTCAATGTAGACTACAAAACTGCATAGAAGATCAAGCAGTAGGCCTACTTTGTGTTTCAGACCTTCTTTGAGCTTTAATGTATACTGTTGAATGTTAAAACTTTCTTGGGATCGCAAAGTTTAGTTTTTATACATCTCAAAGTGTGCATGGAAACGGGAATACGCAACATTTTTGTGCATATGCATCATTCATACATGAGGCCCACAGTATTTGTGAGTCACTTTTCTTGGCTGAAAGGCTTGCTCACTTATTTTTCTGTTTTTTAATTCTTCGTGATTAGGCTGTTACGGTCAATCATTTACTACTGTCCAGTGAATCCAAAATACAGCAAGATCATAATTAGAAGTAAAATGCATGACTCTGTTTTTAGTCATTTTTAAAAACATTGCTCTGTTTAATTTCCTGAACATTATTGTCTTTTTTAATGTTTATTGCGCTGAGGAAATTGCATCACCATTTTGTACCTTTGATTTTCTATGGATGCTAACATATTACTATAGCTTTTTTCATTGGTACAAACATTTTATTGGCCTAAGAGCTATGGTGCTGTGTGGTTGCTATGTATGTAATATATGTGCTCTGTGACCAATGATGTTCTTCACCCAGAGGTATGAAAGGAATGGTAGAGAACGTAAATGGGAAATAGAACATTAATCAAAGCCTAAGTAATAATACAATCTTCTCTGACGTTACTAAATGCATCCTTTCTTTTTTCGGAATTCCAACTAATCATCGGTATGGATGCAAATGCATTTATTGACTCCCTTCTCGATAAATCACTTTTCCTTATTAACCAACTCATTCCCTGTTCATCACTGGCCCTTGCCAAATTTTTTTCTTTTTTAACTCTTTGTATCAAGTCTTATTCCAGAATTGATTATTTCTTAATTTCAAAATCTCCTGTCCCCTGTTCAGTTAATGCACGTTTATCCTTGTCCTCTTTGTCTGACCACCAATGTGTTATTCTTCAGATTTTTCTCACGATTCTGTCTTCTAAGTCCCCTAGTTGGCATTTTAACACTGCTCTTTAGCAAAATCCAGATTTTACTAAACAAACCTTCACTAGACTTTTGGAGTTTATAGTATTAAACAAAGACTCTGTTCAGTATCCAACTAATAGCTGGTTAATAAGGGGCATATACAAACTCTGACCATTGATTGTGCATCCATTTTGGGTAACACTGCACACAGGGATATTGATAACCTTGACAAGCATCTTAATAACCATGAAAATGCTTGCCCATATATTTCTGGTCCAGTACATGAGCTCAAAATTAAGCAAACCAGAGCTGAGTTAAAGAATCTTCTTATGCAGAATGCAGAGTTTAAAATGTATTGCACACGCATTTGTTACTGTCTCTCAGGTGCTGAACTGAACAATATGGTAGCACTTAGACTGCACTGAAGTGTAACATCACTAACCTCACTAATGGAGTTTTTTAAGTTTTTACTTTTATTTTGAACTTTTCTCCTCTGATGAATCCTCATTGTCAGATGCGCTGGAGTTTTTCAAGCCTATTGATTTACCAAAACTCACGCAAAATGACACTGCTCTGATGGAGGCCCTAGTTTCAGGTGAAGAAATTGACTTGCTCATTGACTTTTACTGACTAACATAGCTAGTAAACATTTCGAGTATTAACAGTGCTCACAATCAGCAACCATTCACACATTTACACACATTCAAAATGCTACCACTATAAAAATTGCCAGACTTAGTGTTAGTAAATGAAATCACTAAATGTTAGCTGTTTCACAGTAAGTAATAACAATAACGTTCATAAAAGAGCTGCTACATCAATGAAGCAAAGTTTGTATTTTTAGCTGAAAAATTTGACTCAGTTTTTCTGCAGTCATGTCCTCGTCCCGGAGTGTCACTCTTTTACTGTTCCAAAAAACAACATTATGGTTCATCCTCTGCTGATGCCCGTGTAACTTCAAGGCCGTCGATTGATGTGTTGTGAGGAGGACTGTTTGCACGTGTCATCAAAAATCGTGCAGAAGAAGAAGTACTTATGGTTTCTGACAACAAAGATGCATCTGTTTTGTTGTTTTTGAGCTATTACACTTTCATTATCTGAATCACAAATAAATCCAGAAAGGTATATGTAATTGTAAGTTTATGACTGCTGTTTGTTACCATAGAATTAAAAAAAAACTTATTTTCCCTTATTTTATTTTTTAATCAAAAATCTAAATCTGAAAATTCCTTTCATTTTCGTTTTTTCGCTTTTGCTTCTAAAATGAAATTTCAAATACCAAAAAGTACATGGAGCAGAATGCTTCAATGGGCTGTAACATGCCTTGTCTTTTCATAGCCTTAACTCCCTAAGAGGACATAGAAAAATTGTGGTAAATACAATACACAAATCAGAACACAAGTAATCATCTTCACAGAGCTAGAGGGCCAATCTGTCATTGCCACCACAGAAATACTGTACAATACACTAGGACAAACAAATTTGTTCTTGCACAGTACTCCTCACCAAGTGCAGGTGCATAGAGCCATAACAACTCTCAAGGCAAAACGAAAGAGTAGATCATACCACTCACTAAATACAGTATATAACTATCACATATGAGGACACAGATTTGTTCAAATCCATCAAAAACAAAGTAGAAATTAATTAGCATAACTGAAAAACAATCTCTGTCCATAAGCTAATTGTAGAAACACTGTGTTAGAAAGGAGTCAGACAAGCCAGATACAATCTAAGTCCAAGAGAACAAGCTGCCTCCCCTCTATTGGCTATTCTGCAGCTGAGTCAGAGCTGGGCTGGCCAATCTGAGGAAAGGACCCTTCTAGCCAATTATTCCAGTGGTCCTTTATCAGATAATCAGACAATGGTCCTTTATTAGATGACTTTTCCTTAGGCAGGCAAACAATTTGGCTGTAGAGTAGTGGCACCAAGTGCCACATGTGAGTACAGAGAAGAGAAACAGAATAGGTGAGCGTTAGTAACAGATTATAAATATCATATTATTTATGTTTTAGTACTAATGACTAAAAACAGAGATGCAGTCTGTACAGTTAATCAGCAGGTCTACTCAGGGTATGCTAAACTGAAGTAGTGAGTCTTCAGCCCGGATATGAAAACTGAGACCGAAGGGGCATCTCTTATAGTAGCAGGTAGACCATTCCACAGCTTCAGGGTATTGTAAATAAATGCTTGACCTCCTATTGCTATTTTATTAATGCTTGGAATCATAAGCTGACAGGCATCTTGAGATCTTAATATGTGCTCTGGTTTGCAAGTCATGATAAGTTCAGATAAGTAAGCAGGGCCTGAGTCCTCATGCATAACGCCGTGTGAAGAATTCACACTATAACATGGCGTATGGACAAAAGCGGAAATGTACGTTACACACAAAAAAATCCAGATGCATAAATCGTGCACGTGCCTGCTATCCCGCCCCATCTCCTCCCAGAATTATGGCTCTTTGAATATGCAAATCAATATAAATAGCCCTTAAGCTCAGCGTTCCGTGAAAAGACAATGGCAAAAGCACGGGGGAATAGAAGACGTTCAGCGAATACCAAGTGGAGGCAAAGAAAAATGTACTATTTGTTGGTTTAAACAGTGGTATAATCAACAAAAGGAAGTTGATCACATACTGTAACATAGAGCGTCGGAGAAACTCGAAAGCTCAAGTTCACAAAGTCACACAGTGCCTGAAATAAAAAAGAAGTTGTCAGATATCAAAGTCGCCGTGAAAAGGCGAGTCGTAGCCCACCATCTGAGTGTCATATGAAAGATTATTAGGGTACAGAGAAAAAAAAATAGGCACACAGTGGGGAAAAAAGCACAAAATGTCAACTTTAATTTTTAAATTCCCACTTTAATCACGTAGTTTATTTTGTCATTAAAGTAGAACATCATAAACTTCGTCTTAAAATTGTTTAATTTACTAGTTTCTCAAATCCCATCGTAACTAATGTAGCACGTTAAATGCTTTGTTTTGTATGTGTTCTTCTATGTGCTCTATGTGTGTGAATCACTACCTGCTTCTTATACGGTCTTTCTCTTCCTCCAACAGGATACATTCGTAATATTACAGCTCTCTGAATAATTAAAATACTGAGATGTATATTTGATATCATTTTCATGATGATAGGAGTTAAAGCATGTTATTAAACATGGGAACACGGTGACGCAGTGATTGTTCATGCCTCACGCAAAGATGCTTGCTGCGCCGTGCGTGACCTTCGATGAAATAATTTATTGCAGCAGTACTGTCTCTTTCAAATGTACTAAACACCAATTCCTGTCCTTCCTTTTCTTTCTCCAAGTAACCAATCGCCACACAATCAGCTCTGTAATAGACGTTAAGCCATCTGTAATCTTAGAACGCTGATTCTTCAAAACTTTTAAGGAACATTGAAATATCTTTGTAGTATGTGTTTAATTATTCTATCCATCTATCCTTCCCTTGTCGCACCAGCCCCAGAAAGAATACAGCATGAGGCAGGAACAATCCATGAACGGAGCGCCAGCTCCTCACTAGCGCTGCAGCACCATGTCCTCACATGTTTAATTATTAACAATATAGATCATTTAAATGAAGTTAAAGTTTTATTTGTGTAATATAATAAACCCCCCGTGACCCTGTAGTTAGGATATAGCGGGTTGGATAATGGATGGATGGATGGATATAATAAACCTATTTTGCTGCCTTTCATCTTAAAAATGATATCGCCATCATATGTAAATATACGCTTTATAAAGTGGCTGAGGTTGTGCAATATTATAACCGTATCGCAATTTTACAGTGAGGTAATTGTACTTATAAATACAAAGCGTTCTACAGGGAGCACTTGATGGACTGATTGAGTGCGTTTATAGTTCTTGGGATGAAACTGTTTCTGAACCATGAGGACAGGCTCTGAAGCGTTTGCCGTATGAGTGCAGTTCAATAGACAGAATGGCTGAGGCAGCGTGTGCTAGATGCTGTATACTGATAATTCTCTTTCCAGTCAGCTGCTGTAGAGCTCTGATTCCCCACTCAGATACTGTGATATAAATGCTCTGAGTGGTGCAGTGAGAGTAATATAGAAAAAGATGATCCGCTGTGGCAACCCCTAACGGGAGCAGCTGAAAGAAGAAGAAGAAGGTGCAGTGAGAGTAACAACGCTAAAGCAGCTGTGGTATTTAGAATAGTTTGGCCATTCTGTGGACCATTATACTGTTACAGGTTAATTACAATCAGATGCCTTAAACTAATAAACAGAATGTTTAATTTCAGTGTATTTATAAGGCCACATCAGGGATGTGGATCGAAAAAAGAAAGGGAAACCACACTGGAACAGTAGCACTGCTTTGATGCTGGGTGCCGCCAGTTTGCAAAACCGAGTGGAGAACCTGCGTACACCAAGGTTGGAGCTACCGTGAAAATGTGCGTGGCTTTACACCAAGTTTAGGTTTTATACATCGCGATCTGAACATGGAAACGTTTGTATGCAACATTTTTGTGCATAAGCACCATTTATACATAAGGCCCCTGACCATTTACAGCTTTAAAAAAAGAGGATTTTGAAATATACCCTAAACTTACATGCGAGCCATTGTAAGGACTTAAGAACTGGAGTTATGTGTTTGTATTTTCTTTTTCTTGTAATAATTCTTGCAGCAGCATTGTCAATTAACTGAAAGCAAAATAAAGAATGATTTCAGCAAACAGTGAACACCACATTGCAGTAGTCAATCCTACCAGAAATAAATGCATGAATTAATTTCTCAGTACTGTATCCTGCGTATTTAGAAAATGCATTTATATCCCATCATTTCTATGATGGAGAAAAACATGTTTTGGAAAGTTTTGTAATGTGCGCTTTAAATGACATGCTAGTGTCAAAGATAACACCTGTAATTGCAGGCTGCTTCCTTAAAACTAATTGTGATTCCAACTGAGTGAAATAATGACAAAAGAGTGTTGCAATCAGCATCAATCCTTCCAATAATTCACTTTTCAGTTTCATCTGTGTTCAAGGGCAATTTGTTTTCATCCATCCACTCCTTTACCTTATTCATGCGGTAAATTAAGACAACATTGAAAACAAGTCATTTGGTCTAAAAGAGAGATACAACTGGGTGTTATCTGTATATGAGTAAAAGTTAATGTTATGTTTTTGAATGATAGTTCCCAGGGAAAGCAGGGAAAGTGAAAACAGTAAAGGTTACAGGACCCTGTAGAACACTGTTTCTCATTTCTGTGTAAAATGATGGAGTACTGTCAGCACATTTCAGTATGTACTGTAGTAGATTTGATAAATAAGAACTAAACCAAGCAAGAACATTGCCTGTAAGCCCAATATCATTTTCCAGCCTCTGAGGTACAATAGAATGGTCAGTGGCATCAAACGCTGTGTTTCTAACAACATAATTACAGTGGCGTTTATCTTCATCAGAGGATAGCAGAATTTCGCTTATAACATGTATTAGTGCCGTTTCTGTACTATGACCAGTGAGGAAGCCAGACTGGAATTTCTCAAATAAATTGTGATGCATAAGGAGAGACTGAAGTTGATTGGCAACTACTTTTTCAAGTATTTTAGAGAGAAAGGGTAAATTTGTAAGGAGTTTATAATTATTAAGTATACAGTATGTGGGTCCAGGTCTGACTTTTTAAGTAATGGTTTGATAAGTGAAACTGTTGGTGTATCAGGAACTGCACCATTCAGTAATGAGCTATTGATAATGCTAATAATGGGTGCTGTTAGAACGTCCATGGTTCATTTCACCAGTTTTCTTGGCACTGGATCTAAGGAACAAATAGTAGGTTTCATTTTAGAAATTAAAGTTAAGACTTCCCCATCTGTTACAAGATTCAAATTTCTAAAGCGCTGAATACAAGGCAAGATAGTTTCTGCTAAGCTAGTATGTGGTTTGCAATGTGAGGCTGAGATCTTGGACCTTAGATTTTGATTTTCTCATTAAAGATGTATATAAAGTCTGTACTGCTAATATCTGTTGGTACATTGCACTGTAGTTCTGAATTCCTATTTGTTAGATTAGCCACTGTTCTAAACAGTACACAAGGATTATTATTTCTCTTATTCATTATTTTACAATAGTAGTCAGTAACTATGTAACTCCAAATTAAACTATATCATTATAATTAAATAAGAAATGTGAAAAAATTATATTTCTAAATTTTGTGTCATTTATGAAACAATAAATAAAACAATAAAACTTAATTATTGTAAAGAGCATCTAAAAGCACAGGGAGGAGCTGTGAAAGAGAGGGCCCAAGGATTTATTGAGAAATGTTACCTGAATAGAGTTCAGGGAGGTGTCCACAGCTGTGGATCTATTTGCATGTTGCACACGCCTGTATGTGGGTCCGAGTCCCCTAACTTAGGAGTTAATTTGTGATTAAAGTACTTACTGTCGTGGTGTGCACCTATGGGTTGGGATTGGCAGCAGCAATCGTATAGGGCGGCACTGCTGAGGCTAAGTTGTATCCTTGTTCTTGTCATTTGGTCCCCATCATTTAGCCTTCTCATCTATTCATCTGCTTGTTTTCTTATCAGTTCAACATCTGGAGAGAAGGTTATGTGCAGTGCCTGGTATGGAGCCCTTTGATGTTAATAAAGTGGAGAATAAAGTGTGATGAAGAAAGGGTTATATTTAGAGCCGGAGAAGGAGTCCTCTGATGTTAAAGAAGTGGACGCAGGAATCAGAGACAGGGTAAGCAAATAACTATTGATTTAAATCCTCTAATTTTTCTGGATGGAGAGAGTTTGCCCTTTGTTTGGATTAGCTTTGTGGTTCTTGGACCCGATTAATATATAGAAGGGAGAGGGTACATGTGATGAGATTTTTTTTTCCCTTTTATTTTTTTGAAATATGTTACTTTTGTATGTTTTTCACTATGTGGATTAAACAGTTTTTGATATTTTTTCCATATTTTGGTCTCTGTATTTATCTTTCTCTCGCTTGACCATTCGATTATGAACTACAAGATGCCTCAGTGGGAACATATGCCCATGGCTGTGGGCACGCGGCATTACATGGTCAGCCATTCACCTGTGAGGCTTTCGCTATATTTTTAACATTTTGAACTCTTAAGCCAGGTTTTCCCTACTTTGGGCCCAGCCAGGTTGAAGCCTGCAGGTAGATTTCTGGGGCAAGCTGGTCTGGCTAGTGAACGTCATATTCTGCTTTATGGTTATTTTTGAAGGCTTGACCCCTGTTTTTCACTGTGTGTAAGATTCCAGTTCACAACAAAGAAAGTGAGCTGAATTGAACACTTTGGTGCGCTGTATAATATGTATTCAAGCTTCTTTTTCCCTTGTGCAAGGCATTTATTTACATTAAACTCTAAATGCTTTTCAGATTCCATGCTATCTGCTAATTTGCCTAGCTTAGTATCATGAGCAAATTTATTCAATGTGTTTATTTAATTTTACAGAAATCAATTCTAAAGGGCTGTTGCCCCAGCACTGATTCCCTGAAGAACTTAACTAATTACACAAGCTAATTCAAATAAAGCTCTTCACACCATATTTGAACCACATCTGCACATTGTGCCTTGGATCTCTTATAATTCCTGTCTGATGATTAATCTGCTATGGAGTACTGCATCAAAAGATTTTTCTAAAGTTAAATAATATCATATGAAAACATGTATGTGAAGAACGATCTCCAATTTAAACTTTTTCATAGCTTGTTTTCTCTTTTGTCTTTTAAAAGATGATCTATTAATTTGTTTCAACCACACATTAAGCTAAATGGACTTTAGCTAACAGGGTAGGTAAGATTAGTTTTATTATATAATGATACAATGGTAGTCCTTAGGAATTTATTTGATTTGTTGTGATCTCCCAAAAAATATATAGTGCAGTATATACAGAATATTTAATCACTATCAATGTTTAGTAATAATGTTCGGTGCTGACCAGGATATGTTTTCTGTGAAAGCATTTTCAGTGTCATTAGTTTCTGAGCTCAAATAACAAAAAATAAGATTAACTCATAAGGCAAGTCAATGTGTGAGACATTAAGCAAATCATGTTCCTTATTTCAGATGATTTCTAATGCTGAAGGTGAACATTTGCATGTTTTTCCATGACTTAAACCTGACACCTGGTGGTTCTATTCAGTAATATCATTCATTTGTGTGCAGTCCTTTAGGCAAGTGACAATAAAATCACTATACCATATCCTATCCTTGTTTTTCAACACATTAATCCAGTCAAGGGTTACAGGAGAGCCGGAGCCATTTGGGGCAGCACTGGACACAAGGCAAGAGAAAGTGCCAATCAACTACAAGGACAATAAGATTATTAATGTGAACAAGTTAAAGTCGAAAATAACAAAGGCAGTTATTTCTGTGCATTGTGTTCTCCCTTCAATGTTAATATTAATATTTTTTCTTTCGAACTTCTCTGCCTTAGACAAATTTTTAAAATTTAAATTTTATGTTCAGTGCAATGGATAAGTGCTAAAAAATCCCAGAGTTTAAGATTAACCTGAAAGGAGTATATTAATTTAATTTAACACTTCAGCACCAGAATCCACCTTTAAACATATTTTTAAATGTGTCAGTTTAAATAATTAAGAGTTAAAATTGCTTTTAAGATTTTAATTTTAACAATCTTCTGGAGCATCTTAAACAAGCTGTTATTAGTTGGGCTCATCTCAAGCTATCATGGTCCAGTAATTAAAACTAATATTTTTACCTAAATTCTTATATGTTTCCAGTACATTCATGTCTGTATAAATAGGTCTCAGCTCAGTTTTGGTGTAGCGGCAGATGTATATATTTTGACAAAAGCTTTTGCTTGGTTCATTTGGAGAAGCTTAACAGTGCAACATATGGATCCTCTCTAGATAGCTAAGAACTTCTGATGATGTAATTTTTGCAAAATCAGGAATGACTTCCCACCAACATGGCCCTGCAGTTCATATCTTTATGCTAGACAGAACCCACAGAACTCTGTTAAAGGTTATGATTGGAAACAAAGTTGAAGAGTGGAAACATTTTGTGGACCTCCAACTTCTCACAAGTGACTGAAACCATTATGAAACACTCCCTCATGTTTTTTGTCCCAGTTCTGTTGTGCTTACAAGGAGAACTCATCTAGCCAGGCTTTCATTTTTCAGGACACAGTGGGTTGTGCTCTAAATCATTTGCTGGTTATTCCTGACATGAGATCTGAGGACAACATCTACTGAGCCTAGCTGCATGCGAGATCCCTCAGTATTCTGAAGCAGCTTTGTCAAGTTTTAATATTCAACTGTCCAGAGAAATGAGTTCTACTACTTTTTCCATCACTGTCTAATAACTGAAAAATAAGTGCAACACTTTAAGCACATCGGGGGATCTTGTCTAAAGTCTTTTAACACCACAGAGTAGCTAAAATATCAGTGCACTGCTACATTCAGTCAGTGTTTCTTTCTCAACACTTATTAATCTAATTCAGGATTGACAGCACAGGACTTAAGACAAGGGATAGCCCTGGAAGGCTAGGTGGGTCCATTGCTGAGCCATCTTACATAAGCATCAGTAAACCTTAGCAGTAGATCTTTGTGAATGTGTGAGGAATAGCAGAGTACCCAGAGGAAACCCCCTGCAAAATTAAATAAAGTGCTAACTCCACACAGACAGCAATCAGGTGCAGGGCTCAAACCAAGGACTTTGGATCTGTGGAGCAGCAGTACTAACCACAGCACCACCATGCCACATTCTACTGACACAGATAGAAGAAATGTAGGAAACAATAAACAAGGTGAACAGAAAAAAATAATATTGACCATTCTAAAAACTGCGCAGCTCCATGTACTTAAAGGTCTGTTTGACAGTTCTGTATGAGTTTTCTTGATGAGTTACGTAGTCAACTTAAGAACTTAAAATCTAAATATTTACTGTTTGGTTAGGGTTAGGGTTAAGGTATTCTGGAAAATGTCACACACATGCACAGTACAGTTTGAGTACTCTAGGTTAATATTTTTGTCATTCTGTAAATTCATGTATTCATTATTAGCCTGTAATGTACACAGAGAAAAATTCCTTCAGTATGGGAGCCTATATCTGTTAACCCTTTATTTCTAATATTTGTTGTGTTAAGAGTATTGGGGTTTATTTGAATATACAGGTAATGTATTGGAAATTTTGCTACCATTTTTAAAAGAAAGTGTAAAATGTCAGCATACCCCCTGTCAAGCAACAGTTGTCAAGCAAATTGTCAAGCAACAGTTTGCTGGGACACATTCCCAAGTCATATTATTTGACTTATATTACATGTTATCACCATAACTTGATGTAAAAAATAGACCAGAATTTCTTCCTCTAAATGGATATACTGTAAAATGTGCGTGTGGTATAGCAGGATCGCAGCTTAGAAAAAGGTGACCGATTTTTAATAAATAAATAATGGGTGGGCTTGATCTCCATGGTTGTGCATGCTGACACAGCTGCAGGGGGTTGGTGGAGTAATTGGGGCGTGATGCACCTGTACATGAGGGTGCGGTCTGTCTCAGATGCTTCATTGGCTTCATGTGGTGCATGATTGGGACGCTGTGCCCACAGAAGCATATAAGGAAGAGCCGGCACAAGGAAAGGGAAAAACACAAACAAAAGAAAAGAAAGGAAGGAGGTTAAGAAAACAATGGAGAGGAGTCAGGAGGCAGAGAGAGCCGGTGTGAGTAAGCAAATAAGAGAGAGAGAAGGCAGGCAGCCGGGAGGAAGTCCCTCGGGTGACCATATGGCCGATGCTCAAGTACTGAAAGAGGTCACTTTGGCTGAGTGATTTGGGAGCTGGAAAGTGACTCAACACATAAGGCCAGAGAGAGGCAACATGGCGGCAGAGGAGTTGGAAGGCTCAGTGAAGCGCATGGACCACAGGGACACAAGCCTGGCAGCAGGAGTCAGAGGCTTGGTGTATTGCATTGCTAGAGCCACAAAAGGCTGCAGAGGCCCAAGCCTAGGAGCAGAAACAGAAAGTTGAATGAACGGCTGGTTAGGTTCCTCCTTGGCTGCAAGGACCCATTTAGGGTTAAACTAAGGCGATGTCAGCATTTAGAGAGTTACAACAGGGCTCCTATTTTTATGGACAACTTCCTGCACTGTGTTTTTAACCTCATTTTAATGGATTATTTATTTGATTTTAATCTCCACTTTCACTTTTTATTGGATTATTTATTGATTGATTTTTTCATGCACTGCACTTTTGGATGCTTTATTTTTGACCTTGTATTAATAAAAGACTTTTTTCACCTACACCTTGCTATGGGTGTGTATGTGTCCTCATCTGCCTGGCTAGTCCTGGTTATGTTCAAGAAGCTCCTACTTGTAGTATGGAGTGTGAAGGAGACTGGCACCTTCACAGTTGGTAATTGATTTTCATCTTATGGAACACATTAGGAAAAAAAAAAATCATTTTTCCAAAAATAACTTAATAATAATGTACGATAGTCATATTTAGGCCAGTGTAGCTTGACTTTGTGAACCAAAGCAGGCTGTTTTTACTGTTAGGTGTAATATATAAAGCATTCATGAGAGCCAGATGGGTGAACATCTTACCTGAAACAAACTCTCAGCCCTTCCGCAAGAAATATCCATCATTAGGTGCATTTATATGCACCTCAATAACACAGTTATTTGCAGGAACCTTATTGCTCATATGCCATGTTAAATATTATTCTGGTTAGAGAAACCAGATCGTTTGTCTCTGGGAAACCTGGTTAACAGAGGTAGAGTTCTCTGTGAATAAGCCCGTTATGTGGCCATGTAAACCCTTAACCAGGTTACAGTTAAGAATTTTGTAGTCTGAGCGTGTTTTTTGTACTCTCTCAGGCTCTGCATGTGTTTGCCACAAAATACATTTCCAGAGGCATCTGCCCTAATATTTAAGAAATCGTTAAATTTATGTTGACGGGCTGAGTAGTCCAATTACTTTTTAAACTAATAAGTAACCTAAACCAATACTGAAAACAATACTGAAGTAAAAATATCTGCTGTCACACATGTGTGTTTGGGAGGCAGTCAAAGGGTTCAAATCAGGGCATTGACAAGCCAGACCAGGGGTTGGCGCTGAATATTAATGGCTCTTCTCTTTCTACAGTACCTCCAAGGAGAAGACCAGCTAAATTCATCATTTCCGCTTATTCTGACCTAACTTCCGGCCCCCACTGATGACCTCACTACCGGCACCCACAGATGATGTCACACCACTTCCTTTCCTGCAAACACTCCCTTCCTGTTTTCCTCACTATAAATGATTGCTGTTTACCATTTCAGTCAGTCAGTCAGTGTTTTGGAACTCAGATCATTCTCGATAGATTACTCATTTTCTGCACGGTATATGGGGTGGATACCCCACTATTATTGACTGGTACTATATTTTCTTACACTGCATTAGTACTATTCTAACAGCACTGGGTGTAAGGCAAGAAGCACACATACCAGGGCCTTTGCAAAGCTTAATCTCACAGCTAAGTAGAAAACAGTGTGTAACAGACAAATATAAATAAAGCATCAGTTTGACTAAGCATTTTTATAAAACAAAAGAAAATCATTGCAGGGATCATGCTTATTTTTTTTATTCATTATGGCCAATGATGATGTTTAACTCTTTTTCTGCACAGTTTAATGATGTCAGAGGGTTTTGACAAAGGAGAACTCCAGAAGAATACCTGCCCATGTAAATGCGGATTATTTAAAATCCAGGTTTCTGCCTTAACCCAATTGTGTGTGTAAACGCACTCATTATTACAACACCATCCATTAATACCACCAGTTATTAACATGTATAGCATACTAATATCTTTAACATTCGTGACAGTAGGCTCATTGAAGGTAATTTTTCATCTGTGCACCAGCATTGCAAACCTGCCTAGCACTGTTTCTCTGTCATACATGAAACTATTCCCTGTTAACCAGTGGTAGTAAAATTACATCTGTGTCAAATACCATAATAAGTTGGCACCATTAAATGTATTTAGGCGAAACACACTCATTTTTACCCAACTTTAAATTTACATCAAACTTTTCTAGGCAAAGCCAACAGGAATAAAACAAGAAAATGACATTTTATTTTCTATATGTACTGCCAAGACATGGAAAAGTAGCAAACCACAAGGGCATAGAAAAATAGGTCAGAAGATAAAACAAATTCAGCAACTCAAACCATATCAAAACAAATAAATCAAGCCTATCCTTCTACAAAACAGATCGTAAACTAAAGTTGTAGTCAGAAACACAATAGCTAGTTGATTTGCCACAAAACATACACTGTATTTTGCTCAAGACTTTCAGTGAGTATCCACAAATTTGAACAATGAGTCACTTGTGGTGCCATCCTATATATGGTCATGCTGATTATGTCAAACAATGCAACTTCTAAGACGCGCCCCTAGCAATGAAGCTTTGTATTATCCAGAGGTTTAATACCAAAATGGTGGCACCCATAGAAAAACAAAATATCATTTTGGTATAAATCAAAATGTATTGAAAAATGTTGCCATGTTTGAGACTCTTGTTCAGACAAGTGTGAAATAAAATTGACTGCAAAAATTTTAAATAACAACCACGGGAGTATCATTAATATTTTTCTGGTAATGGTAGAAATACCTTTAGCAGTTTTTTGTTGTATTTTAGTTACAACTTGGATAAACTGAAGCTATTTTATCAAATTGTTTGGTATTTGGTACACTGTATTAATCTCCTAGTTGAAATTTTCTTTTCACGTAACCCAAATTAGTTGCCCTAAAAATAAAAACTCAAGGCAGAGTTCCTTAATTTCGGACATCTTTAAAATACTTTAATATATAGTTGTGATACTGCATTTCTGTATAAGAAATGCTCCTGGGAGTTCAAATAATGCACTCTATTGTTGATAGGTGAAATAGTAACATCAGAAAAGCTTAGTTAAAGAGGAATTAGTTTCTGATTAAATAATCAGTCATATTGGACACCTGCTGATGATATTTGCTTGAAAAGTAGGCATGTGACACATGCCTTAAAGACACCAGATTCAGTTTTAACAATACTGTGCAGAAAAATAAGCAAAGTTAGCCACGCTAACTGGAATACATCGCACACAATCACCAGTTTATGTGTTTGAGGCTTTATGTACAGCTTGTCACACTGGACTGGCACAGTCAAGTATTGACAGAGCTCTCCAAAAGGAGTTTGAAGCTTTTAAATTTGTAGAAGGACTTGCTTATCACTCTTCCACCAATTAAAATACAAAATACAAAGTTTGAAGGTAATAATTTTAGTAATATATCATTTGTAATCACTTTTGACCTTTCTATTTTCTGCCTTGGGCAAGGCTACTTACTGTAACTCAACTGGTATTCTATAAAGCATACCTTAGTTTTCATTTCATGACAAAACTAAGCAGTCTATCATTTTTTTGTTTCCTCATAGCATACCTGAAACTTAAGTCATTGCAAATGTCTCCCTTACTAGCCTTCTTCTTGCACATTTAGTTTTAGTAGACAGCCTGCTCTCGGCAGATTTACAGCTGTGCCATACCCCTTACTCCATGGACTCCAAAGAGTATTCAGTGACTTGGATTTTTCTTTTCTCTTTGACCTGACTTGTGCTTGTCAATCACCTTTTCGCAGAGTTGTTTTCAATATTCTTTTGTCTTCATTGTGTAAATTAGGTAATGATGCTGACTCGCCACAAGCAGGACCTTCCCCATAAGGGGCACTAATACTACAATCAACTGAAACCCCTTGACTACATACAGGGGATCTCCATTTAACTGAATATGTGACTTCTAAGGGTTGAATACTTTTTGTAGGTACTGTACAAAGAACTCTCAAGAGGTAATGTCCTCCTCTATTTATTTGCAGTTAGGCTCCCTGTGTTTAAAAATGAGTACTTACAGCACATGAATGTGCAGATTTACATTTATAGATGAGTTGTTTTCCTTGAAATGGCAAGTAAATACATTAATAGGTTCACTCAATTAAACAAAATGAAGAAAAACAATTCATACCAGAATTTCTAATACACTTAAAAAGACGTTATAGGCTTTTTTGGTAGACAGTAGAATTCATGGTTCCATCTATCACAGCAAGC
>JANRMT010062832.1:4558898-4594674 GCA_026402145.1 Polypterus bichir lapradei | reverse complement strand
TTTTTTCTGTCCCCCCTGGCCATTGGACCTTACTCTTATTCGATGTTAATTAATGCTGATTTATGTTGTTTTCATATTGTGTTTTTTTATTTTTCTATTCTTTATTATGTAAAGCACTTTGAGCTACTGTTTGTATGAATATGTGCTATATAAATAAATGTTGTTGTTGTTGTTTAGTGAGTAGATCATATATGGAAGGATTTTAAGTGGTCATAACATCTTTGTGTTAAATACATATATTGAAAAGTAAAAGACAAACAAATGGGCTTAATGGTGGGGCTTTTTCCGTATGAGAAGAGTCAGGGCAGGACTGCAGTAGTGGCAGGAGTTGCTAAGTTTTGGAAGCAGAAGCAGCTTTCAGTTTATCTGTTAATCTACCCTCTGTTCCTCGTCTCTGATCATGAGCACAGATACAAAGGCAGTACATTAAAGGGAGTCTGCTAAATAGACTAACCGGATGCATTTCCTTGTATTCTCTCCGGCGGTTATGCACATTTCTAAGAGTAAATGCTGCAATACAAATTAGTTGAATTAATATGTCAAATGAATCAAACCAAGAAAGCTAGTGGAAAGACCTAATTAGAACCAGACCCTTATAGTCTGAGATAACAGATCTCATTCAGAAGCGTTCACAAGCTAATTATGTTGCACTAGGGAAGCCAATTACAACTGAATAGAAATTAAGTCAGTTCATTTGAGTGCCAGATCCTTGCGGCAGACTTCAGTTGCTTCATTTACAGTAAGAAATGTAATCTGTTTTATATTGACAATGGTTTCCAAGTAAAAAACAAGCTTATTTTTAATATTGTAAAATCAAAATTAATTGTTGCTAACAACCATATTTTATAAGTTGGTTTACTTCATATAATTAGCTAAATGCAAGCATAGCAATAGTAAAACTAATAATGTCACATAAAGTGCATGAATAAAAAGCATACATGGATACTGATACATATGAACATTCAACCACCATGCTTATTTAAATAGTCTGAAATACATTTCATGAATGTTTAAAGCATAGAGCCATCTATCACTTTATCTCAAATATTTTGATAAATGAGAATGGTAACATATGTATGTCACCTATTATGTCTTTTATGGTGAACAGCATTTTTTAGTGATTCTGGCATATACTTTTTTTATCTATCCATCCATTATCCAACCCGCTACATCCCAACTACAGGGTCACAGGGGTCTGCTGGAGCCAATCCCAGCCAACACAGGGTACAAGGCAGCCCACCGCAGTATACTTCTTTATAAGTAGGCTAAATCAATGTTTAATTGAGGATGGCTATGAAAGAGAAACCTTTGTTCATCATCTAGTTTCATGTGTAATGCAGAGCTTTTCTGGACAGTTATATGCAGGTAAACTACAGCATGCTTTTCATTCCACTAACATTTTATTTATTTTATGTTATTTCTTTCATGTTTTATAAATATGGTTTAGTTTGCTATGAAACTGAGATTTATTATAGTTTATTATGACTTAAGAATGCTTCTGTTGTTCCCTTCTAAATTCTCACTCGAGCCTATTAATTTTGCATGATAATAGTACTTCTAGTCAGCAGATTATAGACTCATCAACCGTAAACCTTTCTGTCTTCTACATACTGTAAAGAGGATGTGCAAAATAGCTTTTGCATTAAAACAGAAGAATGATGTATTCTACTATAAACCATCCAAGAATATCACTTAAGCCACCTCTCTCTACTGCCAAACCACTTCCAATAAATGTAATGCATTTAAATTTACTTCTAGAATATCTGTAGCCAATGCTCTCAGTTTTGGGAACTTTTCTAAGATGTGCACCATGCTGTGGTTTTGTTTTTGGAATGCATGTATCACACAAAGTCATATTACCTGAAAATGTACCTTTTCTTTGGAATTCAAGATTCAGTTTGTAAAACAAGGTGGAATGGCAAATAATGTAGAATCCACTGAATCATTACAGAAAGACTTGGACAAAATACAAATTTAATGTAAGTAAATTAAAAGTGTTACATGTGGAAATTAAAAATATTAGATTTGAATGCACAATGGAAGGTTTGAAACTTGAAAGTACACCTTATGAGAAGGTCCTAGGAGCCATAATGACCTCATCACTATCTTCATCAGTGTGCAGAAGCCACTAAGAAGACCGATAGATTTTTAGGTTATGGCCTGTCAAGAGAGGTCATGCTTAAGCTATGTGATATACTAGTGAGGCCACATCTGGAGTACTGTGTACCATTTGGTCCCCGTAATACAAATAAGATATGGCAGCACTAGAAGAACTGCAGAGAACTCCAGGACTGCAAGGTGCAGAATGAGCTATCGGAGAAAGGTTAAACAAATGGACATTAAGGAGTGACATGACCAAAATGTTTTCAATTGTGGAAGGAATTAGTACGGTGGATCGCAACTTTCATTTAAAATGAGTTTTTTCAGCAAGAACACACTTGTTAAGGGTAAACTTCACACAAACATTAGAAGGTTTTCCTTTACCCAGAGAATCAAAGACACATGGAATAAATGATCAAGTAGTGTGATAGAGAGTAGGACTGTAGGGACCTTTGAATTAATTCAAAAACAACAACAGAAAGAACAATCACAATCCCTAATGAAGAAATATGTCAAGCAGACATGTACAATGTAAGTCCAGTTTGGACTGCTGAACAATAAAGAATATATCTGCAATAGATTCTTTTTTCTGTAGTTCTTACTCAGACTAAAAGGCAAAAAAGTGGGCTTACCAAGTGACACTACAGTGCACAATATAAAGAGCTGAGAAATTAACTCGGTGAACCTGAGGAACTAAAATCCAACCAGTGCTTCCAGAATACTTATTTTTTATTAAGTACAAAGAGCCATAAGTCCAGACATTAGGTCACGACAGGAGTCGTGCTACTTTAATAATGCTACTTAAAGGGAAAGATATCTGAAGGTTCATGGGGAGGAGGGCTGACCTGAACTTAAAATGCTGAGTTGTTTAACCCAAGGCCTCCAAATCCCCATTGAATTGGCGTTTATTTTAAAACAGACATTCACTTATCTTGGGGTAAACTCTGCAGTGTTTTTTATGCTGAAAATTCTTCACCTACTCGTATAATATACTGTACTTTAAAATGTAAAATTGTATTGAAGAGACTTTATCATGAGTTTTATTCTATTCCTATATTTTTGCTTATTTTATAAAAGTCGAAAATATGAAATCAATAAGATTCAGGTATAGTGTTAGTGTGGTCTGATATAATGGAAGAGAGCTGCAACAAGTAAAAAGAATTACCTAAAGGGTAGTTTGAGCAATCTGAGGTTTTTGTCACAATAACTGTTGTAATTGATTTTATTCTTATGAGTAATCTCTTGTCAAATTGCCTTAAATTACTTGCAGAGGTCACCATTTTACATGATTGTTGATGCAGTTGATTATTATTTGAAAACAATTTAAATGTCATCATGTTTAGTGCTATGATTTCTTTAGATATAAAAAGAGCTTCTACTCCATTATTCACTGTTAACAGGTACATTTCCCATTTCATCAACTGCTTAATTTAGTAGTGTATTCTGTCTTGCTCTCCAAATGTGCTACTTGATAGTGTGCAATAAATGATCTGGTTAATGAATCATTTCCTGATGTCCTGTCTTAGCTAAAAATGTCTTGTCTGTTAAATTGTGTCCAGCTATGAACTGGACTCTTACTCAGGTTGGTTCCTGCCTTGCACAAAGTGTAGACAGCTTCGCCTTTGAGTCCTTGAATGTGGTTTGACTGTTTAGGAAGTCTATTATGAATTGTGATGTATAGGAAGACAGTACAATAAGTAGGTTTGAAATGGGAGAGATCTGCCATATAGTTGAGTAGGCAATGGGTCTGTGGGAAAACCATAAGGACACAGGTTTGGTTTGTGCCATTGGCTCACTATATGACCTGGGCCAAGGCACTTAGCCTGTTGGTGCTTCATCCTTCAAAATGTAACTCTAAGTAGTTATTTCCACCGAGAAAAATTAAAGTGAAAAAATGTTAAAATGTCCTTTATTAAGATTTGAAAAAGACAATGGATAGTTATACAGAAAATCTGACTGCTACAAATTCATTCCTTGATTCATCTTTAATATAGTAATAGTATAGCATAGTCATGTAACCTGCCTGTGCTTCAACGACATAAATATTTAAGCAAAAGTTTTGCTCTGCCTGAAATGTACAACGCAACTGTATTCTGCATGTAGGTCACTATATAAAAACGGCTAACATCTTAAAATATTTATAAGAAAAGTACAAAAAAAAATATTCACCATGTTTACAGTATCTCTTTATTACTAATGCAACAAGTCAGAACCTTTAAGGCAAAAAATAAATGAATAAAGAAATGCTTCATTGTGTTATAAACAAAAAACAAAGAAGATAAGCCTATCTGATTATGTATGTTACGGTTTTTCTTCTTTAAGGCTAAGCAACATAATAAGCTTATATTTGTAACTCCATCAGAACCATGCAATATAATTACAAACGTCATGGTGACACACAGCACATTTCGTGCACATAGGAATCAGCTTTTTAATCTCATATATGCGACCAAATGCATTAAACTATTTAATATTTTACTGTTTCATTGTAAATGTTGCGTTCAAATAAAAAAAGCCTACTTAACCAACTATTCTACAAATTTTATCTGTAGAACAGTGAACTTCTTTAATCAAGCTTGAACTACTTACAGCTTCCTTCCAAGTCTTTATGTTCTAACTCGCTGTACACTGTAACTGTCAAACTTCTCCAGCAACACAGGGAGGCTGCTACATTGGAGAGGTCACTCCACACTTCCTCAGCCCTGAACAAAAGTAACTTAATTCCCATTTGAGTCCTGCTATCATCATTTGTGATAAAAGCTCTCTATAATTGTGCATTAGACATAGGCACCACCTGCCAGTTTTCCGCTACATTTTTTGATGCATCAACTTGAAGCCAAATGTCTTCTGGTGTTTCACCGATGGGAGTACCCGTTGAAACAATTCCCTGCATTTGACATTGCAGTTGATCAACTAACGCCGAGAAAAACTGAAGGGGCAATTGATTCAGTTTTGATTCGTCGAATGATATAGCTACCTATGGATGTAAAAAGTTTAGGGTTGCCAGATTAGAAAATTAGAAATACGGGACACTCTTAAAATTTCTCTCTATATTACTATATATATATATATATATATATATATATATATATAAATTTATACATGCACCCTACACACCCAGACCAATATATTATATAAAAGTAGAGACATACTGTGTTGCTTGATATCAGACTTCCAGCCATGTTCAATACTGAAAGTGCAATTACATACACCACAGTTTGCTTCAAAACAACTTCTGCCTTGTTTGATAAATGTCCATTCGCTGGAATAATCATCAGAAAGTTTACACTTACATTTTGGCATCTTGGGATGGGTGGATGGATGGAGTAGTTTTTAAGTTAGAAAAAAAGAAGGCCGTGGCGAGTAGTAACAACACACTTTATTGACACTGTATGTTGCAATGTTGATATAGAACTGCACAGCAGCATGGCGGTAACAGGGTCGCTGTCCTCAGCCAACCATACCAACTGAACAAGTTGCAAACAGGCAGCAAACACTAGTTTCCTTGTTATATTTGGGTTATTTTCATCAAGAGAATTTGAGAAAAGAAAGTATAATTACTTTTAAAGTTACAACTAAATACCGTAATAAGGTAGTACAAATATATTTTTATTACGAAATTTGAAAATGAACTAAATACGGGACATTTGGGTGTCCCTCAAAGTTCAGTACGGGACAGGGGACAGAATTATCAAATATGGGACATGTCTCGTATATAAGGGATGCCTGGCAATCCTAAAAAAGCTCCATCTCCCTCTGCAGTTCCATAGATTTAGGCCATGAAGTTGGATACTGCATTTTTTTACAACATTGCCATTATGTCATTTTTTTATGGTAGATGACAATTTATTATAGTATGCGGTTCCAAGGTCCAGATCTCGCAATGACTAATAAATACTGCTTGATTTTAGATCTAGGGTGATTAGGTGGTCATTGTTAATTTGCATAACTCTGGACTTTATTGCTCTTCTTTAGTGCTGACAGGTGCTCAAGATCAGCATTTCCAAATTAGCCATGTTAAATTGCAGCAGTGATGGATATGTGGCACACTACACAGGCTGCAATTCTCTACATTTCTGTTCATCTTTAGCAAGCACATGTGCAGCTTCCGAAGATGACAGAAGTGTAAATGTGCTGAGCTCTCTCATTGAAGGTGTACAATGGGATTAATGCTTAGCTGTTTCATCATGGACTTTAAGGTCATTTCAGTGGGCTCATATTTGCATGTTGCAGTATTTACGACAGGCCTTTGTATTGTCTCCCAGCACTGAATTGATCCCAAGTTTAAGGTTTTTTTTGTAGCCTTCAATTTAATTTTACTCTTAATACCCTAGCTATGCATAGAATTATCAGTCTCTTCAGTGAATCTGCAATCATTAATAATCTTTACTTTCCTCTGTTTTCTTCTCTGGGTCTTCAATGGAGGCCTTCTCTGCCGCTGCCACCCCCACCTGACCAAAGTTTTGTGCAGCCACCTGTGATGTCTGAATGAAAGCGTGTAGCAATCGTAACTGCTACGCTTCACTAAATTTATAGTGAAAAATTAACTATGGATTGCATGTCAACCCCAAACTGTCTTCAGACCCACGGCACCAAAAATTACATCCACTAATGAAAGTGTATTTTACAGAAATGACCCAGAGAAAAGGTGCAGAGAAAAAATGTAATTAATGATTTATATGCAATCCCACAAACTCCCCGGACATAAGCCGATTCCGAAACCACCCACCCTCTCTCAACATATACAGTAAACAAATACCATAAAATCATGTACCCAAAAATATCCCATAACGTCCACTCAATTTATTCTCTTTGTAAGATAATCATATCTCCCAATTTTCAATTCTTCAGAGGAGGCAAGAATAAAAGATTATTTATTGCTCACTCTGAATGGTGTGGAATGGGCGAAACTGTCCAAGGATAGGTGTGCCAAGATTGTGGCATCATATTCAAAAAGACTTGAGGCTGTAATTGCTGCCAAAGGTGCATCGACAAAGTATTGAGCAAAGGCTGTGAATACTTATGTACATGTGATTTCTCAGTTTTTTTATTTTTAATAAATTTGCAAAAACCTCAAGTAAACTTTTTTCACGTTGTCATTATGGGGTGTTGTGTGTAGAATTCTGAGGAAAAAAATGAATTTAATCAATTTTGGAATAAGGCTGTAACATAACAAAATGTGGAAAAAGTGATGCGCTGTGAATACTTTCTGGATGCACTGTAGTTGTGCTCAGACGGAGACAGGATTCACATAGAGCACAGGTGTCGAACTCTGGTCCTGGAGGGCTGCAGTGGCTGCAGGTTTTCATTCTAACCATCTTAATAATAAATTTTATTTGTATTGCTCTTTATATTTTAGCAATCTCAAAGTGCTACAGAGTAAAAAATAAGAGTCTATAAAAATACTTTAACTAAAAGTCTTTCTAAAGAGATGAGTTTTTAGGTTTCGTTTAAAAACATCCGTCGACTGTGGGGCTCTCAGGTAATCAGGGAGGGCATTCCAAAGCTTAGGTGCCACAGATGAAAAAGCCCTATCACCCATGCTGCTGAGCCTAGTTCTGGGGACTTGGAGGGTGTTTATGTGTACAGAGCGGAGGGTACATGAGGAAGTATAAGGAGTGAGTAGTTCCTGTAGGTAAAGAGGGGCATGTCCATAAATGCACTGATGGGTGAGAAGGGAGACCTTGTACTCTATTCTGAGCTGGACAGGGAGCCAATGAAGAGTTTTCAGGATGGGCGTGATGTGATCATGCTTTCACACCCTCATCAGGATCCTGGCAGCACCGTTCTGAATATACTGAAGTCTCTAGATACTCTTACCGGGAATTCTGATGAGGAGCGCATTACAGTAATCCAGCCTAGAAGAGACAAAGGCATGGACGAGCTTCTCTGCATCTACCAGGGTGAGTGTTGGGCGGAGTAAAAAGATGACTTACAGAGGTGTTTGATGTGGGTGTCAAAGGTGAGTTGTGAGTCCATTTTAACACTCAAATTGGTAACAGATGTGGAAAGAGGGATATTTTGACCAGAGAAAGTGATACTGGTGATAGTAGAAGAACGGAGATGGTGTGATGTACCAACTAAGATGGCTTCTGTTTTTGATCTGTTCAGCTGAAGGAATTTGAGCCTCATCCAAGCCTCTATCTCCTCCAGACAGGTAGTCAGTGTAGGTATTGGTGGAGGAGCAATAGAGGAGGTTGGGGTAGTCCTGAGGTAAAGCTGAGTGTCATCGGCATAGCAATGGAAAGATAAACCATGTCTGCTAATGACAATTCCAAGCTTTAGTTTTAATTAACTTGACTCAGGCCCCTTAGTTGTCTCTTTTTCCTTAATTCAGCGTTTCTCAACCTTTAAGTATTTGCGGCCCGAGTTTTCATAACAGTTTTAATCGCGCCACCCTAACATTTTTTTGAAATGTAGATGCATATTTTATTATACCTACTTAACTTTTATCGACATTTATCCATCCATCCATCCATTTTCCAACTCGCTGAATTCGAACACAGGGCCACGGGGGTCTGCTGGAGCCAATCCCAGCCAACACAGGGCACAAGGCAGGAACCAACCCTGGGCAGGGGGCCAACCCACCGCAGGACACACACAAACACACCAAGCACACACTAGGGCCAATTTAGAATCGCCAATCCACCTAACCTGCCTGTCTTTGGACTGTGGGAGGAAACCGGAGTGCCCGGAGGAAACCCACACAGACACGGGGAGAACATGCAAACTCCATGCAGGGAGGACCCAGGAAGCGAACCCAGGTCTCCTAACTGTGAGGCAGCAGCGCTACCACTGCGCCACCGTGCCGCCCATCGACATTTATCTAACTCTATATTTATTGTTCTAGTATCAGAATGTAGTTTAAGTTAATTTGTTTTGGTTTCAACAGATGTTTTTTTTCATATTTTTGATTCTTGTTTTCTTTTTTTTACATTTTCGCGCCCCCCTTTTTGTTACTTTGTGCCCCCCTAGGGGGGCCTGCCCCACAGGTTGAGAACCACTGCTTTAATTAGTAGCCAAACAATAATAAGACACAAAATGAGCCGCCACATGACCAGCTCACCTGTGCCCATTACACAATATCTGAAAATAAAGAAAGGTGAAGGCTTCAGTAAGGTTGATATCTCAGGTCACCCAAACATTTTGACGATGTTCTTAGAAAAAACAGAAAATCAACAGTTTTGGAAATGTCTGCTGTGGCAGAATGAGAGCACCAACAAGCCATCTGCTTGTCATTAAGAGATTGGTTGGAGTGAAATTGGTTGAAGTTTGAAATCCCAGTTTAGCTGGTCATCTGTTGGTTCGTTTCACGTCTCCTTTCTGTTTGGCTGTCATTTAATGAAGAAAAGAATCAATTCAAAGGACTGAATCCGTAGAAACAGGGCAATTAAAAAGAAGATAATTAGCAGTGAAAAATTGCCACTGATTAGGAAAAGGGTTAGAATGAAAACCTGTAGCCACTGTGGCCCTCCAGGCCTGGAGTTTGACATCCCTGACATAGAGAGACAAAAGACAAACCAGAATATAAATTTATCTGCTACAAGAGGATACCCCAACTTGTGACAAAACCCACCGCGTGTAATCCTCTAAGATGAAGCCTAATTAGAACCAAAGAAAAGAACTACTTAAGGACATCTACAGTACATAAGGTAGAACGCCCAGTTGGGGCTGAGTGGTCTTTTGGCCTGGAGCACATGCAGATTGTGTTTTCCTTATCATCGAACTATCATTTAGAAAAAATAAAACAAGTCTCTGTCTTAAGGACTCTATTTCTTGTAACTATATACCTTTTTATGTATGTGTACATTATTTATGTATCTTTAGTTGTATTATCGTAGTATTTCCCTCTACTTACCCTTTACCTGTTTTCCCAACGGTAAGTGTACTCGTCAAGTTCATTATTGGGTTGGTCTACTGTTGCACTTTAAGATTAACACACACATACATAGCTATACGCATACACACAGACCCTAACCACAACAGTGCCCCATGAATGATACACACACAGCTGATTAACCTTTAACACTTTAAACCACACAAGTGCTTTAGGAATAACAAAGCCTGTCACTCTCTCAGCACTTCAAGAGACTTACATTTTATCTGCACAAACAAAATACAATGTTTTAATGATATCTCAGACGTAAATATTACTTTTGGTCTACAAGAATACATTTAAATATACAAAGGCTCAGCATCCTTGACTATAGGCCATTTATCAGCCAAGAATACTTTCTTTACGTACTGTTCCCTACTATTAAGTGGAGCTATCACTCGCAGCCTTAATAAACCTCGCAGCACAGAGGTAATGGCAAATCTCCGGCTGCACTAAGTGCTCAAAGAAATCTAGCTTATTATTTCAATCACTCTATAGACATTAAAACAAAGCATACAAAGTTAAAAGCAGCATGGTATTTATTACAAGATAATTATAATACCACTGGAACAAAGAATAATAGAAAATAGTTACTGATAGGAAAGTCTGGATATACATAGTCTTTAGAAAAACCTTACAAAAAAGTTACAGATGACAAGGAATCAGTGATGTCAAGGACGAATGTCCCAGGGCGGAGTTTGATTTAGCAATCGATGTTCATGAAAATGCTATTAACTAACGATCGGATGAAAACTGGTCATACGCGTCTTTGTTTTCTTTTCTGACGTCGCTCTTCCGTTGTCGCTGTTTCTCTTCTGACATTGCTTTCAAATGAGGCATATTTATTATAAAATTTCATGCCGTGGTTTCACAACACATAATTGTTGCATGCACCTGATTGGCTGGCTGTCAATATGATGGATGAATTTTGCTCATACTCTTTAAACTATTTTTTCCCAGATAATAAAGTGTTTTGAAACTGCCTAAAACATCGGCATGTCCTCCGTTCCCAGATTGTAAACCAAATTGTTGTCCCAGGCGTCCATCCATAAAGTAATCAATAGCCTGAGGTATCGGCTCAGTCTTCCTTTGCCAGGCTGTAAAACCAATTTAGCACTATCCTGTGATCAACTGTTATAAAAGTGAGGTGTAAGGGAAGAGGATATGCCTTTTTATTATAATGCCTATACAAGTGTCCTACATCTGAATTAATCTTGTTGGGACTGAGCAAAATATAATAATAAAAATATAAACCAAAATGTACTGATTTTGTACCCCACAACATTAGTATACTGTTTATTCATTGTTATCCTTATCTAAATTTAATTTTTCTTCTTTGTAAGTGACTAATTTTTTGACATCTTGTAAAGCAACTTTGAGCTAAATCCATCCATCCATCCATTCATTCTGCTGAATCCAAACAGGGTCACGGGGGTCTGCTGGAGCCAATCCCAGCCAACACAGGGCACAAGGCAGGAACCAATCCTGGGCAGGGTGCCAACCCACCGCAGGACACACACAAACACACCAAGCACACACTACGGCCAATTTAGAATCACCAATCCACCTAACCTGCATGTCTTTGGACTGTGGGAGGAAACCGGAGCGCCCGGAGGAAACCCACGCAGGCACGGGGAGAACATGCAAACTCCACGCAGGGAGGACCCGGGAAGTGAACCCAGGCCTCCTAACTGCGAGGCAGCAGTGCTACCACTGCGCCACCGTGCCGCCCTGAGCTAAATCCTTTGTATAGAAATGTGCAATAGAAATACATTTTGATATTATTATATTCAGGATGGTGGTCTACACTTTGATGATATTTCATGTTCTAAGGACATGTTTGCTCTTAAACAGAGTGACTATATGACCACCCAATAGAATTCCTCCAATGATTTGCTGAACCCACTTTTCCAGGTGTAGATTGCAGGGAGTTGCTGGAAATTTTCTTTTAAATAACAGCTGAGATCACCACTGCACTTGTTCCAATGGACATATTTTACTCAACTTCAAATAGATGTCAAAATGTGAAAGCTTTAAAGGAGCCATGCCATACGTATAGCCTGAGTTCACTATGACAAATGCTGACAAATATACCAGTACTTGTGCTTATAAAGGCTGCCATCATTTGCATGGCAACACTAACATAACTGGTGTAGGTGTCAAGGCTAATGGATAGGCATCCTGACCAGGTTGGTTGATTGTGAATTTCCTGGCCAGAAAGTCATAGTGAATGGGAAGATAGAGATCCAGAACAATCCCTCCACTCGTATTATAGATAGCACTCACCTGGAGGAATGGATAGAGGGGAAGGAACAATTATTATCTGTGGTTATAACAGTGGATCTTGTTAATTGTAAGGGTTCTGTCTTTAATAAACAAAAACCTTTATTTGAACCTGGTACTATGGTGGATGTGTTGGTGTCTGGGGTTTGGGGCTCAGTGGCGCCCCTACTGGTTACACTGGATATATTAAAGTCTTTGACAAACATCTAATCATTGAATAGCTCCTACCTATACACACACTACAGTTAATGAATGTGATAAAATTTCATATGATCTCATCAGCACTTTGGTGGACATGGCACACCTTGCAAGCTTGATCCCACAACTTTAAACTGGGTTATGTAGGTTTTATAATGAACTGAGGGACATACGGACAATGGATGGCGAAACATGGTGGTTAAGCTGTTAATGCTGCCATCCTTGTTCTCCAGGAATTAATCAATTCCATGTAAATCTGCCACGGATTGGTGTCTGATCCAGAGGGGTTCAGACTTGAAAGATGGATGGATGGATAAACTAAAAAAAATAATTTATAAAACCTTAAAGCACAGGTAACATTGTAAAGAAAAGGTGACTTTGTGTAGTTATGCGTCAAATTTCTCTATTCGTCTCAAATCCAGTTTGTTTTGAGGATGCTGCCGAAATGGCAAGTTACAGAGATTTTGTTTTAACTTATAAACACAAAAGTTAATGAAAGAGTTAAAATGTGATATGATCTCACCATCCCCATAGTGGACATGCTGGAAATGATGGAAATAAGAAAACTTTGTTACACAGAAGACCACACAGAACTTTTCTTTTACAATTTTACCCCTTTTTCGCCAAGCAGCTGACTACCATAACCACACACACACACACACACAATGACCCAGTCGACCCAATATGAGAAAATGGAAGTTTTTTGATGAAACAAATCCATTCAGCCCAACACGGCTCTTCACTTTCTAGTCATTTAATTTTTTTTTGAAATATCAGAGGTGTACAGGCCTTGCGCCCTGTGTTGGCTGGGATTGGCTCCAGCAGACCACCGTGACCCTGTAGTTAGGATATAGCGGGTTGGGTAATGGATGGATGGATGGAGGTGTACAGTAAGCTTGCCTTGGTTACCCATTGTATGTGTCTGTTGCTCCGTATGGCTTCATCATTTGAAAGATACAGAAGACAATCCATGTAGAGAAAAGTTGAACATACAAACTGAGGACAGATCGTAACTGGCTTGAGGCAGAACCCAAATCACAGTCTTCAAACTGCACCACTCTTTAGACAGCAGTACTGACTGCAGTGCCAAATGAGTGAATGAAATGTGCATGCTGTAAGTGGAGAAAGTGTGCAGGATGGTGTACCAAAAGTGGCAGGAGAGAAGGGTAGGTCACTGTTATAATAAGAAGAGGTCTTTTTATCCCAGATCTAAAGATAGAAATCATTTTACATGTCTACCGTACAGCACTCCTTATAAGGCCAAGTCTCGGCTTACCACACAACCGGCCCTGCAGCTGTCCTAATAGCTTGTGAGTCAGCATCCTCTATTTCTCAACAGCAACAAAAGAGCTGCGAGAGGGAAAAGTGGCTTGCATTTGAAAAACCATAGCAACCAGACCAGACAGAGTTGGGGAGGTTGGAAGGGAGCAGCAGTTTTTAAAAACTCAGATGGAGAAAGATTAATTGAAAGCAAATCTAGAAAATTGATAGTGGGAGTCAACTACTGAATAACAGACCAGAGAAGGCACAAGAAAATAATACAAATAAAAAAGAAGACATTAAAGGTGCAAGCCGAGTATGGTGGAGGGCTGTTAAGGAGGAGCAGCAGAGGCAGCACAGGACTACTACTCATGCCAGGTAGTGAGAGGCCATGCCACATCTTGAAGGTATAAAAATAAAAGGATAGGAAGGAAGGGATAATCCTTTAAAATCCTTAAAAAAATATGGGAGCCTTAAATAAAGCAGACAGGGAGGCTTTCCAAGGTGATATTTAACAAATGGCTGAAAACGATGAGATGTTGATGCAGACTGATAAACTTTTAAAAAGCTAAAGTATTATATAAATTATAGACAGGGTATAATACAGTAGTTAACAAAATCATTACAAAAGTGACGGCAGTGTTAAACAAGTCAAGCAAAGAGCCAAAACAGGCAATGAGGAAATGGAACAAAAAAAAAAGATAAGTAGTGAGGGAAATAATATTAAAAAAAAATACTGGATAGTAATGTAAGGAATATGGAGTCACTCTTCTCTCTCACACTCTTTTTGGGCCAGTTGGATGACCATTGTCTGGACTAACCTAGGTTGGCCAGTTACACCACATCAGAAATCTTCTCTCCAGAAGCCTTCCCTGACACCAACCTCCATTTGTCACTTTTTATGACACTGAAGTGGGATGGTTACCCTACTCTAATCCCAAATCACAGTACCAGATAAGTAAGTAAGTAACATAAAGCAAATACTGATAAGCTTCATTCACACTTTATATTACGTAGAACATCTGGACAATCTAGACGAGAACAGGCCATTCAGCTCAACTGAGCTCGCCAGTCCTAGTCACTTCATTCTTCTAAAAAAAGCATCAAGTTGAGTTTTGAAAGTCCCTAAAGTCTTATTTCCAATCACACTACTTATTCTAGCTTATTGCAAGTGTCCATGGTCCTCTGTGAGAAAAAAAAATCCTAATGTTTGTATGAAATTTATCCTTAGTAAGTTTCCAAATGTGTCCCTGTGTTCTTGATGAACTAATTTTAAAATAACTGTCTTGATACACTGTACTAATTCTCTTCATAATTTTAAACACTCAAATCATGTCTCCATGATTTTGTGTGCCCCAATGATCCTAAGAGCTCTGTTGTCCGGGGCTTTATGCCCCTGGTAGGGCCACCCAAGGCAAACTGGTCCTAGGTGAGGGATGAGACAAAGAGCGGTTCAGTAGACCTTCTATGATGAATAAAAAATTTGGATGGCATTTTCCCTCGCCCGGATGCGGGTCACTGGGGAGCCAGGCCTGGAGGTGGGGCTCGATGGCGAGCGCCTGGTGGCCGGGCCTGCACCCATTGGGCTCGGCCGGGCACAGCCCAAAGAGGCAACGTGGGTCCCCCTTCCCATGGGCTCACCACCTATGGGAGGGTCCAAGGAGGTCAGGTGCAGTGTGAGTTGGGTGGTGGGCAAAGGCAGGGACCTTGGCGGCCCGATCCTCGGCTACAGAAGCTTGCTCTTGGGACATGGAATGTCACCTCTCTGAAAGGGAAGGAGCCTGATCTAGTGCGTGAGGTCAAGAGGTTCCGGCTAGATATAGTCGTGCTCACCTCGACGCACAACTTGGACTCTGGAACCAATCTCCTTGAGAGAGGTTGGACTCTTTACACTCTGGAGTTGCCCCCGGTGAAAGGCGCCGAGCGGGTGTGGGCATACTTATTGCCTCCCGACTTGGAGCCTGTACATTGGGGTTTACCCCGATGGATGAGAGGGTAGCCTCCCTCCGCCTTCGGGTGGGGGGACGGGTCCTAACTGTTGTTTGCGCGTATGCGCCGAACATCAGTTTGGAGTACCCACCCTTTTTGGAGTCCCTGGAGGGGGTGCTAGAGGGCATACCTTCTGGGGACTCCCTCGTACTGCTGTGATTGGGAGGAATGGCCCTCCCGATCTGAACCCGAGCGGTGTTTTGTTATTGGACTTCTGTGCTCGTCACGGATTGTCCATACTGAACACCATGTTCAAGCATAGGGTGTTCATATGTGCACTTGGCACCAAGTGGAGGAATTCTCTGCTCAAGAAGCTGCCCCCGCGACCCGACCTCGGATAAGCGGAAGAAGATGGATGGATGGGTGGATCATGTCTCCTCTTAATCTTCTTTGCCTTAAACTAAAAAGACTCCGCTCTTTCTCATAATTCATCCCCTGTAACCTTTGTACTCGACACATCGTGCTATGTAACCTGACATTATATTTGCAATCTTTATGTCTTCTGAACACTGTCTGGCAGTTGATAGCGTACAGTCAACTATGACTCCTAAATCCTTCTCATAAGGTGTACTTTCAATTGTCAGACCATTGTGTATTCAAATCTAACAGTATTACTTCCTACATGCAAAACTTTACAATTACTTACATTAAATTTCATCTGCCACAAATCTGGCCAATCCTGCATGCTCTCTAAGTCCCTCTGTAATGATGTAGACTAATAAGACTGGTAGACTGCTCTCAAGGTATTTATTAATTTCATTATTTTTCAAACCTGCTTATTCCATTCCTGGGTTGCACAGAGCAAGAGATCATCTCACCATAACCAGGCACAAGGCACAAGGCAGCCTTAGATACTGTATATAGGTTTGTAGAGTCATTACTGTTGTAAGTACAGAGTACAGTGTATCTCTTACTTGCATGTGCTCAACTTGCAACATGTTGCCACTCGCTAGTGCCCTGATAGTACAACTACCTGTTTTATCACAGTATAAATTCAAATTGACCCTGCTCACTTTCCAACAGCACCAAATATTTTATTGCGGGAAAGGCTCTTGGTGACACCTCTCCTTAAAACATAAATTCCCTTTATCAAATGCACAGTTTCTTTATTCATTAAATATAACACCTTTGTCACTGCCCCATTTGTTTATTTACAGATATAAAGTTCACAGCTGCAATGCACTTAACACTAGGATTACGGTCCACCAGCTTTAGACTTCACCCAGGTGTGACTGTCACTGCAGTTTACTTCTAACACTCTTAATTGACTTAGCTGAAAACTGTTTTCTCAACCCCTGGTGGTAAAATAAAACAAAATGTACAAACAGGCTTAACAAGGTTAAATCTTTAAATATTATAGCTAGTGTCCTAAACCAAAGCAAATATAGATGTGGCCATCCAACACCATACGACCTGATAATTTTAGATCTTCAGTCTCTCAGGTGGCGCTTAATCTTGAAGTTACAATGAAGCCTCCTTTCTCTCAGGTTAGTTCCTTATTGTCTGCTTTCTTCCCAACCAGCTCATTGTTCAACTTTATACAACATTCTTAGTGGTTCTGTTGTCATGGACTAGAAGTCCCAAGCACATATTCCAAAAAATGCCCAGTAGAGGGAAAAACAGTCAAACATGGCTAGTAACAAGGGCAAAGAAGAATTTTATATAATGTATAAAAAATTTTATTCATCACAAGAAAAATACACCGTAGCATTGCAAAGCTCCAACAATCACAAAAGGCATACAATGTCTGCTAAAGGCAAATCCAAAATCAAACAGAGTCCCAGTATGAAAATCCCAAGAACAGTCAAAAAAAAATACACTAAATCATCAATCAAGTAAAACACAACAACTCACCATTCTGAGGCTCATTTACAATAAATTGTCAGAAACTGTAGAAGACCCTCTGGATTTAAAGGGCAGAGGGCAGTTCCTGGTGGTGATTGACAGGTGGCACTGCCTCTTGAAGAACCACCCACAAAACACATGGAACATAACAAAGACACTTTGCTGTACAGGGTGGTTCAGATTTAATTATGCAGATCCAGATCATCTGGATGACTTTGATTTCCTGCCTAAGGTAAAGTCATCCCTTATGGAGGATCGCAGGATCGTGGAAAAGAGGGGTCCTTTCATCGGATTAGCGCTATTTCAGCTGTGGAATGGCCAAATGGGGGAGGCAGCTTGATGAATGAGGTCTCCAGGACTCTAAACAAATCCAAATCATATTATGTTTTATCATCTACTGTTAAATTCTACTCCGTACTTCTAAAATTTTTATTTTTATTCTGTATTGAGGATTTGTTCTGTGTGTTGTACTGTATTGTATTGACCCCCTTCTTTTTGACGCCCACTGCACACCCAACATACCTGGAAAGGGTCTCTCTTTGAACTGCCTTTCCCAAGGTTTCTTCCATTTTTTTCCCTACAAGGGTTTTTTTGGGAGTTTTTCCTTGTCTTCTTAGAGAGTCAAGGATAGGGGGCTGTCAAGAGGCAGAGCCTGTTAAAGCCCATTGCGGTACTTCTTGTGTGATTTTGGGCTATACAAAAAATAAATTGTATTGTATTGTATTGTATTTATGCTGGGACGATGCCAGTTCAGCGCGAAGACAATTCTTCATGTCGTCAGTTCGCACTCTTCTTGATGGTCCAGGATTTTTTGGGTGATTTTCTATGTAATAAACTTAATAAGTTATAGCGTAATGAAAATTGCATAATTAGATCTGGACCACCCTATATATGCTTAGACAAAACCAAACATAATCAGGTACATAACCAACATAAATCAAAGAATCAAAAGAGACATAAGACATGAATTTGAATGCCAGCCAGATGGCTGAGAAATAACATTTGCTTTGGCTTATAAATCTAAAACCTGTCCTGGAGGCGGAGAGGTGGGGGCCCCAGTCCTCTTTCCAGAGGCTCATAAATTCTACATGTCCTCATATTTTTGAAGTTCATACAACTAAATCTTCTGTGCACGTCTTACGTCACAGATAGAGTATCAAAGTAGTGGTTTTTCATTCAGCAACGTTGCTTTTAAACTACGCCAAAAATGACAGCCATGCATTCAGTGGGAGTGGCAGTCACTGCAAAGCACCCCTGTGTAACCAGTTACAAGAAGGCCTCAGAATTCCCCCAAACCCACACCTCCAACTGCACATGCTGAAGCAGCATTCAACAGAACAGAAGTTCTTATCAGTAATAGTATTCCTGAAATTTACCGGAGGTTGCGAAGCACATTTGAAATACCATAAAATGTAAAAGCAAGTCTTATCAGTGAAAACACTCATTCCTAAAAACTCCTAAAAACTTTATATATGCTTACTCTCAGAAGGTGGGTTCCTTCTTTTAAATAGCCAGTTCAAACTAACAAACAAGACATTCTGCTCAGATGCATTTCTCATTCCCCACTTCTTGAAAATTCTAGAAGACAATTGGCAGTTGTCCCAGTACATTTAGTGTATAACTGTGTATAAAAATATATATACTTGCAAATACAGTACATACTATATATAGTCAGCTCCATATGTTTTGATTGCTTTGTTTCACATCCATTGTGGTGGTGTACAGAGCCAAAATTATTAAATTGTGTCACTGTCCTAAAACTTATGGACATATCTGTATATTATATATAATTACTAGCTGTACCCCGTGGCTTCGCCCACATAGTAATGAAACAGGACAAACCTTAAAAATCAAAAGATATTGGCACTATATCTGATCGTGTTCAGCTCTGACTGGAGAGCATTCCCCGCTTGGGGAGAAAAGCACATGGCCGTGATTTCTCTGGCAATCAGCAGCTACCCTCTAAAACACATGGAGCTCTGGTCCTTCTCTCAAAAACATCAAATGTTACTCCTTAACAATCTGTAGATGATAATGTCTGCTGAACAAACAGGTATCGCTAGCTAAGTGGAGGCAAGATGTACTCCAACACATGGTGAGACGTAGACCAACTCGAACAGAGGCTGGCGAGGGAATGAGGAAGGCCACGCCCCCCTGCTATCAGCCCACAGCCACTCTCTTGGATTTACATAAATACATTGGTAGTGCAAGCGAAGTACATAGCACAATGAGAGAAGTCGTAAAATCAACCGGAAAGTTCAAGCAAATTATAGAAAACAACCAGTTTTAAATCTCACTCCTAATTCTCTTGTGAAAAGCGGACAGACATACAGACAGAACGCACTTGGAACATGAAATTTATAAAACCGTTTCTTAGTGAGTACCTATGGGCCAAGAGTAACCTACATTCCAAATTTCAAGTCCCAACTACTCAAGGTTCGGGAGATTTCGTGATGAGTGAGTCAGTGGTATTTGGCTTTTATATATACAGTCATATGAAAAAGTTTGGTAACCGCTCTTAATTCTTTGGATTTTTGTTTATCATTGGCTGAGCTTTCAAAGTAGCAACTTCCTTTTAATATATGACATGCCTTATGAAAACAGTAGCATTTCAGCAGTGACATTAAATTTATTGGATTAACAGAAAATATGCAATATGCATCATAACAAAATTAGACAGGTGCATAAATTTGGGCTCCCCAACAGAGATATTACATCAATACTTAGTTGAGCCTCTTTTTGCGAATATAACAGCCTCTAGATGCCTCCTATAGCGTTTGATGAGTGTCTGGATTCTGGATGGAGGTATTTTTGACCATTCTTCCATACAAAATCTCTCCAGTTCAGTTAAATTTGATGCTCTGCCGAGCATAGACCACCTGCTTCAAATCATCCCATAGATTTTCGATGATATTAAAGTCAGGGGACTGTGACGGCCATTCTAGAACATTGTACTTCTCCCTCTGCATGAATGTCCTTGTAGATTCCGAACTGTGTTTTGGGTCATTGTCTTCTTGGAATATCCAATTCCTGCGTAACTTCAACTTTGTGACTGATGCTTGAACATTATCCTGAAGAATTTGTTGATATTGGGTTGAATTCATCCGACCCTCGACTTTAACAAGGGCCCCAGTCCCTGAACTAGCCACACAGCCCCACAGCATGATGGAACGACCGCCAAATTTGACAGTAGGTAGCAGGTGTTTTTCTTGGAATGTGGTGTTCTTCTTTCGGCATGCAAAGTGCTTTTTGTTATGACCAAATAACTCAATTTTTGTCTCATCAGTCCAAAGCACCTTGTTCCAAAATGAATCTGGCTTGTCTAAATGAGCATTTGCATACAACAAGCGACTCCGTTTGTGGCGTGAGTGCAGAAAGGGCTTCTTTCTCATCACCCTGCCGTACAGATGTTCTTTGTGCAAATTGCGCTGAATTGTAGAATGATGTACAGATACACCATCTGCAGTAAGATGTTCTTGCAGGTCTTCGGAGGTGATCTGTGGGTTGTCTGTAACCATTCTTACAATCCTGTGCATATGCCACTCCTTTATTTTTCTTGGCCTGCCAGACCTGAGTTTAGCAGCAACTGTGCCTGTGGCCTTCCATTTCCTGATTACATTCCTTACAGTTGAGACTGACAGTTTAAACCTCTGAGATAGCTTTTTGTAGCCTTCCCCTAAACCATGATACTGAACAATATTTGTTTTCAGATCTTTTAAGAGTTGCTTTGAGGATCCCATGCTGTCACTCTTCAGAGGAGAGTCAAAGGGAAGCACAACTTGCAATTGACCACCTTAAATAACTTTTACCACTCATGATTGGACACACCTGTCTATGAAGTTCAGGACTTAAAGAGCAAATCCAACCAATTTGGTGTTGCAAGTAATTAGTATTGAGCAGTTACATGCATTCAAATCAGTACTCAGATGTTCCTAGGAAATGAAAGACATACCACTGTTAATTATGCAGGCAGAGAGGGGTTCCCAAACTTTTTCATATGACTGTATACAGTAGATTTATTTATACATACATATACATTGAATGTAATGTATTTTTATGTGTCTTTTGTTGGTATGGTTTTATTGTCATCTGTTCGTTCAAGTAGAAATTTCATCATACTGAGTATACATCATAATAAACTTGACTTTTTAAAGGAAACTGCACCAGTAAATCTGGGAAATCTGGGAAACCAGTAAAACCAGGGAATCTACCACCTTTTTCATTTATAAATTTATTTTCAATTTATCATTATACAATAATGTATTACAATTAAATTTCACCATGAAACAATTCTGTACTTTTTATGTGGATTTTGTTTTACAGTTAATGACAATGAAGAAAGGACATCACATGGATGCTACATTGATCAAGAACATGTACTCCAAAAGGCCAGCTTAGTTTAACTGTATGTTGTACTCCCTTTTATCATCCCTCTTGTTAAATATATATATACACACACACACACACAGGTACAGTTGTGCTTGAAAGTTTGTGAACCCTTTAGAATTTTCTTTATTTCTGCATAAATATGACTTAAAACATCATCAGATTTTCACTCAAGTCTTAAAAGTAGATAAAGAGAAACCAGTTAAACAAATGAGACAAAAATATATTACTTGGTCATTTATTTATTGAGGAAAATTATCGAATATTACATATTTGTGAATGGCAAACGTATGTGAACCTCTAGGATTAGCAGTTAGTTTAAAGGTGAAATTAGAGTCAAATTAGTGTTTTCAATCAATGGGATGACAATCAGTTGTGAGTGGGCACCCTGTGTTATTTAAAGAACAAGGATCTATCAAAGTCTGCTCTTCACAACACATGTTTGTGGAAGTATATCATGGCACGAACAAAGGAGATTTCTGAGGACCTCAGAAAAAGAGTTGTTGATGTTCATCAGGCTGGAAAAGGTTACAAAACCATCTCTAAAGAGTTTGGACTCCACCAATCCACAGTCAGACAGACTGTGTACAAATGGAGGAAATTCAAGACCATTGTTACCCTCCCCAGGAGTGGTAGACCAACAAAGATCACTCCAAGAGCAAGGCGTGTAATAGTCGACGAGGTCACAAAGGACGCCAGGGTAACTTCTAAGCAGCTGAAGGTCTCTCTCACATTGGCTAATGTTCATGTTCATGAGTCCACCATCAGGAGAACACTGAACAACAATGGTGTGCATGGCAGGGTTGTAAGGAGAAAGCCACTGCTCTCCAAAAAAAACATTGCTGCTCGTCTGCAGTTTGCTAAAGATCACGTGGACAAAACAGAAGGCTAATGAAGAATGTTTTGTGGACAGATGAGACCAAAATAGAACTTTTTGGTTTAAATGAAAAGCATTATGTTTGGAGAAAGGAAAACACTGCATTCCAGCATAAGAACCTTATCCCATCTGTGAAACATGGTGGTGGTAGTATCATGGTTTGGGCCTGGTTTGCTGCATCTGGGCCAGGACGGCTTGCCTTCATTGATGGAACAATGAATTCTGAATGTGCCTCATTCAACACAAATTAAAACCAGCAGTAGTCAAGGATTCTCCGAAGGGACAGAGTACCAAAGGAGTCCAGTCTTCATCTCAGGTCACTGGATAGCCTCCATATCTCACAACCATAAAGCAAGACAGGAAGCACCAGAACTCTAAAGACTTGAACCCTCGTCCTTTTACAAAGATATTGGGAGTGCCACACACCAATCTGTCTACTGACTTCATAGGAAGAGTCACCAGAGACATGAAACCTCTTGATGAGGTCAACACTCTCACCACTGACAGGCAAATTGCTGATGGCTGTTCAGACACTCAGACTTCTCGCTCAGTCTCTCGAGATCCCTGATCAGAGCCTCCATTGGCTCTGCGAAGATCACATCATCGTCAGCAAAGTCAAGATCAGTGAGTCTTTTTTTTAACCAACAGATACCCCACAGCCTGTGAACCCCATGACCCTGCCCAACACCCAGTCCATGAAAGTATTGAACAGAGTAGGAACACACCTCTGGTGATCCCCAGAATTAATTGGGAAAAGAGCAGAAGTTCTGCCTCCACTCTGCACAGCACTCACACTACCAGTGTACAGGCCAGTCATGATATCCAGCAACTTTGAGGGGATCTCGTGAAGTCTCAGGATGTCCCAGAGAGCAGCACGAGCAGCTGAGTAGAATGCTTTATGAAAATTGACAAAGGCTGCAAAGAATTTCTGCCAATATTCGCGTTTGCTCTTCATGAGAATCCTCAGTGCCAGGATGCAGTCAATGGTAGACTTCTTAGGTGTAAAATCAGATTGATCTAGTCGCTGGTAGGTAAGCAAGTGATCACAAATCCTACTGAGGATGCCCCTAGCAAGGACCTTACCTGGCACTAAGAGCAGTGTTATCCCCCTGTAGTTGCTGCAATCTACACGTTCACCCTTCCCTTTACAGATAGGGATGACAAGTCCCATTTTCCATTCAACTGGGATGACATGTGTCTCCCAAATGGAGGAAAAGATTTCTTGCAGTACCAGGAGGACAGCAGATTACAACTGCAGTTTCATCCGTAAGGACTATTCCATCAGCAGCCCTGACCGCAACCCCCGAGGAACAGATTCAGATTTATGTAATGCTGCAATTCCTCTGTAAGCAGGACATAGGTCACTGGAACATAGATGGGGTGTCACTTTTTCACAGATTCCTCTTCTGACTCTTCTCGATGATATCCAGAGTGCCCTGCGAGATGAAACACCTCCTTCTGGGAACACTGGTAACAGCAACTCAACCCTCAGCAATCTTCAGGATCTTGTCGCAGAAGATCTCCCACCTCACATTAAGATCACTAGTCACACCCAAATCTGTAAGCTCCTCACACAAACTACATGCAAACTCACCAAAAACAGCCTAATCTTGATCTTTTATGTCACTTGATACTTGATAAATACAGGCACTGCTCCAACAGAATGTAACTGCAGCCTGCTTTACCTCTGAGGTCAGTCACGTGATGCCCCCAACATCACAAAACTCCCATCGCATGCCTGGTTTAGATGGTTAAGATTAGTGTTGCGTGAGGGTTATCGGAGTCAAAAGGCATTTTGTGGCTGTCATTGTGGGCTCTACCTGACCCGAGTCATAGGACTCACTGAATGCAGTTAGGCCCATCTCCACTGGGCTCCTGTGATGGGCTGGCCCCTGTTTTGTACTTCTGAACTCTGAACTGGATTAAACAGGACTGAGAATATATTACTTTCCTGGAAATGTTCAACAAAACATGGTTAGTTTAGAAACTGCAAAAGATGTGAATCACTGTAATACTTTTTACCAAACACTTGTATACAGAAACATGATAAAATACGCAAGAGGCAAATGCTGACCTTTGCTTAAGAATGAAGCCAAAGTGAAAGGTAGCAGTCAATGAAAAATAAAAAAAATCTCAAGACACAAAATGTATGTAACATTATATAGTGAAAACAAAATATGTTACAATCAATGTATGATGTTGGATTTCATATTTCAACAATAAACCTGAACTTGAAAATTACCTGTCTGCACTTAAATACAGCCCAGCACTTAAACAAAATAAGACTGCCCTCTACTGTTCAATTTTACACTTGACTAAACCACAAATCATCAGAAATATTTTTTATTGTTATTACAGTATGTTTCATCTTAGCAACCTCCATCAAGGGGGGGGGGGTGATTCAGCCAACAAACAATGGTTACATTGAGATTAGACTTAAATTCATTTTTTTATTTTGCCATTTTCAGGAATTCTGAGGCTTTTCATGCAGTTTTTAAAGAGAGTGTGCCTCCCCTTTTATACCCAGAAGACAAAGGAGTCTAATTAAATTTCATTTGTATTCAGCAAATCAGTTGACTAGGAAATATTGACTTTAAACTGTAATGTTCAGTAACAGGAAGAATATTACAGCTATTGTACATAAGAAAGTTCATCTAATGGGCTGGTAATTACATGCCAAACAATGGTTAAAAGCATGATTTTTAACAGCTGTTTACCAGAATCCTCATTATTTCTGCCTCATTTGCATAATGGAAGCAACACAACCCTAACTTTTTATTGAGTTAACTGATCAAATATTAATATGATTAGCTAAATGAATGTCAACCACTCTAAATCATGCATCAATTAATATTCATAATTACTTTAAAGAAACAAGTATGTGGTTCATTATTATGCATTCATTTACAGGAGAAATATTTTACTGATGCTGAAGGGTTTCAGAGGGAAACAGGCGTACACAACATTTTTGTGCATACGCACCGTTTATACATGAGGCCCCAGGTTACCTCCACCACTCTCTCTCCAGCTTGTCCCATATTCACAAAGTATAGAAAGTAAACTCAGATTGGTAACTTAATAAGGCATGACTACAAGGACCATTGACCCGTGCTGATCTGGCAACCACAAAATTCCCCATCCTCCCACAAACACGCTCTCAATCTCTGCCTCAAATCTCCCATTTGAGAATGAATGAGTGATTTCAGTGCCTGTAAATAAATAACTCCTACACTCATTAGTTTCACTATATGCAGGTTGTGCCTTCATTTAAAAATAAACACACCTCGTATATATTATAAACATGCACACACACAGAGCGTACACTTTGTAGGACAAAATAGCATCAACCTCTTCATTAGCAGGCATATACAACTTTTACTTATGCCACAGCTACAAGCCCACCTATACATTGACACTTAACATTAGTTGAAATGTAAGTTCTTCTCACAGGGCCCCTCTTTGAAAAGTAGTTTATGGGAATCAACTGATAAGATGCTCAATCACAAATGACATTCAGAGATGTCATGTAAACCCTTATACCAGTTAGAAAAACCAGGTTATTGGTCTCTGTGAAACTGATAAACACACATAGATTTTTTTTGAGAGTAACCCAGTTATTAAACAGATTACAGCTAAGGATTTTGTAGTCTGCGCATGTCTGTTGCACTCTGTTCACCTGTACACATGTTAGCTTCACACGCGCTTTCAGCAGCCACAAGTAGAAGCATACACAAGATAAATTTCCTGAGGCAAATGCCCAGGCAATTGCATTATTTCATCCCCTGCATGATATAATCTGTCACTTTTTCACAAATTGGTATTTATGTTGATGAGACAGTACACAATCTTGGGAGCAGTATCAGGAGTGAACACATTAAAAGTAAGGTGCATTACACAGTCCAATTTCTTTACTGCAACACTTATTTTATTAGTTTTAAAATGGCCGTGTTATTACTATCCCAGCACCACTGGGTGTAAGGGCAAGCAGCACACATACCGGTATATTGCTCCTTTGCATGACTCAATTGCACACCCAAGCAGAAAAAAACTGTGCAGCATTCAATCCAGTAACAGAAATACAAAGTGTAAATTTAGTTTTAATCCAACTATTTTCTATTGATATACTGAAAACAATGTGACTGGGTGAACTAAAGCCATGACTGAGCTACAGCCAGCATTGAAAGACCAACGTTTATACCAATCAAAACCTTACGTACACCAAACAAATCAATAGCAATATGTCCACTCTTTCATTTAAAACTATTACAGACACTAGTAATGCTCTTTGCCCATTCTTTCCCTATCTTTAACTTATATTCCATAACAGTATACCAATTGCCTAAGGATTATAAGAATGTCTATAATGTAGTTGAATAATACACGCTGTATAATGTCCTGCCTCGCTAAAGGACAGTAACGTGTACCAGCAACAGAGGCCATACTTAAAAGCAATGTCAGTAATGCTAAAAAAATAAAATAAAAATAAATAAATAAATAAAAAAGAAAAAGTAAAAGGACAAAAAGTGAACTGATCACTAACTCACCAAAAAAGATTTGTTATGCTAGCAAAAAAGGCCACTACTGCAGTTCAGTATCTTACCATGCCCGCCAAAAGAAATCTCTCCACAGATCCTTTAGAAATCAGGACAAATTATTGCCTCCATACCTGGAAAGCACAGGAATCTAACCATAAGAACACCTTGTTGATATTATTTGTTGGAAAACATTCTTCTATGTCTAAACTGTAAACAAAAAAAGTGAAGGTTGTTGTGTGTAAAATTTTACCAATTCATGAATATTATTCATAAACTGAAATATATCTTTTTATAGTCCTGGCATCCCAGCTAGGACATGAAAAAGAAGTATCCCAAAATATACAAACAAATATGTATATAACCACAAAACAGCCCCAAAACACCCAACAAGCAGACTGAATAGACACAGAGATTTAAAATATGCACATGAACTGAATACCCAAACTGTTCGTTTCACACACTATTAAGAAACAAACTATTTTATCATTAATTTATATTCGTAATAAAATTAGCAATTTTAACCTAAAGGTTTATTCAGATGAAATGAAGGCACAAAACCTAGCCTTAAAGGCATGAAAAAATCCCATGAAATGTGTAACAGGTTCTCTATAATGCATTTGGGTTTTTAAAGTGGCCATTAATCTAAGAATAGTGAGTGACAACCTTCTGAAGTTAAGATGTGATATTTCAATAGTTTGTGTGTTAACACTAACTTTCTAACAATATAGTTATTGTAGGCAGATTATAATGTTAAAACATTTTTCAACAATGCTGTTTTTAAATAACTGACAAGGACAGTTGTTCAAAAGTATTTAATTAAAACTCAGACTTTTTTCCCTCACAGATTTAAATATTTTACAGAAACTTATTTACAAGGGAAATAACATTTTAATATGTTTAGATTAACAGCTTAGGTGCTTACAGTTTGGTGGGACATGAATAATACATTGTATTAATTGTTGCCATTCTGCAGATACATATTTTTAAAAAAATGCTTTCTGTTAACTTCAATTCTGAAAACAGAGTATTGTTTAAATTTTACCTAAGGCACTGCCTGCTTAGATACAAATAAAACTGTACTATAAATGAAAGAAGCAAAAAATTACAACTTTAAATTCTGACATAACCTCCCAAAACATTTTTTATTTTCTTCAAATAACTTTATAAATTAAAAAAAAAAAAAAAAATACTAGCACTGCTTTCCGTGCCAGTGTAAAACTGATATAATCAAAAGAAAATGCTTTTAATTCCAGTAGAGTGGTTCAAAATTCCATAAATGTAATACATTTTAAATACCATATTCACGTGGAACAATTTTCAGCCAAGATAATTTGCTTAGGAAAGGTAACTGTGTTATTCTGCATGCTTTCCTGTTTTAGGTAATGACACTGAGCCAAAATATACTAGTAACATTCAAGTACAAAACAACTTTGCATAAAAAAAATTGTTTAAAAATGGAGTGAAAGTGACAAAGTGGCAAATGGAGTCTTTGAACTTCTAACAAGAACTAGCTGATACAAGGAACACAATATAAATATGTAATTTGTTACTAGAAGACTTTTTGTTTTGCACTGTTAACAGTAAATGAAGCAGAGTTCATGCCACCAAACAGAAAACATCAACCGACAGTATTTGGGAATATATGCTACAAATAGAAGGAAAATATACTTTAAAAGTTTAGATTGGTAGCTGAAATTTTACATCCACTTGAGCTTCTTTTGCCAAAGACACAATTTCTGAAAGCTTGACAACCTAAAAAAGACAGAAAAATTAGTCAAAACTGAAAAGTAAAATCCCAAAATTAAAATGTCTGAATGTCTTGGAGGTTTCAAAATCTTTAAAATATTAATTCGAGCTGAGCTGTTGCTTGTTTACATTTAAAATAAATAGGATGAAAAAGTCTATTGAGATGGACACGTGCATCTTTATAAGAAAAAAAATTAACTATATACATTAATGTACTTAAAAATACCATGTTTATACACTTTTAACAGATTTCCCCAACCTGAAACTGGAGTGGAAAAAGAGTGGAATGAAACAAGGTGGACTATAAAAAATACCTGCTCCAAAACACAGAATGTGAATAAAATCCATACACAAAAAAAAGACAGTATTGATTCTGAAAAATATTCATTATCTTCCAACTTGGCAATTCATCATTTTATTAGGCTGCCCAGCAAAGAAATACAACTAAATAAAGGTTTATATAGTCAGTGTTTAAATCCAAGTGGGTTAGTTTATAAAGCATGAATATTAACAACAAACATCTTGCAGAATTTTTCTATCACATATAAACTTAGTAAGATAATTAAGATCATCTGATGCCAACCTTACTGCTCCAATACTACCAAGACAACACTCAAAAAGTGCACATTTAGATTTTACACTTCAGATCTCTAAAAAGATTCCTCTAGGTTTAAGCTGAGAGACTCCTGATATCTTGACATCTTTTTATTCCACATATACATAATAAGATGGTTGAGATCTGATAACAGCTAGAAAAACTGCCATGCAGTATTCATCAAATGCTCATTCATTTTGCTCCTACTTCCTGTAATAATCATTCAGAAAAGCTGTAGGTGTCATAAGATTCAAATAGTAAACCATAAAGTCCAGACTGTTCTTTCTAGCCTTTCACTACCATTACTTAACTTACATTTCCTGCTATGTATGGAAATAGCATGGACACGATCATATTGTAAGACACACCAACAAAAGTCAATGGGGTGAGGGGACAATACTGTAGGGTGCTGGTGGTTAAAGAAGAATATAGCGAGAAATGCATATGGGAAAAATGAGCTACTACCACAAATGCATGCAGCAATTGAAACTTAACTTAGTATATGCTGACAAAAAGTTTGCCTGCACATGAAAATCTTTCTAGCTTTAAATTTTGCTCCTTGTGATGACATACCCACTGCTATTAAGATCTTGTGAATACATTTCCATCTAAACTATAAACACTGAAATTAAGATATATCCATCTTAATAGTCAGCTGTGATAGGTAGTACCAACATATACTGTAGACAGATGCCATACTTAGACTTTTCTGCATTTGACTGCACACAATGTGGCACTATTAACTGCATCATTCAGTTACCCTTTTATTTCTTTCCATTTAGCATTTGTCCAAGCATCATAGTTTGTTTTCTTTTTTATTTATATTTTTTATTATTTTTTTATTTACTGAAAAGAGTTTTTTTTTATGAAAATAACAAACCTCAGTAGCAAAACTGCAATTGATGCTTTCATTTGAAATTCAATTTACATGTGTACTGCACATGTTGGGGTTGTAAAGTCATTTGGGGACATAAGGGTGGGTTAAGACAGTTTCTCAAACTAAGACTCCAACTTTAGTATATGCCATCTTTCAGACTTGTCTTTTATCAGGAGCATTATTGTTCTGTTTGGCAATTATTCATTTATAGTAACGTAGAACATGTTGTACACCCTCATGTTAAATAGCATATATGGGTACTAGCAAACAGCGATGTGCACTTTGAAATACAGGATTCCTTGCCAGTACTATAGTATTAGGGTGTTGTACCATGTTAGCCATTATGAATGTAGTGAGAAGTCAAGCAAAATGACACCTTTTATTGGCTAACTAAAAGATTACAATATGTAAGCTTTTGAGGCAACTCAGGCCCCTTCTCAGGCAAGATATAATACAGAAACTAGAGTTCCCCGTGTTCATATACACACTAGGACAAAAAAAAACATTGGAAAACCTTTAAGTGAAACATCTTAAATGTAAATTATTAATTAACCTCTTCAGGGTAAGATTCATTTAGCAAGAGAGAAGAACAATGTATAGTCAAGATTGTTGGATATGTAATAAAGAGGGGAGATTGGAAACATAAACTGATATAGCATGTCGCCACACCCAAATTAGAATATGAGTGTCATGCAAGGAGACACACCTCAGCACAACACTAGTTTAAAAGGAATGGAACAGTAGGAGGTTTTTTTTTTGTTTTTTGTTTTTTTTTTAAAAAAAACAGTGGTTGGAGTGCAAATCCTGCCACCAACCCTTGAGTTTTCCCTGCATGGCTGGATGCAGGTTAACATCATACACATGACAGAGCAATTACAGTTAAGGACCTTGATCAAGGGCCCAAAGGGATGGAATCACTTCTGGCATTTATGAGATTCGAACTGGCAACCTTCCAATTGCTGGTGCAGATCCTTAGCCTCAGTGCCACCACACCACCTTAATATAATAAAACTAATATATATGTTACAGGTTTGAATATGAAGGGAAACTACTACATTACAAAGCCTCATTTATGTGTCCAAAATCTGACTGTAATCATGTTATATTTATGATGTTATTTCAAAGCAACAGGTATTCAAAGCATATTAAGAAAAAGGAACAGGCTGTCTGTAAGGGGCAATCAAAACTGACCAGTATCGGCAGGTTTAAAAAAAAAAAAAAAAAAAACCACAGTCAGAAGTCAGACATTTGGAGAAGGCTTTCATTGCTTTTAGACTCAGAAAGAAAATCACTGAAACTATTCAATCTGTGTTTATTGCTACCCAGCCAAAGCAAATTGTACTTTACTTGTAGGTAAAATGTTCTCCCAGTTATCATTAAGCAGTAAAATATAAGCAGTTGTTTAAATTGCTTGTGAAAACATTTGTCCAATTTGATTTTGCAGCTTGCTCAATACTTTAACACTGGGGTGAAATAGAGTGGATTTAAAATCTACGTATGAACAACACATCTAAGTATCACAGCAAAGTGTAACCAGTTACATATTGTTTCCATACCAAATTAAACAAAAGTGGAAGCACTATAAGCACACAGAGATGTGTTCACATCAAAAGTACATGTCTGCATTAAGACCCTTTATTTTGTAATGGTTTACTTGTGTTAACCAATTAATAATAAAAATAAAACCTGTAAAAATTGATCCTCTAAGAGACAAGTATATACTCATTTGTAATATATACAGGAACTATACAAAAAACTTTATTTATGAATACTTTTAACTTTAACTTTATTAATTTAATTTACTTTTACTCAAGATTAAGTACCAGAGGTTTAATAAGGGTGGAAGATTTAAAATTTAAAGTAAACATAAGTACATTACCATTTTTCCAGCTTGAAAATTTAAAGTAAACTTATGAACATTACCATTTTTGCAGCTTCATCCAAATCATCACAAGCTAGAATTTTAAGGCTACTAGCTGCGATGAGAGCTTTTGCATCATCAACACGGGTACCTAGAAAAGAAAATAAATAAATAAATATATATACAGTTTTTTTTAGAATTTTCCTGATATAATAAAACCCAAAGAAATCAAGATATATTATCCTGTATCAAAATGACAGTAGAAAATGCAGTAAGTGTAAAATCTATGCAAAGGCACCAATACATTTACATTTTTAATTTCTTTGTTGAGGACGGACTCTAGCAAGTCAAATCTGCAAACATAGCGGCAGCATGAAAGAACTTGTGTGAAAAGAAGTGTGGCATTATCACATGTATAATGGGTCAAGTACTGGAAACAGCACTTAACCTTGCAAACAGTCAATTATCTGTGCTTTTTGAGAGGCTGTTTAAGCATCAAAGAATACATAATAATAATACTGGCTCTATTGTTATGTATGTAACAGGCTCTATTTTATCCTCAGACCAACTTTATAAATTACTGACTATCAACAAAGTAGTCCCACAGGGTAAAAAAGTACGCAGGTTTAGTCATCAGTTCTAACAAGTAACTTAAAAGTACTTCATTTGCAGCTGACTGACTACTGCAAAAGCCTGCATGGTCCTTGATAATGAAGAATTCAACCAATGGAGAAACAATTTTAGCAGGGAATTGGTTAATAGTTTAAAAAGTACATATGAATGTTTACCTTGCTTTGGTAGTGCAATGCGACTGCTGGCAAAACTGTCTGGTTGATCTAGAAGTCTGGTCAAAGAACTCAATGTTCTAATCAAGGTATAGGTTTTACCTTAGAGCCTTTTCACTTTTCAGATCTCAAGGTACTCCAAAACTTCTGTGACAGGTTAAGTGTCATGCAGCATTGTGAAGTGGGTTATCAAGTGTTTAACATTTTGGTTAACAGTAAATGCTTCATGGTCCTTAACAGACACTGAGCTTCTTTAAGTTGGCAAATCACATTCCATTTGCTTTCAGTGAAGTGAGAACATGATTTCTTCTCATTTTGTACTTTACATAATATCTGCTATCACTTGGCACTATGTATCTGAAAGAATGATGGTCCAGGACAATGCCAGGACTCAAGTGGCCAGAGTTTGTAAGCATTTCCACTGGATGACAAAGGCACTGATGCCATTGACTGGCCCACATGTTCTCCAGACCTAAATCCAATTGAGAACACCTGGGACGTCATGTATAGGTGCATCCAATACTGCCAATTAGCACCACACTGTCCAGGACCTCACTGATGCTCTGATCCAAGTCTGGGAGGAGATCTCCCAGAACAACTAATGTAGTCTCATCTGGACTATGCCCAGACATTGTCGGGAGTGCCTACAAGCACGAGAAGCATACACACATTACTAAGTCACATTATGATGCGTTGCCATGATCAGCCTGTGATTTCAATTTTTTACTTTTTTAGTGTGATATTAAATTCAACCCTTAATGGGTTGGTGATTTTCCTTTCCATTCACCAGTGTTACTTCATTTTGTTCAACAAATTACACAGTATTACTCAGTAAAGATTTTCCACACTTGAATATTTCGTTCATCGTCATCCAATGTGTGATTTCAGTGTTTCCTTACTTTTTTTGAGAAGTGTAATTAGACATATGCAAGGACAGGGTAGCAAACTACTGCCCTCATAAAAAAGACTGACAAATTCAGCATGACATAACCTTAAGCAGGAGAGTGGCTGTGAAAATATCTAAAGGTTTATGTTGGACATTTGAATAACAAGCAATCTGGCAATCAGAAAGTTGCTTAATAAAACAGGAGTAAACATATCACAAAACACATTTAGTATATCTGTATGGACATATACAAGTGGTCTAGGTTTGGGGGTTTCATAACACAGCAAATTAACACTAGAATTACCAGAGCCTACGAAAAAACTCGTAGATCCGTCCCACCTTAAATCGCTTCTTAAAACCGTTCTCACCTCTCCGCCAGCGTCTTTTGTTAATCTAAATGTGCTGATAAAAGAAAAGCTGCAAGTAGCCGGCTATTCCATCCCCCCAACGACTTAGAACGTGCACAAACTTCTCCCAGCTCATGCCTTGATTATCTGGGAGTGAAGTGGAGTTTTAGAGTGGAAATAAGAGATCATTATTTGGAATACACGCATTTCACGTGTGTTCTGTTTCTACAGTAATCCGTGTAAACACATTTTTAAAACAGAAACGTTTTTCATATTGTAGTAGTAAATGACAAAATGTAAGCATAAACTATATAATGTATGAAGCCTGAAGTCCAAATATCAAACACATTTACAAAAGGTACAAATATAACAGAACAAGTATACTTTTATTCAAAAATATAACTGCAGAAAAAAGCCACCTTAGCATGCCACATTGACACATACGTATCTCAACTGCCATGGTAGCTTAATGGTATCAGTCGCTGACTAGTATTCAGAAGGTCGTGAGTTCGATCCCGCGCGATTCAGTTTTGAGACGTAAACTGCTGTTGTTCTTACTATTTTATAATAAAAACATACATTTGATTTCAGTGTGTAACAGGCGGTGTAATTTATGATACTTGTAAAGGTTATTTTTTTTTTTTCACTTTTCTTTCCTTTTTGTGTGTTTCGGGCTCCCCCCTTCCCCCCCCCCCCCCCCAAATTGAGAATGCTGTTTTCACATAAAGATGCGCTATAGCTCTGCAGCGTATTTGTGACTGCATTCTCGTACCAATGCTTGTGAACTGAAGTGCCTGCGTGCACTTTTCGTGGCATTACACGTCTATTTTTTTGAGCATGCCCGTGTCGCTCAAACACAGGAACATATGTTGGTGTACAAGAATAACAAAACAAGTGCACTTTTATTCTAGACTATACGTGAAGAAAAAATAAAGCAAGTTACAGTAGGCGGTTGATACGACAGCTTGCGTGGTGCAATTCTAAGAACTGCTGATTTCCGATCCGTGCTATATAAAATCATCACATTCAAATATTAACAATTCCCTCACACCCTTCCAACATTCACGACATGTGTACTTGTTGCAGTGTACACATCTCTCTGTGCTATGGTTCCTATTACACTGAATGAGCACCTGACATTGTACTTTCTTCCCTATACAAATAACATTCGAGTATAGCGCGTCTCCAAATAAATAAAATAACATTCGTGTATAGCGCATCTCCAAATAAATCACATTCGAGCTATGGCGCGTCTTCAAATAAATCACATTTGAGTTATAGCGCGTCTTTATGTGAAAAAAAGCAGTGTCAGATGGGGGGGGGGGGGGGG
>JANRMT010062832.1:4483910-4547746 GCA_026402145.1 Polypterus bichir lapradei | reverse complement strand
CCACAATGGCTTTGAAATAAAGTAGTCATTATATGATTGCAGTGCAGACTTTCAGCTTTAATAGGTTTACCAAAAATATTATAAAAGACATTTAGGAATGACAGCCATTTATCTGCATGGCCACCCCATTTGTAGGGAGCTCAAAAGTATCTGGACAAACTACCAATCATAAATATAATAATCATTTTCAATATTTGTTTGAAAATCCTATACAGTCAATGACTGCCTGAAGTTTGGAACCTATGACCACCCCCAAGTGTGCTGGATTTCCATGTCCCATTGGGTTGAGGTCAGTTGATTGACTTGGCCTTTGAAAAATATTCCATTACTTTGTGCTGAAAAGCACATGGTTTGCTTTTGCAGTATGTTTTGGCTCACCTTCCTTCTGTACTGTGAAGCACAGTCCTATCAGTTTTGCATTTGGCTGAATCTGAGCATAAAGTATAACTACACTTCAGAAATCATTCTGCTACTTCTGCCAACAGTCAATCTAATAAACACTAGTCATTGGCTTTCATTTGCAGCCATGCATGATCATGCCATAAAACTGCCCCCACTATGTTTCACAAATGATGTGGTATGTATCGGATCATGAGCTGTTTCTTCTCTTCTCTTTGCAACATTCTGGTATATATTGATCTTAGATTCCTTTGTCCAAAGAACATTTTTCCAGAACTGGACCGCCTTTTAAAAAACATTTTCTGGCAAAGTCTAATCAGTCGTTCCTATACTTGAGGTTTACCAGTGATTTGCACCTTGTGGTAAACCTTCTGCCTTTACTTTCATTAAGTCTTCTCTTGATTGTAGACTCTGGCAATGATAGGATCTTTTCTGAAAAGCCAGCCTTCTTTTTAGGTGGGTCAAACCTTCCCTAAGTATTTGTTTCCAAAAGCCTCAATTTTTGCTTTATCTTACTACAAAACATTGTTCCAGTCAAAGTCCCAGTAGCGTTTGTAACTACAGGAGCTGATTTTATGGTTAAATGACAAGAAAGACTTTTTTTTTTGGCATGCCTTCCAAAAAAATCTGTTGGTGTGGAGGTGGCTTCTGATGGTAGTTTTGGTGACCCCCAATATGCTATTTTTTCTGTATTTCTACATCAGGGATTCTTGGGGATTTTTCTTAACCTTCTTGCCATTCTCCTTGCTGTGCTTGAGGGCAAAATAAACTTAAGCTGGTAATAGTTCCAGTTAATTGGAGCTTATTAATTATTGTCCTAACTGTAGATGTGGTAATTTTCAGGGGAGTAGCTATTTTTATAGTATTACCTGACCTTTGAAGGTCAGAATACAATTAATTTGAAATATGTATTCTGTTATTTTTACCATGTTGATGAATGAATAAGGGAATATGGCCTCTGTGCCCCCTCATATTTTTTACCCCAATGACACAGGAGGTCATGGATTATGGATTGGAACTTCCTACACACTCTGATCGACTTAAAAAAGTGAGATATAGATGGAAAAAATGCTTCAGTTACACTTTATTCATAAAACCTTCTAAGGGTGCTAATAATTGCGGCACATGGTTTTGTTAAAATTGTTCCTTGACAAGGGATTATTTTTGACATAAATATATTTACTTCAATTAAAGGTTGGAATTCTCTCTCTTTTTCAGTGTGAGATTAAGAATTCACCAAAAGGTTATTTTTTTATAACACTTTTTAATCATCTTTTCCAGCAGTACCAATAATTGTGGAGGGATCTATGTAAAAATAGATAGACACACATACACACACACAACAATCAGGTTACAAAACAGTTCCATTCGTGCTAACTTTCATAACCCAATTTATTATTAAAGCTGAGACTAGCACTGAACATTGCAGTTAATGGAAATATCTGCAAAAACCCATAATGCCTTATCACTCATTTTACAGAAAAATGCTTCAATTTAATAAAAATGACAGTGAATCAGTATTACTGTACTTTAAATCACAAAATCAATAAACTAGACTGAACCATGTAGAATAAGTTGATCATATGTTTAAACATCAAATAGTTTATGATAATGACCTCATACATTTAGAAAGGCATGATGATTATCAACGGTTGGTTGATAATCACTCATAAGGATCACCAGTCCAGTACATCACAGGGCACATTTCTGTCAATCATGAGTTAACCTAACATACACAGACAAAATGGATTACCAGAAGAAAAAGCAAATTCCATACAATGCTTGGACTAGAAGGCAACAATAAATAATTGTTAATTTGTATGTTGTTTTCAAAAGCACATTAACTATATTACTTGTTATAAAACAAGCAAAACACTCAATATGTCTTTCCTACCATTGTTTATTCACTGTGGCTATATATTACAGCAGACTAACTTTGTCCTGTGACATATGTAATCTGAAATGCTATTTGCTTCCTTGCTTTCTTTCCATTAAAGGAAGAAAAAATCTCAACTCCTCTTATATTTGACAGATACAATAAACACTTTTTCAAAAAGACGTTTAAAATTTTGCTTCCCAGAAGAATTGTATGCTTTTCCTATACAGTAGATATAGTTGATAACTTTCTCAAAAAGTAACTTACTTTTCACAATTTTCATATTCTAATGCTGGAAAAATGTGATTAACATTACTTAAATGACTATAAAATAGGCATACCTAAACATCCAATGGTCCCATCTAGGCCAATGTAGTTAAGGTCAGACTTGGCTGCCTGCCTGTCTCTTTCATCCTCTTGGCTCCAGTCACGCAAATCAAAGATCTTTGCCTGACGATAGGCAGCGTTAGAATCAAAATTTATTTTAGCATCCATGCACATCACTAAAGTTAAAAAAAAAAAAAAAAAAAAAAAAATTACAAAATTTCTTGACATTCAAAATTAAAATATATTTACACATTTTGAGCTTGACTTTGAAGAATGTTGTTTTAGGATCACTACATAGACCATTTTCTAACAAATTATTAAAGATTCAAATCATCCAACTACAATATAAAATTACATACATTGTGCCACACTATGACATACAGTAAATTACCCCAGTAAATATCACCTTGAACTAAAATATATAAATCAAACGGTACTTATAGTTTAATACTTATAATGTACAACAAATATACTACTTTCTAAAACATGTTATTTCTAGAGTATCATCACACAAAAATGTTAAATTGTCTCTTTACCATAATCCTGGATACTATTTTTGGTCTATTTTGTTTCCTGATACAATCATAGTGCATACTTTATTGTCAGGTTTTGATAATATTTTTAAAATATAGTCACCTAATACATGTACTGTATTAATGTGTTTTCTATTAAATAAAATGAAGTTATGCATTTTAATATATTTTTGTTTATCAAGGTGCCAGATAACGCAGACATGTTGCACATTGGTAAGATATGCAACTAAGAATTTCACTGTACTCTGCACACATGACAATACAACTACTTATAATTCTCCTTGATATCTATAGTGGAAAATTGTGGAAGTTTTAAGCTCAAATACTTACTAGTATAAAATTAGTATTATTCCACATAATCACTTTAAACTGAATTTAATTTCCAACCAACAGCACAGATCATATATAACCTTAGTAATACACTAGCAAAGCAGCACAAAACCAAATGTATAAAACAGACTAACAACAAAGAACCGGCAGTATATACTTATAGTTGTGCCTAAAACTGTGTTTTAGCCACCTCTATTCAAAGGCCACAAACAAAAATGTTTGAAGTGGGTGGAAAAGTTTTATTCACTCAAGAATTCTATGCTACACTGGATCATCTGGATGGACGGTTGGTGAATGGCTACCCTGTTCCTACAAGACTACAACATTATCAAAGAGGTTGTGAAATAATGATTTGGGATGGAACATTGGGAAGAGAGATGATAAATCCCTCAGAGACCCTAAAAGTACAGAATGACTCTGGGAAAATATGGTATAAAATGAAGAATCATGCCTTTCAAAATAAAATGATTTTCAAGCAGGACTACACACTACACCATGCTGCATATAAAGCCATTGACTATTTAATTGCTATGGGCATAGGGAAAGAAAAAGAATCAAGGTGTGGCTACTGTCATCCCCATACCTCAACCCTACTGAGAACCTTTGAAGCATCCTTAAAAGGAAGACTCTAAGCAGCAGCTCTGGGAGGCAATACTGACATGTTCAAATGAAATACAGGAGGAAACCCTGTATGCCCTTTGTAAATTCAATGGATGAGAGATATGTTAAAGTCATAACAAAAAATGATTCATATTAATACGTACCTTGACCTGTAAAAAATGCTTTTTTTGTTTGTTTTAAATTAGGTTTTATTTTTTGAAAAACAATCAGTGCATGTAGCTAATACAATAGATTTTGGTTTTAAGTTCATTATGATCTATTGAATGTTTTTAAACTGCATTTTGCTGAATAATTTGGAACATTGTATTTGGTGTGCTTTTACAAATTTTAAAAACATCTGTTTTCATTATCAGTGGTTTTGCTTGTAATAACATCCCCATTATAATTATACTATAAATCAGAAATCCTTAATCATATTGACTGTTTAGGAAAAACAAACAAAAATGGCATGTGCAAAATAATTTGGAACACAGTGCACAATTAGTGTAAGTTTCTCAAACTGCAAAGCTTATTGATAAAGAATAAGCTCTATTTTTTAAATCAAACACACTGTAGGATAATGGTACTCAGCAAAAGGTGTCAGGTAAAATTAGGACATATTACGCAGACAAAAACCTCCGACTGGAAGAGCACAAAATCAAATCATAATGTCAAATGCTATGTAGTGAAAAATGCACATTTAAATATGGCTTTTCTACCAAATGCATCTTCAGCTGCAGGTCTACAGCACTCCATCCCAAATTCGGAAGCTCTTTATCAATCCATAATTCACATGTGATGAGACTGTTGAAAAGTCATGTTTGTTTTCACAAAACAAAGAACATATAAAAAGATGCAGTGGGTATAAGTAAATAATGGTCGCTTGTTTTCAAAATTAAAAAAAAATATATATATATATAATTCAACAGCTTGCAGCACCTCTTCAAACTGTGTTGACGTATTTCACATAGTTCAGTACTCTAACAGGTTTGAAGTAATCTAAAAGCTTCTTCACACATTCACCAAATTCAGGTTCACAACCGGATTATTTTTCCTTTCGCTTTCACTGTTACATTGAAGTTTGAAATGCCTAGCTCATCTGCCTAATAACAATCATATTCAAGTTAATTTTTCTGCTACATAATGAATATGCAGGGGCTACACTAGCACCAAAAGTAAGAAAAACAATATTAAATAAATAAGTAAATAATCAGTGCTTAAAAGAGGCCTGAGCAAAAAAAAACAGCCCAAAACAAAAAAAAAAAAAAAAAAACTTTTCTGCTGTTAATTTTGACATAGATTATACAAGCGTCCAAAACAAGTCTAGAGGGAAAAACTACCATCCATACAACTGAAAAAATTATTCCGCGGCTCAAAATTCAGGAAATGGCACTGTCCTGTATATCTTTATTGCTAAGCAAACTGTGCATGAGTACAGTCATCAGAATGGCATTCTTATATTCACATAGCACTGTCAAATATGGACTAAGGAGGTGCCCATGCCCTGTGGATGATGTTAGGCTTTAAAAAAAATATTACTTGAGAATAAGAACAGAAAGATGACAATTGTATCACAGGAGTATAAACTAAAACTTGGGGAATACTAATTTTGAATAACATGTAACATTGCAGATAAGGAGGCGTTTGTTAAAGTAATCTGTGAGAATGTGACACATCATCTATGGTCTAGTGACAGGTGGTGAACCAGTGGAGGGTAGGGAATGCTGCAGGGAACTGTGGTAACCAGGGTGATCTTCTCCAGGCTGGTGGTATGGCTGTCATTCTGGCACTGTAAGCAATCTTTGCTTCCATTTAGGAGACTGGCATCATCCCAAATGAATGGAAAACAGAACTTGTCTTTCATATCTGGAAAGGGAAGGGTGATTGCCTGGATTACGGCAGCTACTGGGGAATAACACTGCCAGGTAAGGTCCTTGCTAGGTTAATCCTCAATAGGATCTGGGATCACCTGCTCACATACCTGCGACCAGAGCAGTCTGGTATATTGTCTAAGAAGTCTATCAATGACCATATCCCGGCACTGAGGGTTTTCATGGAGCGCAAATTTGAATATCAGCAGACTTTCTTTGCAGCCTTTGTCAATTTTCATAAAGTGTTCAACTCAGTCGATCAAGCTGTACTGTGGAACATCCTGAGACTTTGCGGTATCCCCCCCGAAGTTGCTGGATATCCTGGCCAGCCTGTACACTGGTACCGTGAGTGCTGTGCAGAATGGAGGCAGAACTTCTGCGTTCTTCCCAGTTGATTCTGGGGTTCATCAGGGGTGTTCTTGCTACTGCCCTGTTTAATCCTTGCATGGACTGTGTGTGGGGAGGATAATGGGGTCCAGCGGATGTGGGGCATATATTGGTGAAGAAAGATTCACTGATCTTGACTTTGCAGACAATGCTGTGATCTTCGCGGAGTCAATGGAGGTTCTGATCAGGCTCTCTTTAGAGTGAGTGAAAAGTCTGAGTGTCTGGGCTTGCAAGTGTCCTGGATAAAAACCAGGATCCAGGCCTTTAATGATCTCTTAGGCACAGCCATCGGGAGTGTGTCTATCTGCAGAGAGAATTTCCATCTTGTCGAGAGGTTTACTTACCTCGACAGGGACATGTCTCTGGTGACTCTTCCTATTGAGCATAGGGGGACATAAGGTTGCTGGAAAGGAGTGTGTGGCACTCTCAGTATCTTTGCAAAAGGATGAAGTTCCAAGTCTTTAGAGTCCTGGTGCTTCCTGTTTTGCTATATGGCTGCAAGACATGGATGCTATCTAGTGGCCCGAGATGAAGACGGGACACCTTTGGTACAGTGTCTTTTCAGAGAATCCTTGGGTACTGCTGGTTTGACTTTGTGTCAAATGAGCGGTTGCTCACAGAGTCCCAAATAATGCACATAACCTGCATTGTGAAGATGCGTAAGTTACGGCACTAAGGCCATAAGGCGCGATTCCCTGAGGGTGATCCAGCTCACAGGATCCTCACTGATGAGGACCCAAGCGACTGAAACCAGGCCAAGGCACACCTGGCTGCGGCACATAGATCGTCAATTCTGAAGGGTAGGACAGAACCACGTATCTAAATGGGGGGGTTGCCAACTGGGATCACATCAATTGCACTTTTGATTGTAATGTGTGCAATGATTATATTTAAAGAAATAAAACGGTTTACAAACGTATTTTTATTTTTGATTGCTCAGAACTAATCTTAAAACTAGCATTTTCTTAATGATATAAGCACCTGATACCATACTTAACTGGGAGTTTCCAAGAATAACACAAATCACCCTTATTTAGTGAAATAAGAAAACCACTTTGTCACAGGGGGTAAAAAAATCAAATAACTGTACAAACTTGACCACTGCATTTATTATTGTTCAAAATTCTAAATATTTTAAAATAAAATTCAACAATCTTTTAAAACAAAAATTCTTGAAACAGTACAAATGGTCTGAATTTTCAACTTGAAGATTCTGGCATGAACTAAATCACAGAAGGCTCTCTTACCAGAAGTAACAAAGTTACCACTCCCTCATCAATACCGTTTAATCCAGTCTGATACACTCTGCACTAACAATTTTTGCCTCAGATTTAAAATGAGCTTTCCTACATATTCTTTAGACAAATGTTTTAAGTTAGTCATATTATTTTAATGAAACTGATCATTATGGTGCATTGTTAATTATGAAGTAATTGCTTTTATTTATTATCTATGAATCTTTGAGATTTACCGTTGTCACTGAAAGAATGTTCTTCTTGATTACTATTTCACATCATTTACTTGAGCTAATTACAATACAAAAATGCTTATTCAGTTAAAACTATGACTTGACTGTGACAAACACAGCGCATCATATTCTGTCATACTGCTCCTGTTATTCAGGAATTTGTTTCTTACCAATTCCTGAAGAGTCTTCTACCATAGGATTTATCTCCACCATTGAAGCATCATAATTGATAAACAGATTATATAGTTTAATCATATTTTCTGCAGCCTCATCTAGTAGACTAGGTGGAAATCCCATTTTTTCTGCAACCTATTAAGAAAATATAAAAAACGAAAAAAAAAAAAAACATGATTTCAAAGGGAGTCAATAATAGAACTCTTTTTAATCTGCATTTATTCTTTATGTACCATAACTTTTTGTAACATTTTTCTTATGTAACAAAGAAAACTTGCGGACTTTACTGTTAAACAGTGTTTTTATAAATCTATATGCATGGCTTATTAAATAATTATCTAATATTCTCTTTTCAAAACAAAAAATATAAACATGGCATATTGTAATTTTTAATCTAGATTTTCTGCAAAGCCAAAATTTACTCAAATTCAAAATGAACAAGAATATCTCATGTTTGTATGACAGACAGACTGAAGCCATCAAATAAGGAAATTAAACCATAACTAAGCAAACACAGGCTTCTTTGATTTCTCAATTACAATGTTTTTAATGTGGATTTTGGCACTTTGCAATAGCAATGTTAGATGCGTTTTATGATTGTAAAATTGTGTGCCATTTATGTTATACCTGTGAAGTATTTTTTATGTTTCTATATCATTGCTGTAAAAATAAACAATGCCTTCTGGAATAATAAATGTTGCTTAAACCTAGGACCCAGAAATTCTGCAACTTCATTTTAAACAAAGCCGCTGGAAATTGATACAGATTCATTCTGGCACAGAACACCGATACCATATACAAGTTTGTTGTGTGGGATATGATGGACTTTGATAGATCATTCTTTCCATCATTACCGCCTGCTTATAAACAATGCTGCAGAAAAAAAATACTACCTGTAATGCTGTTCTGAAGAATGGGATTTCAGAAAAAAAATAAGAATATGCCAAGCTACTGAATTTTCACTGCTGTATGTATGAAACTGAAAAAAAATACTATGCTATGTATTTTGAATGTGTCTTTTTAAACTGTTCAGGATTTTTACATAATAACAACACAACCTTTTGTTTGGTTTCTTGGTGAACCTGTTTTGCTCATTTGTTGCAATTACTTAAATTTGAGTTCACGTGGGACATTATACCTCTTCCACTTTTTTACACTGCTGAACTACTCTAAATCGAAAGTGTTCTGTATACATTTTTGCATTTTATTCACAGAGTATTATAAAATCAAAGAGTTAAGTATACATATTTGTGTCCTGCAATGGAATCATGTTTGTTTTCTGAATTTATTCTATAACTCTGTATTGGTAGAGTAGGCTCAAACCTTGACTGAGGACTATTTAATCAGACATCAAAGTATCTCCTTTTGTATGTAGGAGTGCCTGGTGTACATTTACTGTAAATAAGAACTTTAAAGTATCCAAGCCAGTGAAAGTGGAACTACCAACATGTGACTGATTTATACTAGTGTTACAATTTTAATTATAAAACAAGATACACCAGTATTATGCCCAATTTCTAAAATAAACATATAAATCAAAAACATGAAGAATTGTGGAAGTAAATGTATAAAATATACAAATTGCCTAACATGAAAGGAAGAAACAAAAAATACCCTAAGAGCCTGGTCTTTTTTGATGCCTTCTTCAATGTCAATTGGTTCCTTGATGATAGCATCAGGATTTTCAGCAGCAACATCTTCTATATTTACACCTCCTTGTGCGCTTCCTATTAAAACAGGTCCCTTAAAAATACAATAAAGCGAAGCATGTAAATTCCAGTTCAGTCTGTATAAAAATGTGCCCTATTACAAGACAACTACAGAGGTACAAAGCAAATATAATTTATATCATCCATGCATACATTACGGAATTAAGAGGCTCAGAAGAGAACTCATGCAGAGTTGAATTTGGGATACAGTGTGGAAACATGCAAACTGTGATGTGGCTTGGACACAAACATTGGGTCCTGCAGTGCTAGGCATCATCACTAGCCACTGTGCCAATATATTGTCTAAAATATTTAGTGGAGTCTCAGTTCAAGATACTAAACAAATCATACTGCAATGCCTGTGAGTGGAACACAAGGCCAGCAACAGACAGATTGTGCTGTAGTAATTTTTTCAATAATAATAATAATTCTAATTCTTTACATTTAAATAATGCTTTTCTCACTACTCAAAGCACATTTACATAGTGAGTGGGAAGCCCACAGAACAAAAATGAAAATTCGAAAATGCACACATCTAGAGGGCTATGGGCAAATAATGCAAAAAGCATTATAAATTGAATAAAGTGTTAATAATGGTATAACATATGCAGTGCATGCTCCTGAATTAATTTTACCTATGAACTCGGACTGGACAATAACAGTTCCAGAGGTGCACAAAACAGAAATCTCTAAAAGATTATATGCCTAGTGACTTCCATGGACTAGCAGTTGGCTAGATTACTGTAATGCACTCCCAGGGCTACCAAAAAAAGACATCAATCAATTGCAACTAGTACAGAATACACCGTGATGTCCCTACATTGGTGGATTAAAGGCCAGAAGTCCACATGACCATCATCATCAAGTTCTTCCATGAGATCCTTGAATACCATGAGAACTGATTGAGGTCATTTATGTGAGGTAGAATGCCTAGAGGGGGCTGGGTGGTCTCATGGCCTAGAACCCCTGCAGATTTTATTTTTTTTCTCCAGCCATCTGGAGGTTTTTTTTTTTTTTTGTTTGTTTTTTCTGTCCTCCCTGGCCATCGAACCTTAATTTTCTATGTTAATTAGTGTTCCCTAATTTTAATTATTTATTTTGCCTTTTTTCTCATTCTTCATCATGTAAAGCACTTTTAGCTACATTGTTTGTATGAAAATGTGGTCACCTGAGCTGTGCAGCAGCAGTGCCAACCACTGCACCACTGTGCCTCCGTGATATCAAAGTAGAAAGAACACAGTCAGAGACGCGCAATCATAGATTTCATCAAAACAAAGCAAAATGCCAAAATCATAGTCGAAAGTCAGAAAAATATATAAGTATTTTAAAGACAAAAATTCAAAGTGGTGTGCCATGATTTAAACCGCTGGCTTGTTTTATTTTTTGAAGTCGTGCTGAAGGCTCTCTAAACTGTCTGTGCTGATGCTTTTCACTTTTTATTCTATCAAAAAGATAAACATCTTATAAATAGTAATAAATATTTCATATACAATTGGGGGGCGGTCCCATCAATGTTGGCTGTTACAGCTCCAGAAGACGTCGCACTGGCCTCACAAAGCAATATGGGGCGCTGGTATCAAAAAACAAATTCTCCTAAACCGGCCAAATTATCAGTAACCTGTCCTATTGCATGTTTTTCAGAAAATGCAACTATGGCAGAAGATTTACCAGCATGGATTGCAGAAATCGGATAAATCATCAACTGCCTATTAGTATCTTCATGTCAGAAAACAGATTTCTGCAACAGTCATAAAGCCACTATCTTACAAAATTACACTTTGAATGCATGTCTTTTCATTTAAAATAATGAACACAAAATATAATCTAAAGGCTGGTCATGTTAAAGTGTTAAAAAAGTGAACAGCGCCAATAGCTCAGTTTTGTACAATAATCATGCTTTGTTAGAACAATCCCTATACCATAAGAAGAAAGTTCAAGTATATTTTGTCCCAATGACATACTGGCTATTATATTTTGGCTCAGAAGGCTCTTTGCTTATTTTAAACTCCATACAGTACATTTGTATAGAAAATCTCATCTTATTTATTCTTCTAGTGTGCATGTGTGTGTTCACCCTGCGAGAAACTAGCACCCTTTCCAGGGACTGTTCCCGTATTTCGTGCTATGCTTGCTCGGATAGGCTCCAGGTACTTGTGACCCTGCTCAGAATTAGGCTGGCTTAAAATGGAATGGCACAGTAAACAGAATTTTTTTACAATAAAAATGAGAGGGAAGTTGGCAAGTGAAAGTGTACAAGTAACTAGAATCTGAATGTAAATACAATATACTATTTTTACTCTTATTGCTTACATAGAAAAACATTTTCTTAGGTTGTGCTCATCTTTGTAACTGTATATCACAAAAACTGCTATAAACAAACAGGTTGCTACGCAACTCAGGACAAAACAAAAATGTGACAATGGTTTCTGTTCTAATAGAGTTCTTACTTAAACGATAACCAACATTTGTATTTGTAAATATGTGCCAACACTGCTAAAACTAAGTGAAAAGTTTAAATACTACATTATATGGAATGGGCAAAACTAATCTTGGACATTATATTCACTGATTGCCTGGAGATTCTGTTTTTATCTGCTAAACACTTTACAATCTAATAACTCAGGAATGGGATTAAACAAATACACAGATTGTCAATTATATCAATTACCACATTAGAAAAATGTTTTTTTTTTTTTTTTTTAGAATTACAGAATTTTCTTTTATTTTTCTGCCACCTAGATTCAACAATGCTTAAGTGTTAAAATTTCTACAGACTTTACAGAAATACTTCTGTCAAAACGTTTTCATTTATTACCTAGTTGTGGTATTCAAAATAAGGAAAAATTTCTAATACATTGCACAGTCAGAACAGTCTTTGCATACTTATGTTTTAAAATATATATATATTTTTAATGACTATAGTAAATAATTTAATTCCTTTATAAATTTTATAAGTTTTAACATTGATGGAGTCGTCTTGTTTTATTTCTTGAGTTCTGATTACTTACTTGAAATGACCGTTCCATTGTAATAGCAAAATAATACTCTCTCCTTGGGTACCGGCGCTCGCAAATAAACACTTGATTGCATATTCTACCCTTCTCTCCGGTTTGCTTTGTGAAAAGCTTCTTTCCAATCATTCTAGAAGAAATGTCTTTTACTTCCTCTGGACTAAGAAAAAAATGTGTGTTTAATCATTTAGCATGTTCATTAAAATAATACATTTCCTTAACAATGGCTGCTTTTTTTTTTTAACTGATTTCACACTTTGAAATATAACTAAAAAAGTTCAATTAAATGGATTGCACCTTATTGTTCCCTGACCTTAAACTGTCACACATGTAGCACTTTGCCAGAGAAAGTAACCCCTCATAATGAAATAGTAGACAAGCTGCACTGAGAACTCACATTATCCATTTGAAAATTTCTTGACCAAATAGCATTAATGAAAAATTTCAGTGAAATTTCAGTGGTAACACAGAAAATGTTTTTACTCATTATATTTAATTTCATGAAATTCAACAAACATTTAAATAAACATACCGCAGACTTCACAACTGCAGAAAGAAAAAAATTCTCCTCTGTAAACAGTGTACTGTGGTGACAATGAAAGCAAAGCAATCATGGTATCTTTCAGTATCAATGACCACAGCCTGGATCTGTAACTATATTTAAATGTTGCCTGCCAGAAATGTCTGGTTGGGTGCAAGAACGCACTACTATACAACTTCGCATGTCTACTGTTCTCCAGTTAGGTTTAGGGCAAATTTCTTAAGAATGTAATAAGTTTTAGAAATGAGAAAAGACCAGTCTATCAATCTTGTTTGGTTAGCTAATAGCCACATTTTCCTTTTCCATTAGTTTTTAAAAGTTCTTAATTTCAAAACATTCCTTGCAACAAGTAAACAGAATGGCTTAGGCCTGCCTTTACTTAAAAGAATATAAATGTCTACATTTCCAGGGAATCACTGTGCTTGGAAGGTACTGGCATTCTTTCAACTTCCATGATAATACGTCTATGGAAGGCAGAGAATGAATGTATATGGCACCAAAACCTCTGGATTGATCAATCTCAAATATCACAGATGTTCCATCAGTGTCAGTATGCAAAATAAAGGGTAATGACTATTTTAGCATTATTAATGTATTTAATTTTTGAATAGCTAGAGTGTACTGTTACAGTCTTTAAAAAAACTGCAAACTTAAAATTAAGACCAGGATGCACATCCTCTGTGCAAGACCACATCTGCAGTTCCCAAGTATAAAGGGGCCTTAGAAAGGAGTGTAAAGTACTATCAATCTTTGAGAAAATAAAAATATGTTTTGAAAAGTAGCGTGTCACTTGCTAAAGTGAGCCATAAGGTTGGTAAAATCAAATTGAGCATTCACAAAATTAAGCAGAAAGAAGCTACAAATTGTGCAACTTTTAATGTTTCCAGCGCTATAAGTAATTTAGAAATGATTTAAAGTATACAGGAGAATGTGTGTTGGTTGTATGCAAATACTATGCCATTTTATATAAGGGACTTGAGCATTCACAGACTTTGATATCTGTGTAGAGTCCTGGAACCAATCCCCCATGGATACTGAGGGATAAATGTATTTTCTATCAATATAGGTACTTGAATTTTATGTATTTTTTATGTTAATCCATAATTATACCAAACGAAGGATTTTTTATTATTCCAACAGCAAAATTGGATACAAGTGTGATTTAGGTCAGCACTATTTAAATTGATTTTACATAATATGAAAATGATAACAAGTATTCACAACACCCTAAACATATAATCATATACAGGTGCTGGTCATAAAATTAGAATATCATGACAAAGTTGATTTATTTCAGTAATTCCATTCAAAAAGTGAATGAAGATTCATTCATTTCACACAGACTGATGTATTTCAAATGTTTATTTCTTTTAATTATGATGATTATAACTGACAAATAATGAAAGTCCCAAATTCAGTATCTCGGAAAATTAGAATATTGTGAAAAGGTTCAATATTGAAGACACCTGGTGCCACACTTTAATCAGCTAATTAACTCAAAACACCTGCAAAAGCCTTTAAATGGTCTCTCAGTCTAGTTCTGTAGGCTACACAATCATGGGGAAGACTGCTGACTAGACAGTTGTCCAAAAGACGACCATTGACACCTTGCACAAGGAGGGCAAGACACAAAAGGTCATTGCTAAAGAGGCTGGCTATTCACAGAGCTCTGTGTCCATTCACATTAATAGAGAGACGAAGGGAAGGACAAGATGTCGTAGAAAAAAGTGTACAAGCAATAGGGATAACCGCACCCTGGAGAGGATTGTGAAACAAAACCCATTCAAAACTGTGGGGGAGATTCACAAAGAGTGGACTGCCGCTGGAGTCAGTGCTTCAAGAATCACCATACACAGACGTATGCAAGACATGGGTTTCAGCTGTCGCATTCCTTGTGTCAAGCGACTCTTGAATGGGAGACAGCGTCAGAAGCGTCTCGCCTGGGCAAAAGACAAAAAGGACTGGACTGCTGCTGAGTGGTCCAAAGTTATGTTCTCTGATGAAAGTAAATTTTGCATTTCCTTTGGAAATCAAGGTCCCAGAGTCTGGAGGAAGAGAGGAGAGGCACAGAATCCACGTTCCTTGAGGTCCAGTGTAAAGTTTCCACAGTCAGTGATGGTTTGGGGTGCCATGTCATCTGCTGGTGTTGGTTCATTGTGTTTTCTGAGGTCCAAGGTCAACGCAGCCGTCTACCAGAAAGTTTTAGAGCACTTCATGCTTCCTGCTGCTGATGAAGTTTATGGAGATGCAGATTTCATTTTCCAACAGGACCTGGCACCTGCACACAGTGCCAAAGCTACCAGTACCTGGTTTCAGGACCATGGTATCCCTGTTCTCGATTAGCCAGCAAACTCGCCTGACCTTAACCCCATAGAAAATCTATGGGGTATTGTGAAGAGCAAGATGCAATACGCCAGACCCAACAATTCAGAATAGCTGAAGGCCACTATCAGAGCAACGTGGGCTCTCATAACACCTGAGCAGTGCCACAGACTGATCGACTCCATGCCACGCTGCATTGCTGCAGTAATCCAGGCCAAAGGAGCCCCAACTAAATATTGAGTGCTCATACTTTTCATGTTCATACCTTTCAGTTGGCCAACATTTCTAAAAATCCTTATTTTGCATTGGTCTTAATTGATATTCTAATTTTCCTAGATACTGAATTTGGGACTTTCATTAGTTGTCAGTTATAATCATCAAAATTAAAAGAAACATTTGAAATACATCAGTCTGTGCGTAATGAATGAATCTAATATACAAGTTTCACTTTTTGAATGGAATTATTGAAATAAATCAACTTTGTCATGATATTCTAATTTTATGACCAACACCTGTAGTCCCACAGCACAAAAACATTTCAATGGGTCCTAAACAAACCTATTACTGCATATAAGTTTAGTCTAGGGAAGTACTGATGCCAGTTGCTGCTGCACTTACGAATAAGCAATCTTCACTCCTCCCTTAAAACCACCTTCAAACGTGCCTTTTCCTCTGCCACCAGCTAAGACCTGTGCCTTCACCACCAAATCTTTGGAACCTACAAATGAAAGGTCAAATGCTCAGGTTCACACATTTATATATAATAAAAAATAGGGTGTAAACTATAGCACACAACTTTTACAATCCATTGTAAAACACATTTTACATTCATTGTTTATTTATAAAATTATTTATCGATCAATACCAGCATATTCAAAAAGTAGATTAAGCACAGAGATAGAATTTTTCAACAAGAAACTGCAGTCTAAAACTAAATGTTTCGTTCATAATCTATTGGTATACATTTTCTGATTTACTTATTTAAATGTTAAGAAGTTTTATTATAATGTTTTCAGCAACATACACTGCTGTCAATCTAATTATGCAGGTATTAAATTTTTACTATGAAAACTGTTGTGTATACGAAAAACATGAACAAGACAGTGAGGCAAAAATGTGTTTTAATACTGCAACATCATGAGAAAACCAGAAGGCAAAATCTAAAAGCAGTTTAATAATGCTCATGTAAATAAAGTACTCTATTAAAATTGTAAAGAATTAACATAGGATTTTTTTAATAAATACATCATGTTTGCTTCCATCATACAGTGCAAATCTGCTGTGAAAAAGCATGTACTGTATACTAATCACAGGCATTTTTGTGACTAGCAATAATATTAAAAAGCAAGTTCTGTTTTGACCAGCTAACCATAAAAAACATATTGAACTAAGACTTCTATTTTTATACTATTTTTATACTACCAATGCAGTAGCAGTAGTCTTACATACAAACTATAACCTGAAACTGTAAATGAGATTGGTATATTCTTAGAACAGTCCCCCCCCGCCCCATCCGCCAATCTTGTAAAAAGTCCCTTATATACTGTCCTAGGAGCTACAAAGCACTAGCACTGAGGTTATGGTAAACACAGTTTTCTTCTCAATACTTAAAAAAAATTTTTGGGTGGAAAATTCCTTGAACTACACCATGTAGTTTGTAGTAAAGTCAAAAATGTTAATCTAACGTTTTCATGCAACCCAATGGTGACCAGTGCTGTACAAAAGAAAATGATGTGGAAAATCTCTATGGAAAAAAGAAAAATTCACATTACTTGTGTTGCATAATCCACATGTCCATTATCAAGTTGTATGCTTGAAACAGGCAATTTTTTTGATAAATTATTAATAACAGTTACTTCATTTAAAAATCAGTGTACAAAATAAAGTTGAAAGCATTCCCATAAAACTGTGCTTCTGAAATGAAGACTGGATTCTTGACCAATATATGAAGAGAAGCAGTACACACAATAACTGAAAGGAACAGAGACATGTTATGTGCTGAAATTAAAATACAGAGGGAAAAAATTAAAGCTGCAAATAGGAAATGTTTAGACATCTGTGCACCTTATCATTCAGTACTTCACTCCATCTACTTTCTCAGAAATAAATGCTTCAGAATTTTTCTTGTTGGTAAGAGTTTTTCCTGTAAGAAACTCCTGGTTGATTTTGAAGCCGAGATAGAACATATGATTTGCTGATATTCAATTTAACCCATACTTGTCATGCACCATTTTATGTTTGTTTTTTAGCCCATGTCAATGTGGAACTTGCACTTCCTTCCACATATGTCAATGTGCATTTTCCTTTGGCTATTCTACTTCGCATACGCATCCCCAAAGACAAAGGTGGGGTAACAGATGTTATGTTTCTTTCTAAGGGCCACAAATATTAATATTTCAAACAAAATCTTTACAATCGTCCCACAAATACCTGAACTGGAGGGTAAATCAAAGACAGATAAAGCTATTTTTAAACATGCTGTATGTAATGCTGTTATGAAGTTAATACTATCGTTATTTAGTTACACAAGAATATATAAATTGTATCGGACATATCATATTTCACAGACTAGTTATTTATCTACATTGCCAAAAGTTTTAAAAGCCTTATATACATAAAAAGATCAGAGAACAGGCCACTGAGAATTTGCACATACTTGTTCATGCCTAATGATTAAGCAACTGTCTAATTAATACAGTTCACTTTTTATCACCAACTAGCAAAATACCCGTGCTTTGCAGCAGCGAAGTACTGCATTAAAACTTTTATTAAGAAGAAAATATGCCAATAATTATTTGTTAAGGATCTCTTTGTATACCACATTGTGAGTTTGGCCCTCCGGTTGTAATATGACCAAGTTGTGCGCTGAGCTTACTCTTGAGCATGCAACGTACAGTTGGCCATGTGAACAGTAATCTTGTTTCAAATCTCACAGCTTGGATTGCTGCTGTCATAATCGGTTTGAGTTTCATGGTTTGTTTCAATTACGACAGTATTTGCAGGACTTGTGTTGAAGTGACATTCGGCATCTGTCAAGTGTTGTAAGCATACAACCGGTTTCATCGATAACTTCACATCCAGCTTTTGAGAGTTTAAACATTCATAAACATCAAAGTGTCCACTACTGAATTCGTCACCTTTGAATCTAAGATGTTTAAGAGACATTGGCGGTTGTCGAAAGGTGTAAAATATTTGGCCATTTCGGTACACTTGAAAATGACAACCGAACAATTCAGCGGCAGCCATCAACTCACATGCAGAACCATAGGTGAAGGACTTAAGCATTTCACTCTTCTAGTGCTCCTGTGTAGTATAATTATCTCCTGTACCGTCATCAGTCCACACCTTGATCCTGTCCCAGTCATTCAATACATAAGACACAATGTTCCTCCGGATATCAAGAGTGAGCCTGATATGGCCATGCAATATGTAACAAAGAGAATGGAAAAGGTAGCTGCCATCTCCGGGCATGGAAACCACTCGGTAAGTGACAGTTCTTTGATCGATGGTGATCACCTCGATAGAAATGGTAATGGGGGTACGGTTGGAATGATAAAGGAAATGGGTACCTGAGCAATGTAAAGTAAGTCTAAAATACCTACACAATAACTATAATCGTAATAAACGAACAATAAAGCTGTAGTTATCAGCAAGGAGACGTGAATCCCGTGGCAAAGCAAGGAAGGGAATGTAGAGACCAGAGCGACGGATGGCCTTATATAGGCAGGCAGCCAACAACGTGGGAGGCGTTGGGATGGGGGACCCAACGCCGCCTCACACGGTGACCGAGCTGCAGGCTATGGACGTATATATGTACGTAAGTAGGATTCAGTTAGCGTTGGGAACCCATGTACCAAATTTCTTGAAGATGGGCCCATAAGTAAAAAAAGACTGTTGAAAAGTTCAATATGGCGGCCGACAGTGGCATCATACCACCGAAATAAGTATGTACATTGGTTTCGGTTAGCGCAGGGAAGCCGCCTACCACATTTCGTGAAGATGGGGCCATAAATAAGAAAGTTCAACATGGCGGATGTTGTCGACCGTTATGACCGTTATGCGTAGAATTTCGAAATGAAACCTGCTTAATTTTTGTAAGTAAACTGTAAGGAATGAGCCTGCCAAATTCCAGCCTTCTACCTACATGGGAAGTTGGAGAATTAGTGATGTTGGAAAGTTCCATATGGCGGCCGACAGTGGCGTCATACCAACGAAATAAGTACGTACATCGGTTTTGGTTAGCGCAGGGAAGCCTTCTACCAAATTTCGTGAAGATGGGATCAGCCTTCTACCTACACGGGAAGTTGGAGAATTAGTGACGTTGGAAAGAATTAGGGACGTTGGATTCAGTTAGCGTTGGGAACCAAATTTCAGAGCCTTTCCTGTACAGACCTTGCGGTTCAGAAACAGTTTCATCCCAAGAACTATGAACGCACTCAATCAGTCCATCAAGTGCTCCTTGATGTAAAAATGAAGATGGGCCCATAAGTAACAAAGACTGTTGATGAAAAGTTCAATATGGCGGCCGACAGTGGCGTCATACCATCGAAATAAGTACGTACATCGGTTTCAGTTAGCGCAGGGAAGCCGCCTACCAAATTTCGTGAAGATGGGGCCATAAATAAGAAAGTTCAACATGGCGGACGTTGTCGACCGTTATCGACCGTTACGTATAGAATTTCTAAATGAAACCTGCTTAACTTTTGTAAGTAAGCTGTAAGGAATAAGCCTGCCAAATTTCAGCCTTCTACCTACAGGGGAAGTTGGAGAATTAGTGATGAGTGAGTGAGTGAGTGAGTGAGTGAGTGAGTGAGTGAGTGAGGGCTTTGCCTTTTATTAGTATACAGTGGGATGCAAAAGTTTGGGCAACCTTGTTAATAGTCATTATTTTCCTGTATAAATCGTTGGTTGTTACGATAAAAAATGTCAGTTAAATATATCATATAGGAGACACACACAGTGATATTTGAGAAGTGAAATGAAGTGTATTGGATTTACAGGAAGTGTGCAATAATTGTTCAAACAAAATCAGGCAGGTGCATAAATTTGGGCACCACAAAAAAGAAATGAAATCAATATTTAATAGATCCACCTTTTGCAGAAATTACAGCCTCTAAACGCTTCCTGTAGGTTCCAATGAGAGTCTGGATTGTGGTTGAAGGTATTTTGGACCATTCCTCTTTACAAAACATCTCTAGTTCATTCAGGTTTGATGGCTTCCGAGCATGGACGGCTCTCTTTAACTCACACCACAGATTTTCAATTATATTCAGGTCTGGGGACTGAGATGGCCATTCCAGAACGTTGTACTTGTTCCTCTGCATGAATGCCTTAGTGGATTTTGAGCAGTGTTTTGGGTCGTTGTCTTGTTGAAAGATCCAGCCCCGGCGCAGCTTCAGCTTTGTCACTGATTCCTGGATATTGGTCTCCAGAATCTACTGATACTGAGTGGAATCCATGCGTCCCTCAACTTTGACAAGATTCCCAGTCTCTGCACTGGTCACACAGCCCCACAGCATGATGGAACCACCACCATATTTTACTGTAGGTAGCAGGTGTTTTTCTTGGAATGCTGTGTTCTTTTTCCTCCATGCATAACGCTCCTTGTTATGCCCAAATAACTCAATTTTAGTTTCATCAGTCCACAGCACCTTATTCCAAAATGAAGCTGGCTTGTCCAAATGTGCTGTGGGCGGAGAAAAGGCTTCCTCTGCATCACTCTCGCATACAGCATCTCCTTGTGTAAAGTGCGCCGAATGGTTGAACGATGCACAGTGACTCCATCTGCTGCAAGATGATGTTGTAGGTCTTTGGTGCTGGTCTGTGGGTTGACTCTGACTGTTCTCACCATTCGTCGCTTCTGTCTATCCGAAATCTTTCTTGGTCTGCCACTTCAAGCCTTAACTTGAACTGAGCCTGTGGTCTTCCATTTCCTCAATATGTTCCTAACTGTGGAAACAGACAGCTTAAATCTCTGGGACAGCTTTCTGTATAATTCCACTAAACCATGATGGTGAACAATCTTTGTCTTCAGGTCATTTGAGAGTTGTTTTGTGACCCCCATGTTGGTACTCTTCAGAGAAAATTAAAGGAGGAGGGAAACTTACAATTGACCCCCTTAAATACTCTTTCTCATTATAGGATTCACCTGTGTATGTAGGTCAGGGGTCACTGAGCTTACCAAGCCAATTTGAGTTCCAATAATTAGTTCTAAAAGTTTTGGAATCAATAAAATGACAACAGTGCCCAAATTTATGCACCTGCCTGATTTTGTTTGAACAATTATTGCACACTTTCTGTAAATCCAATAAACTTCATTTCACTTCTCAAATATCACTGTGTGTGTCTCCTATATGATATATTTAACTGACATTTTTTATCGTAACAACCAACGATTTATACAGGAAAATAATGACTATTAACAAGGTTACCCAAACTTTTGCATCCCACTGTAGATAAACCATCTGAAAAAAATACCCCCTATCTATTTTAAGATTAAAAGAGATTACCAGATTCATAATAACTCCACGACCACTTATCAGCAGAACACCAGATCTTACTCCAGTGACACAGGTTTTTAGTGAAGTCAGACTTAATCACAGTGTTATCAATTTAAAATGTTTTTCCAACATTTCAGTTCGCAGATTCTAAATAAAATGTATTTATTGAAAAATACTAATGCATTCTATAAAGATCCTCAAAAAGTGTGTGGCAGAGTAGTACAGCGTAATTTGGTCTAGAAAGGGGGACAAAAGTGATAATATACAAAGCTTCAAATAATATACAAACTTACAACATAAGTATGCATTAAATGGACACATTAAAAGTCAGATAACAAGTCAATCCAAAGACAATACAATCTAAAGAGTAAATGAACAAGACAATATTACACTATGACTGTACAAATGAATATATAGTAAACCAAATTGTCTTTTAGACATTTTTTGAAATATTTAATGATTACCCATTATTTACAGACAACATTAAATAAAATACAAATCTCTTTAAACATTTCAAGATATATATTAAGTAAAAAGAGGGTGGTCACATTCACTCTCTTCCCGATCTGACACTGCTGTTTTCAAATACAGATGTGCTATAACAGACGTGAACTCAGATGAGGATGAGGGTTCTACATCGGAGAAAGAGAAGAGAATCCCTCCACGCAAGAAAAGACCACTCACACATAAGAATAAAACAGCTGCACCTGGCATAGAGGAGAAAGATGACATCGTTTGGATGTAGCAACAGGTCAGGCATCATCCTGGCAGTGAATCTGACACATGCATGTCCTTCAACGAAACAGCAAGGCTTACAGAGCTTGCCAAGGTATTGTGTAAAGTTCCATTTGTGATTATGTCTTGTGATGGCCTTTATATAAAAAGCATTTATATGTTACTTATATAAAAGCCAGATCGAATGTCGTTTACCTATATTTATTTACTCATCTTCCTATGGCATAAAGCCAAAGTAGACTGCAGAGCTTTCTCTGTTTGATCGACATAGGCTCACACCCAGATAAACATACTTCAGCTGGGAGAACTTTTTGTCCAGGTTGAGCTGTGGTGGTGGTTGGGGGGGTGGGATGGGGGCTTTTGGGGAATGGGATAGCAGTCTGCTTGTGCTGATTGACACATTTGCAAAAAAAAGATGTTAATGGAGAGGGGGGAAGGAATTTAGGGTGGCCCGGGATTACAAGTTTTTTCGTAGGCTACAGGGATTCTAATGTTAAATCTTGATGCTCATGTTAGTTCCTTATCTCATTCTTATTTTATGAGGATTATATCAAAGCTAAGAACAACAGTACTGAACGCAGATGTTTAGTGCATACTTTTATTTTCTCTTGCCTTGATTATTGTAATTCTTTATTTACATGTTTAAACAGGACATTACTGCTACATCTCAGTCTATTCTAAATGCTGCTGCTAGACTGTTAACCCGCTCCAGTAAGTGGTCTAATATTACTCTGCTTTTATCTTCTCTTTATTGGTTTTTGGTGGAATTTAAAATCTGTTTTAAAATTTTAATAATCATCTATTTAGCTCTGCAAGGTCAAACACCACAATATTTTTCAGATTCTTTACAACATTATACTAACAGTTACCCATTTAAGTCATCTAACCAGGGCCTTCTTATTGTTCCACGTTCTCGGCTAAATGTCTTTATGTATGCACTTTCGTTTTTTAGGCACCATTTGTATTTTTAAATTCATGTTGAATAGTAAGGTGGCTCTCCTCAGTCATCCACGTTGTCACCCTATGCCACACAAGTTATAATAATTCAAATAATAATAATAATTCATTACATTTATATAGCACTTTTCTCAGTACTCAAAGCGCTATCCACACAGGGAGGAACCGGGAAGCGAACCCACAATCTTCCACAGTCTCCTTACTGCAAAGCAGCAGCACTACCACTGCACCACCTGTGAGGTTATACCAATGCTGGGTCCAAAACATACATGTATCACACATGGATTGGACAAAATATGTAGGTCTGCTGTTTGTTTAAACAGTCTAAGCAATGATTAATAGAAAATCTTGAACAAATTAAGGGATTCTATAAATATCTACTACATTTCTATTTGAAGTCTCAAAAACAGCACATCTCCAGGTCAAAGCAAATGTCTGGTCACCCTTTATCAAATCATCGATCTAATTATTTTTTGAAAATTATATCAATAGATCAACTGACTGTAATGTGTAAAAGAGGGAAAAAACAGGCATATGCTGACTTTCTTGAATCTGTGTGATGTTTTCTATCCCTTGTTGACTGTGCCGTTTTAAGAATATATTTAGGTTATGTGATCAATTCAAGCATCTTTTAAAGGGGAAAAGTAGGAAGCAGTCAGGGGAGGAATGGAACATTTTACGAGTGCAGAGAAAAAGCCCTTGAGAGCAGAGCAGGCAGAAACAGGATGGAATTTTGTTAGGAGTAGGAATGAAGAAAAAAAACAAAAACATAGTACCCACACACATCTAACACAAAGCAAAAATATTTTCCATAGCCAGCATTTACTGAAAAAGGACTGCTTGAAAATACAGCATCAAGCAGACTAACATATGTGGTAGGAAGAAACTTGCAGCAAATATAAAGTTTTGCTTTGAAATGTTTTCTTACTTTGCATATATGGCATAATAAAGAACAAATTGTTCACATCAAAAAAGTGTTATTCAATTTTGCATTAAAATCACTTCATATGCCAAGCTTAGTTGTTTGTTTAAAACATATAGTTGTACTTAATTAGCTACTTTCATTTGTTTGAGTTATGTTCTGCTACACTGTTTAGTTTCCAAATAAAAGGAGCAAGCAAAAAAGACGTAAAGGGCAGAAAACACCAACATTATGAAAACAAGATCATTAATTTTAAATTAACGTTGCTTAGCTGTAGCATAATAATTAAACCATTTGTGAATGATTATAGGTGTTAAACATAACAGATTTCTTAAAGATTACTCTAGAAACAGTATTAAAAAAGTGAAATGCAACTGCACCAACACTACTGCATTTTTATTTTATTGAACAAAAAAAAATATTTGACATTATTGTCTAAAACACAGACAACATCCTATAAATAGTTGCAACAATGTCAACCATATGCTAAATATAGATCAAACTAAGAAATGTAAACAATAACTATTGATAATAGCCATAACAGTAAACTCGAAAGATGTCAGGATGCATGGTGGATTATTATTTTAAACAAAAATGGCCAACACTTTGTAAATGTTTTGCTTCAAGGTTGCTTCCTGGAAGAATAAACAGATATTTTTAATTCTCTCCTTCCTCCTTACCCAACTCCTTGGCTGCCGAAAAGGCTTCCTCTGGAGAGTTAGCAACCATTCCCTTTGGTACAGAAATACCGCATTCTTTTAACAGCCCAATGCTCAGGTATTCATGAAGTGACAAGCTTCTATGTTGTTGCTTCTGGTGCTTTTGATATCCATTCTTTGCAAATAACACAGATGGTCCCCCAATCACCTAGTACAAGAATACAATGAAAGTGAAAGCAAATAATGTAATGAATATACTTTTAATACATATTTTTCAGTTATTTACACAAAAATGGAACACTGGGAAAATGGGCTTAAAAAGCAACAGACAATAAAATTAGCATGACCACCTGATTACAAATCATTGTGTCAATGAGAGTTAGGTCTGTGTGCCTGACTGTAACTATAACACTATTGTTAGCATTGCTACCCTGGGATCTTTAATTGCCAAATATCACATAATAGGATATTATGTCAATATTTTAGTTAGAATACTATATTACCATATTTACCATTTTTAAATATTAAGCATTGTGATTTAATAGCATTACAAAATACAACAGTATTGCATTTTGTAACTGGCTAAAGATAAAGGGTAAGTCTGGCATTTTTCAAGTTAAAGTTATTTCTTCACAATCACGGAATATATTACTTTGCCACAAGAAACAGTATTCTAAAATTAAACATATTTTTAAAATAATTAGTGCTCTAATACATTCTGTATTGTTATTTTACATAGATTTCAGAGCAAGATGTATGCTGAGTAGGGGCATGGTGAATAGAATACATATGAGTTTCACTGTACTTTGTATTAGGGATGTAACAAGAACCAATTTGTCAGTACCAAGTCGATGTCAAAGTTCCAAAAACTAATGGTACTTTTGTTTTTTACAGTATCAGTAGTATGACTGCAGGAACCATACTTGTTATTTATATATAAAAAAAAAAAAAAAAAAAAAAAAAAAAAAAAAAAGGCAAGGCACACACATTATCTCATCATTGCCATGTATCCATTTATGGAGTCAGTTCAGAAACAAATGTGTAATCTTTGAGAGCAAACTGTTACCAATCTGATGAAGTGCATTCCTTTAATTTGTATAGTCATGAATTTGTAAAGAGGATTAATCACTTTTTAATAGTGTCCTACATAGCATCAATAAATAAATGGAGGCTTTATGTTCATTCTCCGATTGTAATGAGCACATCCCTCCATGTTCTAACCACCATACACAGTCCAGGGCTGGAGGTGGGGGACCTCACACACATCCAGTTAGCAGGACAAGCAAAACAGCATACTGCACTGCTAACTATGAATCTGCAAAAACTGAATGTGTGTCATTTCTTTGTTTGTTGAAGGCAAACAAATATTCATTAGTATAACCTATAAGTGACAACACAGGTTATAATTGAATTGTATGTTAAAGAATGCAATGTTGTCTCACAGTTACACATTTATTGAGCACAGGTAATGACAGCCCATGTAATTTCAAATTCTGGTTTTGTACACAGGCTGGCATAAGCAATAACAATGTCTGATCACTCATGTAAGAAATCTTGAAATGGCAAAACAAAGGCTATATTACAGAAGATATGAAATAAAGGATTCATGTAAAACTGACAAATTTGATTTCAAACTAAAACCCTTAAGCTTGGGACAAATTAAAAAAAAAAGGTAGGGGCATATTTGAAAAATTAAAGCCCCAGGAGTTTGTGAAATTTAATATACTAGCCAACCCGCGGCATACCATACGCCGCATAATCAGGCCGGTTTTTTAATGATTTTTAAGCACAGGGAGAAAAGTAACATTTGAAAAATCGGTAATGTAATAAATCAGCAAGAAAAGCAACATTGTAACAATGCACAGAATGAACCAACACACAATCGTCCTTGACTGAAAACTGGCGGACCGCCATCGCGCCTTCTCCTCCCAGACGGAGGGATGGGAGTGGACGGCGCTCAGGCGTGGAGGGTGGAACGGGAGGAGAGGAAAAGGACGTCCATTCCGTTCCCTCCGTCAAGCTAGTCTGCTGATTTCTCGTTCAGTATGCACTGCCTGCTCATGTGCCCACCTCCAACTCGTCACTTGAGTCGGGCTGCTTTTCTATATATAATCCACCAAGACACCCGACCACGGAGCATGTAAGAAGACGTATGTTTGTCGCCGATGCGAATAGCATGTAAAACAGTTTGCTATGGTGCACACAGTCGTGCGTCGTAACCGAAAACTCTGTTTTTAAAGACTGCTTACTTCATTGTGTTTTAACCTCAGTTGTAAAGAATTGTTTTAAGGATCCCATGGGATACCACGCGCAAACCGTTTTACACGCTGCATATGGCGATTCACCTCCGCGAGAAACGAGAAGCAAGAAACATGCCTCTATGAACAGTCAACGTGGCTCAGAGGTGCATGTGGCCTCTACGACAGAGGAATATAAATGACGCCGTTTTTTCTGTGTCCTCGCGGCTCTGCGAGTTGTCGTATCCAATGGTCTTGGAGTTGGTGGGCGTGGCTCCTTTCTGCGTGTGCCATAGGTGTCTTACTTGTCAGCGGCTTAGTGAATCCACGCCCCTTCCGGCGTGCTTTCCATGGGTGTCTTGCCTTAGTGAATTATATATATATATATAGATATAGATGAATTAACACTAGAATCCCTGAGGCCTACAAAAAACTTGTAATGTCGGCCCACCTTAAATTCCCTCGTACCTCCTCATCAGCATTTTTTGTTTTGCAAATATGTCATTCAGCATAAGCAGCAGGCAGCCTTCTATCCCATCTTCCACCAATGCAGTTTTAGTCATACACAAAGTTCTCCCAGCTCAAGTCTGTTTATCTGGATGTGAGATGTCTTGAATTGTATAGGGTAAATAATATATTGTTATTTTGAATAAATACATTTTATATGTGTTTCGTGTGTACAATGATCTGTGTAAATGTAGGATGACAGGAAATGCGAGGCAAGAAATGTTGAAAACATAACTAGAACAGAAACTTTTTTCATGTTCTGCTAATAATTGGCAAAATGCTGACATGAAGTGTATAATGTGTGAAGACTGAAGTCCAAATATCAAATAAACACTTTCACAAAAGACACAGATATAACAAAACAAGTGTGTTTTTTTTCTAGACTTTAAACAAAGTAAATGAAATTGGGATAGGGTACAACACACACACACACATCTGCTTGGCTGGTGCAGAGGTAAGAACTGCTATCTCCTAATTAAGAGGTTGTGGGTTTGATCCTGGGTCCTTCATGCATTACTGTTGCGAGTGGCCAATAAAATCCCTCAGCAGTCTTCCCAGAGTGGAAACAATATATAATATACATTTTGGAAAATTATTAAAATGTAACTTTTGATTGAGAAGAATCATTAAGTGTGTAACAGGGCTGTCAAAAATTAAATGAAATAAAAACCATATGAAATTTAAAATATTTCTGAAATTAAACAAATCTGACTTTTAAATTTACTGAGGATACATAAAGGCAAAGTACCAAGAGGCACATATTGACCACTAATGTGCTGTTTTCACTATACATGATTGAACTTTTAATCCCAAAAAAAAAAAAAAAAAGTAAGCTATTTAAGTTCTAAAATACTGGGAAGTTCATGTTAACTAACCATGGGAAAAGACATTACATGTCAGGCTTTGTATACTTTTATGTTTAAGACAATCAGCCTTCTTTTCTTTTGCAGCTCACAAGGTGATAAACATTTGCCAATTAGGGCAGGAGCAAACAATGTGTCTGCAGGAGCTTGTGAACATTACAATGTCCAAAACTGAATTTAACTGAGCTGTCCTGCTTCCTATCTTTCTTTCTGACTACATTACACTGTTATGGAGAACTCAAAATTCAGTATTGATCAGTCTTAAAGAGTTCATGAGACATTGAAAAACTGTCCTAGCCTGTATTATGTCAGAATAACTAATTTCTGTTATAATAAGGCTTGAAATATGCATGTTTCAGATTCATCCCTGTTTTGGGTGTAATATTCCAAAAACCAAAACAACCCAAACACTAAACTTAAATGTGGATAGATCATTTAATATTGGCAAGACATAACAATATACTAAGCTTCTCCATAATAAAATTAATAAGAAAATGATATAAGAAATCTGAAATTAGATTCAATTGTGAATTACTTATGTTTTAACTTTTTTTTTTTTTTGGATTCTGCATCCGACTTAGGCTGTCCATTAAGCAAATAGTGTTTCACATTAGACAATGTAGATGAAAATTTGTGGGTGAAAATATGCAAGTGCCTGTATAACAGTGCTGTGCAGTACACTGGTAAAAATTTGTCAACAAAGAGTAATTGTTGTCATCATTTTTACTGCGGTACAAGTGATGAGACAAAGTATGAACACTGATCTTTCTTAGTGAAAATATATATACATCCATCCATTATCCAAACCGCTATATCCTAACCACAGGGTCACGGGGTCTGCTGAGCCAATCCCAGCCAACACAGGGCGCAAGGCAGGAAACAAACCCTGGACAGGGCACCAGCCCACCACAGGGCACACACACACACCAAGCACACACTAGGGACAATTTCGGATCAGCAATGCACCTAACCTTCATGTCTTTGGACTGTGGGAGGAAACTGGAGTACCCGGAAGAAACCCACACAGACACGGGGAGAACATGCAAACCCCACGCAGGGAGGACCCGGGAAGCAAACCCAGGTCTCCTTACTGTGAAGCAGCAGCACTACCACTGCGCCGCCCTTATATATATATATATATATGTATATGTACACACACACATACAGTAATCCCTCCTCGATCGTGGGGGTTGCGTTCCAGACCCCCCCGCCATAGGTGAAAATCCACGAAGTACAAACCATATGTTTGTATGGTTATTTTTATATATTTTAAGCCATTATAAACTCTCCCACACTGTTTATAAATATTCCCCGCACAGTTATAAAGCATAAATCCTTTGTATTCTCTTAGATATTAGGTAAGATTCATTGAAATTATGTATGCAAACACAGTTTATATACAGTAAAACCGAAATATTATTTTAAAGATATCGAGTGTCTCCGATATCACATACGAGGTGTGGCAGAAAAGTAATGAGACTGATTTTTTATTTACCAAAGTTTTTATTTTTTTCAAACATCAATATTATCCCCTTCAAAAGTAGTTCCCTTGGGCAGCTACACACCGATGGAGACGTTGTTCCCACTGCTGGTAGCAGCGCTGAAAGTCTTCAACCGGTATGGTCTTTAGCAAGTCCGTTACACTCTTTTGAATGTTTTCTAAAGTCCCGAAATGACATCCTTTGAGGACATTTTTCTGTTTAGGAAAAAGGAAAAAGTCACACGGACTGAGGTCAGGTGAATAAGGGGGCTGGGGAACCACAGGAATGCCTTTTGAGGTCAAACATTCTGCTATGGAGAGGGCAGTGTGACATGGGGCGTTGTTATGATGGAGCATCCATTTGTCTGAAATGTCTGGTCTCACGCGAATGACCCTTTTTCTGAGCCTTTCAAGGACGTCTTTATAAAAAACTTAGTTGACAGTTTGTCCTGGAGGAACAAATTCTTTGTGGACGATTCCCCTTTTGTCAAAAAAACAAATCAGCATTGATTTGATCTTCGATTTGCTCATTCAAGCTTTCTTTGGTCGAGGAGAGTTTGCAGTGTGCCACTCCTGACTTTGGATCGTATTCAAAAATCCATGATTCATCACCTGTGATCACACGACTAAAGAAATCTTGCTCATTAGCGATCCTGTCAAGAAGATCAAGACACTTGTTCTTTCGATTGTCCTTCTGCTCAATAGTGAGGTTTTTTGGCACGATTTTGGCACAGACCTTTCGCATGTGCAAATGTTCAGTCAAAATTTGATGAACGGTAAATCTGTTCAAATTCAATTGTTCACTCAACATTCTTAATGTTAAACGACGGTCTGATCTCACAAGAGTGTTCACACGTTTGATGTTTTCATTGGTTTTCGAAGTTGAAGGCCTCCCTGAACGGTGTTCATCTTCAACGTGTTTTCTGCCTTCCAAAAGTGATTTGTGCCAGCGAAAAAATTGAGCTCGGGATAAAGAATGTTCCCCATAGGCCTGTTTTAACTTTTCAAACGTCACACTTGCCGATTCTCCAAGCTCAACACAAAATTTAATGGCACAACGTTGCTCCAAATTCCGCTGTTCCATTTTGCGTGATGCACAACCAAAAACACAACTTCGCTAATAGCAGTCACAAAAATCACGTAGTTAACGGAAGGAGTTGAAACTCGCACTGAGCTATGGGAGGGTACTGATACACGTGCTCTATCAAGGACAACAGCGCAGCGTTGCCAGATCGCTTGCAGTGTTGCCAGTCTCATTACTTTTCTGCCACACCTCGTATGTTACAGTCATTACGATAGACAGGCCACCAGCAATAAATATGTACAATGCAAGAAAAATTGTATACAGTAAATGTTTGTACAGTGAAACTAAACGTACGTACATGTACCAAGTACTGTAAGTAGAAAATAAATTATGGTTACTCACCAACAATGACACGATGACTTGTCCGATAATGATGAGCTTAGTTTTACTGCACAATGTTGTTCTTCTTCCAGCAGTCTTCAATCCAAATCCCTAAAGCAGATTCCATCCAGACTACTGCCTTATTACATCCACTTACAACTCGTTTTGCACCCTGTTTAAAAGGACACTGCGGCCGTAGATCTTGTATTCCTTTCCTACTTTTTAAATAAAAACAATCGTAGCCTCATTGATGCCGTAATGGCGTCCTACAGTGGTGTAGCTTTCTCTTCCTTTAACATATCCAAAACGTTTACCTTTTCGGCAATCGTTAACATATATATATATATATATATATATATATATATATATATATATATAGATATATACACACACACAGTAATCCTTCGCTATATGGCGCTTCAACTTTCGCGGCTTAACTCTATTGCAGATTTTATATGTAAGCATATTTAAATATATATCGCAAATTTTTCGCTGGTTCCCGGGTTTCTGTGGACAATGGGTCTTTTTATCTCTGGTACATGCTTCCTCAGTTGGTCCCAATTGATTTCTTACAAGGGACGCTATTGGCGAACGGCTGAGAAGCTACCCAATCAGAGCAAGCGGTTAAGTTCCTGGGTGCTGATTGGCTCAGCGACGGAGCACAGAATTCAAATCCGCTTTGCATTGACTAAGAAATCTCGTCTCGCTCATTCAGCATCAACGTGTTCTGCTGTGCAAAGAGTTAACTTTTGTGCTCTTTTGTGTTTATCTTTGTGCATAGTCAAGCCCTTCGTCATGGCTCCAAAACGATCTGCTCCTGCTACTACTTCAGGGACCATGCCCAAGCGCCAACGAAAGATGTTAACGATTGCTGAAAAGGTAAAAAGTTTTGGATATGTTGAAGGAAGGGAACAGCTACACCGCTGTGGGACGCCATTACAGCACCAAAAAGCCCACGGTTCATTATATTCAAAAGGAGGAGAAGAATATAAGATCTACGGCCGCAGTATCCTTTAATCAGGGCGCGAAACGAGTTGTAAGTGGACGTAATAAGACGGTAGTCCAGATGGAATTTGCTTTAGGGATTTGGATTAAAGACTGCCGGAAGAAGAACATCCCCTTGGAGCTGTAACACTCTGCTTTGTTAAAATTAAACTCAGCGTTATTGGACAAGTCGTCGTGTCATTGTTGGCGAGTACCCATAACTAATTTTATACGTACTTAGTACATGTACGTACGTTTAGTGTAACTGTACACACATTTTACTGTATACAATTTTTCTTGCATTGTACGTATTTATTGCTGGTGGCCTGTGAAAACAATATTGTAATGGCTGTAAAATATGTGATATCGGAGATGCTCAATATCTTTAAAATAACATTTAGGTTTTACTGTATATAAACTGTGTCTACAAACATAATTTCAACGAATCTTACCAAATATCTAAGAGAATATAAAGGGTTCATGCTGTATAACTGTGCGGGAAATTTTTATAAGAGTGTGGGAGAGTTTTTAAGGGTTTTTACTTTGCGGATTTTCAGCTTTCTCGTGGGGTTCTGGAACGCAACCCCCGCGATCGAGGAGGGATCACTGTGTATATATGTTCATTCCAGTAACCCTGGGTCCAGACTTGAGAGGGACACTTTCTTCAGGAAACAGCAGAAATGCAAAGGGGGTTACAGATCCAACACTGCAATAAGCATTTACTGAGCGTCTCCCTGGTGCAGATGACTACCACTGGAGAGCTTCTGACGAACCTTGACCTTTGGGCGGCTCATGTAGCCTAAGGATATTGTAGCAGTCAGGCCGACACTGACTCATGGCGAGTGGGGTAAAAAACAGGCAGAAGGCACATGTGTATGCAGGCTGAGGGGACAAAGCACCTGATGATGCAGTGAAGAAATCAAATGTGCTTTTCAAGGCCAGGCCAGCAGTCTGGCATTAGATGGCTTAATCTATTCCTCTATCTCCCACACATCCTAGATAGTTAAAAAATTATCCCAGTACAGCTATATTAAAATTCCGGTGCATTTTACTGAATCATGTGTCCACGTACTCACATATTATATGTTGTTACCCAAATATGAATTGCTGTCTCACTCCAGTCAACTACACAATAATCACAGAAAAATATCACTCATGTATTTTTAGTACATGTAATAAGATCACAAGTGAATCTGAAAACTATTGGTGCTGCAGTCATTTCAGTTAACTAAAAAAAAGGTATACTACATAAAATCACCTAATATTGCACTGCCATGATTTCACACATTTGGCATACAAAGTAAACCACCAGCATTACTTTGATGTGGTGAAAGGAAAACATGCAATGTGGCACATTGTCAATGAAGTGAGCTACATTTACAAAACACAATGTTGGCACACTTACAGAGACCCAACCACGTCTGCAAATGGAAAATTTTTTTTTTTTTTTTGTGAATATAGAAAGACTGATGTAATGTGGTACTTGGCCAAGAATGAAGTGTCTTTAAGAAAAGAAAAAAAAACAAGATTCAGGTACAGTTATATTGAAATGCAGATGCATGTATTAAATCACAAAGAGAACAAATGATTATTCTCAATTTTCCATATGTGGCTGGGTATGCTGGTTGTGCACTGCAATGTTTTCACATATCTTGGAATACAAAGTATATAGCCAGCATCAATTTGATGTGTACTGCACTCTGCACACATAGCAACCACAATAAACCACCTTGTATGTTCACCTTTCCACATGTCTAACTAGTACTGACCACTGTTTTTGTAGTTAAGATATTTTTTTTTGTTTTAGTTTTTGAATTTATTTTTTAGTTTTAATTTAGATTTAGTTTTGTGCCATTTTCTAATTTTTGTTTTTTTGTTTTATTTAGTTTTCATTTTTCAGCAATTAACATTTAGTTTTTGTCATACCAAAAATGTCCACACAGACACTGCTTTGCAACCACAGTTTTCTTTATAGTTGGCAAATTGTACATCATTCATGTTGTACCCATCCACTTAACATAAATATTTACTGCCTGTGACAATTCAAGGATGCCAGTTTAGTAAAAAAAAAATGCAATAATCAAACAAGTGTGCTTTGATGCCATTTGTTACTTTAACCTGTAACAACGTTAAGCAAATATTTACTTAATTTGAAAAATATTTTTATTTGAGATTCCCTTTGTGAGTAGTAAGATCACTGCACATATATCCTTTTATTTTTTATATCTCCCGATGCCTATGCTTCTGTCAATCATGGAGAACCCCCTGCATCCACTAAACGATATCATCTCCAGACAGAGAAACAGCTTCAGTGACAGACAGCTGTCACTGCTCCACTGACAGACTGAGGAGATCATTCCTCCCCCACACTATGCGACTCTTCAATTCCACCCGGGGGGTAAACATTAACATTATACAAAGTTATTGTCTGTTTTACCTGCATTTTTATCACTCTCTAATTTAATATTGTTTTTTATCAGTATGCTGCTGCTGGAGTATGTGAATTTCACCTTGGGATTAATAAAGTATCTATCTATATGTAATCATCCCGATTTCGAAATACTAAGAGTATTTTTAGGCAATTCTTATTTTGCTTATTTTTTTAAATGCTGTTGAACTTACTATTGGAACCTTTTTAATAATAATATCAAAAATAGAGATAAAAGTTATTCTTTGTATATAGTGCATTTCTACAAGCATCATTTCATATCATTCATCTAATGAGCAAGAAGCAAAACCTGGAGAGGTCCCTGTGACACTAAATGTTATTTAACAGCACATGTAGAATAAATAAATCTTGGAAACTGAGTGCTTTAATGACACACTTTGAATATCCATTTATGAAACAATAGATAGAGAATGTGCAAACTCCATACAGACACCATGTTAGCAATTAAACCTGAGCTCATGAAATTGTGTAATAATAACTATAATAAATAATACTACATTTAATTTATGTAGCACCTTTAGTATGAACAAAGGGCTTCACAAATACTCAAAGGAATATAAAGAAATAAAAGCAAAGATTACATTAATAACACAGTCTACAAACTAATATTAAACATCAGTAAATATTTTAAAATCAAAGTTCTGAATTACATTAAGGAAAAGGAACGAAAAAAACAAGGAAAGCCATGAACAAACAACATCATTTTTGTACAGTTGCATGTAGGGATATAAATGTTACAATAACCCACTTTGATAAGGACCAATGAACAGGATTAAGAGCAGATTTTGTTATCAGGTTTACAGCCAAGCTCAGGATGGCATCGACCACTTAATGGCTATTCATTTGCTCATTTCAGATACAACTATCCCAGCCTTAGTTGCCTCATTAAAGCTGATATAAATTAGAGGTGCAAACTCCTCAAGGTTTTCTTTTTTTCAAAAATTGCAGTCAGCAATGAATCAGGACGTTCTAGTGCTTTACCACCGATGATGTATACGTTAAGAATGACAATGTTAGACAAAGAAAGATTGCTGCACACAGATCCGGCACTAGAGATTATTTCAATAGAGCAGGCAGATTTGTTACATTACCATTGTTAAAATAAATTCAGAGTAGGGTGACGTACTTCAGAATTAAAAGTACTGATGAACTCCCACGTACAACACATTACAATCCGCTGTTAAAAACTTTGCAATACTGCAGCATTCTAAATATACTAAAATTACTGCAGTCCATCCATTCGCTATCAATAAAGCACTGCAACACAGTGCCGGACAAACTCAAACATCCATACTAACCACCTGATTAAAACCAAATGTACACGTGTAGCAATCGCTCAGTTGACAGCATTGACTGCATCCTACGCATCTGCCTATCTGTCAATGCAAAGGTACCGCCAACAAACAAGTAATACATGTGTGAAGTAAATTCCTATTTTTTTTGACGTATAAAGATAACATTTTTTCCAATCTAGATACTGACTGAATATGAAGTGTGGAAATGGCCAGTTAATCTTAATATATCCTCAATGTCTCTAATTTTCAAATGATCTAGCTGTATTTTCAAAAGTAATGTTTGGCATGTTTTAATTTAAGTGCCTTTCTATTGACATTTAGTGAAAGTTACCTGCCATTCACTGACAAAGGAACATCTGTGGCTGACGGTCAATTACGCCCATTGAAATTCACAGATTAACGCCTTGATAAGTGATTAGACGTTGGCATTTGCTCTCAGTTCTAGAAAGGAAAGCTGACTGATGGATAAAATGACCAATAAAATGTACAGACTAAGACACCACCAGCACAGAGTACTTGCATATGTGCACAAATCAATTCTCATTCTTAAACAATTATACCAGCAACTGCACACTTGCACACACGTTATGTTATGAATAAAGACCAGTGTGGTGAAAATCAAAATTAAAATAACTAAAACTAGTTTTGTTTTCATTTCCTTGTTTTCATTTAGTTATACTTTTCACACATTTTGTCATTTTTATTTTAGTTAATAAAGTTACTATTTTTTCATTTATATATTAAATTTACATTTTTGTTAATGGGAATAACACTGGTACTGGCTGTGTACTTCATATGCTGACAGCTTTGCTGCTCTCAGACACTTGGCATACCATGTATTTTGTATTCCAAGCCGAGTAAAAAAAATTATATGCAAGGAGACACATTGTGAACTTTTTGTTTAAGAGATTTTTGCACTGCTCCTGAACAGGTTTCATTCTAAAAAAAAGTATTTTTTGTTTGTTTTGTTTTTTGTTCTTCATTTGAATTGCTATTTAAATGACTGTTGTATGGAAAATTCCCTTGCTACAGCCTTCAACCATGCAGCATTTAAGTAATCCTTAAATGTCAAAGAATATTTCAATATGAAACAATTTACATATGCCAAACCACAAAGATTAACATTAAGGTTGTTTTAGTTTAGATAATAGTTAAATACCACTTTAAAGTGAACAAGGTCACCTAAATTTGAAGGAAGTCAGGTTTTACAGGATGCCTTCAAATCTTGGATTATGAAAACAAAATCAGATTCTTCGGAAATGCATTTTAATATTCTATGCTTAAAGAACAGAAAACATTAAAAAAAGATCAAGACATTTGCACCTTGTTTCACGCTAGTGGCACATATCAGTCATGACATGTTTTTCAAAACACAGTGGTTAGAGTGGATCAATTAACCCAGACTTGAATTACATTCTTAGGTGCTAGCTACAAGTAGTTTGCATGTTCTTCTCCTCTAAAATATCCAAGGACTTTTCATGTTAAGTATAAATCTTCCATTGGATTGGCACTCCATCTTAGGTTCATCCCTACCTTGTGTCAAATGCTGCCTGGAGAGGCTTCGACTCACTGCAACCCTGAATTGGATTAAGCATGTTTGAGAATGCTATCCTAGGCTAATACAGTAGCATGCAGACCTGAAATTCTCATTATATAACTGGCTATCCATGTTATCCTTCTTTAATCAACTACTCACATTAAAAATAGGTATGCTTTTTACTTGTTTTTCAGAATAAACTAGTGCACATAATAAAAATACTGCGTAGCATCTTGATAACAAGTTAGATGCACTGAGATCATTTACAAAGGACCGAGTTCCACATGGTGCAACTTTCACTGCATACTGTCCAAAGCATACCAACATGCACATTTATGCTATTTACTCTTACACAATTTACAAATGAAAGCAGTTTACCAATCTAAAAGATATGTTCTGTGGCACAGTGTCTGCTTGGCATAAGGTTAAACTGGTAACAGCTTCTGGTCAGCAACTAATATTGGCACACCTGCTCTTGACCACATGTAGTTTAATTCCTGCGAAGAGCATGTTATGTTTGGAAATATGGGACCAAATAAGAATAAATTGCTATTTTAATAATATTCCGGAATATAATGCATACCATGTTCCTATTTATGCTGATGTATTGCACATCCACTTGAAAACAGAAAAAGTGACAATTGCAATCATGCAAATCAAATGGAAAGAAAAAAAATGTTGCACTCTTTGAGTCCTGAGGTTCAAGATGTGTTATGCATTAATCTTGCAATTTTGGGAACTTTAAAATACTCTGACTAGACTGCTGGTATTAGATACACTACCCCAAACGTAACTGAAATCAATCTTGATGTACCTGGTTAGCAGGAAGTGGAGGATGATGTAAGGCAACTCCTTATTTTTGATATTTCCCTAACAAATTCTAAATGTATCCGTCTGGAACAGAAATTTATTTTTGTCCTAATCACTTTTAAAGATATGCATATCAAAAAGCTCTAGAGAGGATCATAGATTTCAGAAAACAGTCACATGCTCACCTATCACTTGCTATAAATGGCTCAGCCATTGGGACAACAAAGTCATTAAGTTTCTGCTCACTATGCTATCACAAACCCGTAAGTCAAACAAAATCATTACAAGTATTATGAAGAAAGCCCATCAGCAAGGGCCGAGTCCAGTTCTACACATCCGTCATTAAATCCATTCTGACCTCATTTGTAACTGTTTGGTTTGGTTCTGCCTCTGCTCAGGCCAGAGTTTCTACTCAAGAGTACACCTGTACTCTAGAGTATCTGAACTTATTTTCTGAATTTGCCGTAGTGTGAGTGCGTGTGCATGCATGTGTACACTGTAATGGGATTGCATCCTGTCCAGGGATTGTTCCTGCCTTGAACCCTATGGTCAGTGGAATAAGCTCCAGTTGCGCCATGACCCTGCTCTGCATAAACAGATCTGGAATATGGATATAAGATAAGTATTGTCTTATCAAAACACTAATCCTGACTTTTTTAGTAATATTATTGTGAGAAAATCTGCTTGAAATAAAACAAAAACATTTACTTAATCATATTGTGATTGTTTTTTGTCTCTTTATAACTCCATTGTCACTATGAAAACAATCATTTTTCTGGGGACACAGAACAGTATTAATCTGGGTCTTCAAATAAAAAAAAAAAGCTTAAGAAGCAAGATTTGACTTGATTGTGTGGAATGTTATGTTTTTAATAAATTCAATAAAAGATAAAAAAGCACGGTTTTAAAAGTATGTGTGATACTATTGTCCTCTTTTATTTAGATGTTTAAAGCACAATTAAAAGTAGCATCCATCTGATTAATTATTTGGTTAATTTAAAGCTAAATCATCATTTGCAAATGAGAAATCTTTCACTGATAATTCTCTTTTATTATATAAATGCAATAAAGTAGCAACATATTTATATTAGAATGTACACATTGTTATGTGCAACTTGTTATTGAAATTGTTTCAAACAAAATATACAAATGTAATATTGGCAAATCAATATGTATGCTCACAAAAGGGCTTTTACATGTACCAAAAAAAATGCCTGATAACTGGAGAAGGCCAAGTTTTTATAAACACTACAGTACTAGGGTGATGTACCGTGTTAGCCATTTTGAATGTAGAGAAAAGTCAAGTAAAATGACGCCATTTATTGGCTAACTAAAAAGATTACAATATGCAAGCTTTCAAGGCAACTCAGGCCACTTCTTCAGGCAAGATGTAATACCATGTAATAACATCTTGCCTGAAGAAGGAGCCTGAGTTGCCTCGAAAGCTTGCAAATTGTAATCTTTTAAGTTAGCCAATAAATGCCGTCATTTTGTTTGACTTTTCTCTATAAACACTACTGAAACTCACAGCAAGATGTGGTCCAGCACCAACTCCTGCCACAAGTAGATCCTCAATATTTCCTCACTAGAAATAAACCATTTCTAAAACAAAAATGTGAGTAAGTAGGACATGATCAGAACAAGTGTCTAAAAGGTCTCTTATGAGATTCGACATTTGATGTTACTGTGCTGCAAAAAAGAAAACAGATGGTCATTCAGTGAAGCAACAAAAGGATTTTTGCCAGTGATGCAGCTTGTGGTTTGTTTTTTCCATCTCGGACAGATTATGTGGGGAAAGAAAAGTGTATGAATTTAATTTGGTGAACACTAAAAAAAATAATGACAGGTCTGTGTGCGTGTTAAAATGTTATTTGCTTCAACTTTTTTGACTTGTGACGGCATGTAGGCTGCATCCAAACCATGATATTTTAAACTTAATTGACACCAGCAAAAGTTAATATCAATTTATCAGACTTTAAAGGGCATTAATATAAGGAGGCACTACATATTGCACAAAAGCTAAAGGTACCCTTCTTAACTGACATGGTTTTGTTTTTTTCTCTCAGTTTCAGCAACAGTATTTCATTTTATATTTTATTATGTTTAAAAATATTTTCTTGTACAACAGTGCATCAAATACAAAAAAAACAATTTGATTTGTAAAGTCACTATTCACAGAAAATGCGTACATCATAAATTATATTTAGTTATATGTTGTATAAGAAATGGAAAAACTATTATTGGAGGTTACCTTACCTTAAATGTTTAAACTTACAGTTTAGTTGAGATTATGGGCTCTTCATGTTCACTTCTTCTAAAGGTTAAGTTCAGTGGTTTTAAAACTACCACTATACTAAGCGATACCACGTATCAGCCTGGTGCAGTTTTACTTTGGATGCTTTTTATAGTGACTTGCAGTGGTAGACTGAACTATTTTTTTCACAATTTTGCATTTCGTTTTATTTTATGATCTCCTGTTACATATTGCTGTATTCTGAGCACTGTGAGGTTTTCTGGATGTGCGCTAGTGGCACATGTGTGATCGACATAACTTGCCTTTACCTTATTGTGTGATCCTGCAGGGTTGTATTCTGTATGACAAGGCCTGTTTTCATTCATGTTTGTTGCACATGCACTTTCAGACATAATGCATTTGCTATGAATCAAAATTGCCATAGACTAGTTTTGAACAGTGATCACACATCACCCCTGTGAATATTCACTGGGCATACACTATATAATGAACAAAAAAATGTCAAATTGCCGTTTTTTTCCCCCCAATTTATAACTGACATATGTGATGATCATAATGGGGGGAGGGAATGAGGAGGAGTTGGAGGAGGGGCTTTTGAGTTTGAACACTCTGGGGCCAATCTGGCTTTAATCTGCATCATTCTTAGTTAAAATGGTTGCAACTGTACCATTTCTGTATTTAACACAGTATACATTTTGAACTCTGATTCTGATAAAGAGGAGTCTTCATGGCCCACAAAATTCCATCATGGTGATATGTCACTTCCCCTTTCGACATTTCTGCACACACCATTAGCTGAATAACACATTAGAAATAAAAATCTGCTGCTGATTTAGGAAGCTGTTAGGAAGTCATTTCTTTGTACTACAAGATCACTGTGACATCCTAAATATTCATCATGTAATAAAGGTGAGCCACTAATGGTCACTGGACAATACAATGGCAGATAGGTAGCAAAATCCATAAGTCCTTTAGCTAGAGCAGTTACTTTATCTCAACATGAATAGATTCATGCAACTTTAATTGTCACAAAGGGGTACAGATTCATCACTTCAGCTTATATTTACTATCCTCATTGTAGTTTGAAACCTTTAGTTATGGAGTTTTTGGATTTGTCCATCCTTGGATATGGACAAAACAACTTATTTTAACTGTTTTAATTGCACTACTTACATCCTTTGAAAATTTTCAATTCCTATCTTTTCCTTCTAATATCGCAACATTTTCATTTGTGACACATGCATTACAGTTAAACTGAAATTGACATTACTTGCAAATGTATGAAGAAAAGTTTTAAGCCAAACCTTGCAAACGGTTAAAACATTTATATGCATACGTCAGTTGACAGTCAATTGAAGTTCATTTAGCCGCAGCATTGCTAACACGATTAACCATTTAGGAGTCACATCTACATCGTTTTACAAGCACCATTAAAACGGGTCAATGTGGGGCGGGGCGAAGAGTTAACTTACTAATAATAAGTTATACTGACAAGCTAATGACAAAACCCGTCAGCTGGGACTGCGGAATTGACATATACCGCAAGTGCCTTCCGGTTTTTATATTGATATTTATTGGATTTCCAAACGCAACAAGATAACCGTGCTAGAGCCGCAGTAACGAGATAACATGCTATATAACAGATCGAAAAGGTATGCGACAAGTGGTGACCTTTAGCAAAAGATGATCCTTCAACACCACAGACATTTAAAAATAAAAAGACTGTACCCCCAGCCAGAAGTGGTGAGAGCAACACGGCTGTGTCTTACACAATAATGCGGCCTTGGACAACTAATGAAATTACAAAAGAGGAATTTTAAAAGGTCTGAAGGACAAACACTACACCCCCCCCCCCCCCCCCCGGCAACTTGCTATGATCGGAAAATTCGGGAAGAATTAAAATAAAAACAGGGAGTTCCAGGTTTGCTTATCCCTCTTCCCATAATAAAATCAATCATTCCAACTGCCCCTTTTTCTTCTATTTCTTGTATACACGTGATTTAAAATACTCAGAGTAAGCTGGTAACGGTGATCACTCAGACAATCAATCTACGTATAACAATGCCTCCAAGCCACGTCAACAGACCTACTCGCACAATATGAATTGTTTTTACAGTTACATGCATGCTAACTTACTTTCGCCGCATTACAGAACGCTGTCCTCGAACCGGAGTGCCTCAACCCTACAGATACGCGGCAGCAGATCAGGGAGGTCGCCATCTTTACCTCTGAAATCCCTGCCTACATTAAATGGGCGCCTGCGCACTACCCTACTAAGCTGGCTGTCCCAATACTACTCGGCCGACTTCACTCACGCCGCACTACACAACACTGTTTAACGCATGCGCACTGACTTGACTGTTGCGCTTGCCCATACCGGACACAATAAACTATAGGCAAGAGATTAAGTACGTATTCAGTAACGCGCCTAATATTGAAGTTGATAAATAAAAAAATACAAATATTTTTTCAGATATTTTGTTTTATACAACGGTGGTTTTCTTCTTGTCGAATGAAAAAAAAACATTTTCTTCATGATTGTGCACATACAACGCGGAAATATATAGAATACTAATTACGTTGTTATGAATGGGTGATATCAAGACAAAAAAGTATATAGCCAGATCTCGAACCACAATGACATTGATTTACAGTCAGACATGCTACCATCTGCACTGTTCTGCAGTCGCAATACACTGGACTAAATATCGCTATTAACAACGATTAAATGTGAAACATAATCTGGGTTTTCTGATTTTATCATGAATATCTATCTATCTTTCTATCTAATGTAACTTTATGGTGACGCTGGAGGTTTGTGGGCCTCAGCGTGATGAGAGTGATCCATTTGTGAAAACTTTCTTTAGGTTGTTTGCAAGTACCTTGTCCGTCAGTGAGTCAGTCAATCTGAAACGTGTAGCTTTATATTTATATACTGTGCATTGTTAATGGTTTTGCAGCACCAGGATTTCATAAAATGGTGGGCCTAAATTTGTCATGAATAGACATAATATTTGTATTATTGCCAAATATTTATTAATTTAAAAAAATTACTTTAAGTCCAGTCATACCTACGTACCCAGACCTACGCAACTACGGTGCATCCGGAAAGTATTCACAGCGCATCACTTTTTCCACATTTTGTTATGTTACAGCCTTATTCCAAAATGGATTAAATTCATTTTTTTACTCAGAATTCTACACACAACACCCCATAATGACAATGTGAAAAAAGTTTACTTGAGATTTTTGCAAATTTATTAAAAATAAAAAAAACTGAGAAATCACATGTACAGTGCATAAGTATTCACAGCCTTTGCCATGAAGCTCAGAATTGATCTCAGGTGCATCCTGTTTCCCCTGATCATCCTTGAGATGTTTCTGCAGCTTAATTGGAGTCCACCTGTGGTAAATTCAGTTGATTGGACACGATTTGGAAAGGCACACACCTGTCTATATAAGGTCCCACAGTTGACAGTTCATGTCAGAGCACAAACCAAACATGAAGTCAAAGGAATTGTCTGTAGACCTCTGAGACAGCCTTTGCTCAATACTTTGTCGATGCACCTTTGGCAGCAATTACAGCCTCAAGTCTTTTTTAATTTGATGCCACAAGCTTGGCACACCTATCCTTGGCCAGTTTCGCCCATTCCTCTTCGCAGCACCTCTCAAGCTCCATCAGGTTGGATGGGAAGCGTCGGTGCACAGCCATTTTAAGATCTCTCCAGAGATGTTCAATCGGTTTCAAGTCTGGGCTCTGGCTGGGCCACTCAAGGATATTCACATAGTTGTCCTGAAGCCACTACTTTGCAAATACATTTAAAAGTTACTTTCACTCTTCCAGTGATAAAATTATGACTGGTGATTTGGCTTTTTAAGCTTTTAAATAAATTAATTTCATCAAGGAGATGTGTATTAACATGCATGTATGCAGAATAGGCTCGTTTTCATTTGAGAATAAAAGGTATGCTAAAAAACAGGGTGGGCCAATGAGAAAATTCTACCTTGACTCTAAACTGGTGCTTTGCCTGCCAATAAGTATTCTACCTTGTATTACTTATTAGCTATACATATCAGTGCAATAATACATTACAATGTTTGTGCAAATGGCAGTTATTTGGGGAAAATAAATGTGTTCATAAAAAGCAGACACAGTGGGGAAATGTATAGTTATTGTCCGACAGTGACACAAATTAAATTCCAATTCCAGTCAATGCCTGTGTGGATTTTCCACTTTCCCCAGATGCCCACTTGTAACTGTCCCTTCCTTTCACATAACCAGCACTTGCATTTTAGGTTAATAATTATTTATTAAACCAAGTTACTCATAGCTTTGAGTGAATTAACAGATCTATGTACCCATCCATCCATTTTCCAACCCGCTGAATCCGAACACAGGGTCACGAGGGTCTGCTGGAGCCAATCCCAGGCCGGGTGCCAACCCACTGCAGGACACACACAAACACACCAAGCTCACACTAGGGCCAATTTAGAATCGCCAGTCCACCTAACCTGCATGTCTTTGGACTGTGGGAGGAAACTGGAGCGCCCGGAGGAAACCCACGCAGACACAGGAAGAACATGCAAACTCCACGCAGGGAGGACCCGGGAAGCGAACCCGGGTCTCCTAACTGCAAGGCAGCAGCGCTACCACTGCGCCATCGTGCCACCCATGATCTATGTACCAACATACAGATATATTTCAGTTTAAGAGGAACCACAATAATGAAACCCACACCCTGCTGATCCTCCCATTCCACTTTAACATTTTATCTCTCCCTCAGGTTTTCAGACACAATTTTCCAATTTTGCTGAATGATCCTTTCCAAAGGAGCCTTTTTTACCAAAACCTTCCTTGATCTACTTCCATTGACCAACTAATCTACACAAACTTTTTGTCCACAGCTCACTTCATAGAGGAGAGTCACATTCCTTACCAGGCACTTTGAGCTGTTATGTCACTTGAAAATATTTCACCAAAAATACCCAGTATCTGGTACCTCTGGTAAATTCAATATTAAACAAAAGGCCTCTTGCCAGACTAAAAACCTTATTTGCTGCATTTCTTGTAGAAAGTGTCCAGCCATCTACCTAGGTGAAACAGGGGAATGGCTAGCAGACTGTTTCAGGGCGCACATTTAAGTCGTTAAGATCAAAGACCTTGTAAAGCCTATTGTAGAACACTTCACATCCCTTGAGTATAGCAACACTGATCTATTTGTGTTCTTTCGCGGGGCTTCAAAGATGGTTTTCAAAGAAAAATAGAAGAAGGTAAGTTCATTCTTATCCTGCACTAGCATTTGTCTTTTCTCCCCCTTTCAATATCTTTCTTAACTCTGGACTCCCTTCCTTTTACAAGTTGAACCCTTTTCTTTTTCACCATTTGACTCCTGGTTAAACTAACCAGTAAAAAAAAGTTATACATCCCAAATTGGTGCTACTTCCATGGAAATCCATCTGAGTATGTTCAGAGTCAAGATTGTGCTTTGGAATACGCATCGGTGGCCTATCCACAATACAGAAGAACCTGAGGCTGCCACCTAAGGGACTGGAGAGCTTCCATCTCACAGCCAGAAATTCTACACTGCCACACGAGCGAAGAAAAATAAAAAACATTTGTGTTTCTATAAGTGTGCCTCCTGCATCTGTCTGTGTCAGGTTAAGTGCTGGTATAGCGTAATTGTCACAATATATAATATATATGGACTAAATGGGAAGACGTGCCTGCTGTGGAATTCCCTCTTTGTTCCATTAACCTACTTCATAAAGCAAGGATTTTACCCTTTTAAAGACTGAAAGTACATATTAAGTTGGTCTTATTCAAAACAGACATTTTAAACTTCAGTGTTTGATGTCCTTGTGGAGCACAACAGTTTCTAGTAATGTAATGAAATTCTTCTTTCCACTGCTCTACTGTATATGTTATTTTATTATGACTACAAATGTTTCATTTGATATAACTGTGATTTGGAAAAATTCTTGATATGATGTATACCTCCTCTTAGCTTCCTGTGATCTTGAGCTAGATAAGTAAGTTGGAAATGAGTGAATCGATTTATATCTCTTGCTTTAACAGGCCCATGTTATTTTGTAAATGAATCATGTAAAAATACACTGGGAAGGTTTTCTTGGACTATAGCTTCTTCTTTTTTTTCTTTAAGAAATTATAAGATCAACTATCTAGGAAGCTTTTTAAAGGAGAGACTTGAGATAGTAGTCCTGCTGGTAGTATGGGGCATGAAGGCTTTCCAGACTGAAGTTGACACCTCTGAAAATATTTAAACCAGCATAGACTATGTTTAGTTGTTGTTTATAGCTAGAAAGCAGTCCTCTTGGTTTGTAAAATCAGTTCTTACTCATGGCAGATAATAAAAAGTACAGATTCACAGTAATATTTGGGGACTTACTATAGACTTGGCAAATACTGAAGAAGAAAGGTAGCTTACAAATAGCAGATGATCTGTAAAGGGAGGTGAGACAAATGTATGCCTGCTTTTTAGGCAGAAACTATTGGGATTATCATTACTTAAGTGCACAAGTTTCATGCACAAATTTTGTTAGCAACCTTGCAGGCTTTACACAGACAGTGGCCAGGCCTGGAATTATTGTACCACTTTGCCACTAAGACTCATACCACTACCTATTTTAAAATTATTTTTTTATTTTTTTTCTCCAGCCGTCTGGAGTTTTTATTTTGTTTTTTCTGTCCCCCCTGGCCATTGGACCTTACTCTTATTCGATGTTAATTAATGCTGATTTATTTTGTTTTCATATTGTGTTTATTTTTCTATTCTTTATTATGTAAAGCACTTTGAGCTACTGTTTGTATGAATATGTGCTATATAAATAAATGTTGTTGTTGTTGTTACCTCATTTCTAAAATAAAGCAATGGTTACGGTACTATTCATTTTTAGTTGCCAATCACAAACTGAGCATCAGGATGACTTTGTTCCTTTCAAGAAAAGGAGAACAGTTATCTAACTTTGCTAATCTAGTAAACAGTAAACATTTATTTAGCAAGCAGAAATATATGAAGTAATTGAAGCCATCTCTTAAAATAATTTCTAATTTTGTGTTTAGTAAAGCAACTTGTGTGAATATACAGTAGGTTGATACATTAACTTATTACTCATTCATCCCAGAATCTATTGATATAAAGCAATAAAACTGTGTTTTCATGTGGAATCAGGTCCTCCCTGGTTTCAGGTTCATGTATTGTATAAGGCTGAGCTAGTGCATTTAAAAGTATCAGGCAATAGTGATAATTCTTTTCATTTTCTCAAGAGTTACTTACCCTCTGTTGGAAGACATTGTGCTGTTATTCCTTCTTTTTAAGCTTAGATAATGCGCTTGTATCTGGCTTTTGTTTTTTTTTTCTTTTTCTGTATCAGTAAATATTAAGGCTGTTTGACTTCTCTGGCGTCACATGTCTGGCACTCAAATTCCATTTGGAGCAAAGAGCATATCTCACAGTTAAACCTGTCAGGGTTAGGTAACAGTATGAGCCAAACAACATAAAAATTCTAATAGGCTGATGCTCAGGTTTTGTGAAAAAAAATGAATGTCTTCATACTGGAAATTAGTAAATTTCCTTTGACAAAAGCAAGCTCAGCTACCTAGATTGTATAGGTGGACAGATTTGTCTAGCAGGACTGGAAAAGGGGAGCTGTAAGTTACAGTATTACTTTGCTCTTCAGATTCTGAAAAAGATCAAGTGAGTACCTTGAAATAATCCCTAATGCTATGCAATAGATATCACCTTGATTTTGATTATTGTTTTATTCTTCACTTGCTAATGTGAAACAAACATTGGAAATTGGTTGCCATGGAACATCTGTGACAAAATACAAGGAGTTAATCATTCTGGGCTATGTTTTTCACAGTGCTGTTAATTCATTGACCATACCAATTGTATTGCACTGCACAAGTTATATCATTCTTTATTAGTCTTGTTATTTAACAATCATTTCCAACCATGGTATCTCTACTTCCCAGACAATTTTTGACAATGTCAAGAGTAAAATTACTCTAGACAGATTGCTGTTTCCAATAAACTCATGATGGCATATTTGTTGCCCCTACAATGTAATGGCATGCAAAGCCACTTAAACCTTTCAGTCTGCCATGAAATTAATCCTGCATATTTAATTTGGCCTTTCTGCCATAGTATGGTCACTTTTGAAAAACACATATCATGCACAACATGAACTTTCATGGTAGATAATGTATCTTACTACAAAGAAACAACTTGCTCAGTACACAAATGTGTTCAAAAATAATAAAAAAGGTAATGGAATAGAATTTCAGAGGGGTTATGTCTAAATTGTATAATGTGCTTGTAAGGCTACATCTGATATATTGTAAATAATTTTCCTGAGCCTAGCATGAGAGGTACATAACCAGACTTTCTCTAGCAATGTGAAGTATTTTTTTGAAATACGGAAATCAAAACTGGGCACACTTTTCACAGATGTGGCCTCACTAGTATGTCATATAGCTTAAGCATACTTTCCCTTAACTTGTACTTCTGCTATAAACTTAACATCCTATTAGTCTTCTTAATGTCTTCTGTACACTATCTAGATGTAGATAACGATGAGTACACTATGACTCCTAGGTCCTTCTTACAAGTTGTATTTTCAAGTATTGTGGCCTTCTTCTATAATAACCCATCCATCTGAAGGTCTGCTACATTGCAAATTCAGAGATGACACGATATGTACTATTGTTGTAAAAAGCTGTTATCTCAGTATTTTCAGCCTTTCTTTAATACAAACAAGTCTGGTCATTTTCCTCTGACTTCTTTCATTAAAACTCATTTTCATCTGTAAAACTGCTGCTCACTGGATGTTTGGTGTTACGATACCATTCTCTGTAAATGCTAGAGACTGTAGTGTATGACAGTCCCAGGAGAGCAGATGTTTACGGAATACTGGAACCACCAATTCTGCCACTAACAATCAAAAAATGATCAAAATCACTCTGTACATTTCACATTCTTGCCATGTAATCTCTTAATTGTCTTTATTATATGCATTCTGTGTTGCAGCCACATGATTGGTTATTTAGAAGGGTTGTTTTAGAAGGGTTGTTTATAATAAGCAGGTGCACCTAGTTAAGTGCCTATTAAGCAAGCATATGTAGTGTTTTATAATTAGATGATTACCTTTATTAAATTTTAATGTAAAGTGCACTCCTTTGTAGTGGCCAAGCAGGCTATGCTTTTAGCTCAGCTGGTTATTTTTTTTTAGCCATCCACCAGAGGCTTAACACAGTTCTGATTGAAAACATGCAAGATGACTTTATTGTCTTAGTTTATAGTACATTCAGCCACTTGTTGCAAATGGTCCTCATTCACGTGACAACAAAGTTTTCTTTTCGTGGCACTACTAACAACTAATGTTAGGATAGTCAGTCTAGTCATTTTTAAACTCTGTAAACCTCAGATTATAAATATAGCATCTCATGTCTCTTGCAGAAATTTTGTGATGATTCTGCACTAATGGAGTATATTGACAAGGGAGATAAGACAGAGTATGGAATTCAGGTGGAGAACTTTGTTTCTTGGTGCAGAGATAATTGTCTGCAGTTTAACATCAGCAAAACCAAGGAATTGGTTATTGACTCTGACTGCGCCAAGGAGCCTTTATGCCCACTGTGGCTGAGTGCAGGAATGTCATGTTGCCAAAGAAAATTCGGGGTGCAACCAGGTCATCCCTTTTAATAACAGACACAACACAAAAACAAATGCTCGTTAGACATTACAGCCGTTGCCATTGGGCTTCAAATAAAAAAATAAAGGTGTGGCACCTAGCCATGGATTAGAGCCAGTTTGCTTGGGAGCTGTGTCTGTCAGGTTGCTCTTGCCAAAACGACAATTTTAGCGTCCTGGCTGGTTATTATCCGTTAGGAGCTCCTCCAATGCAGTTACGTGATACTAGTCACTATTCAGAGAGTGGATGTGGAAGTGTCCTCTGCTACAAATACTTGGAGGTTCACATTAATGGCTGGCTTGACTTGTCTAATAACACAGAATGACTATATAAGAAAGGACAGAGTGGGCTCTTTTTTTAGAAGAATGGAATTCTTTAATGTGGGAAATGACATCCTTTACATGTTCTACAACTCTGTGATAGTCAGTGTAAATTTCTCTGCTGGGCCGGTAACATCACTTCAATGGAGGCCTCCCGATTCATCAAGCTAATTAAAGGGAAAGGCTTAGTTAAGGGATGCACTCTTGACCTGTTGGAGGTAGTAGTGAAGGAGAGAGTGAAAACAAAAGTGAGTGCCATTATGAACAATGCTACACAACCCCTCTCTGTGATATAATAACACTGTGCTTTCATCCAAAGAATTATTCAGCCAAACTGTGCCAAGAAACGCTACTGGGGCTTCTAAATACCTACTAAATTTTCCTCTGTAGACAAATAAAGTGCTGTGTGTCTGTCTATCTATCTGTCTGTCTGACTTTTTTCTTCTGAGTAACTAGGGTGCTCTGCCCCCTGCTTGCTTCGCTCGCCAAACCCTGTGCGGGTCCTATGCACTAGTCATTTCCTGGATCTGCCGCTTGCGACGAATCGTGCTGTGCTTTTGCATAAACACGAATATCAACTCTGTTGTTGATATTTCCGTCTTTTGAAACTATTATCGCTGACAATTCATCACATTTGGTTTATTATATATACAAGCGTGATCTTTCGGATTCATATAGAAATCCAAGAAAATTTCTTTGTCTGTGTTTTTCAGATAAATTTCATGTAAAGTGCTATACATTTGGACTTATGGATTTGTATCCATTATTGGATGTAGAATTTCTAATACGTCCGATCATTTAACTCTTTCGATTCTTTGTTGCATTGCTTCTCTCATGATCTTAAATATAAACCTGACCGAATTGTGGTTTCTTTGAAATTAAACTTGTAGTAGCTCTGTCATATCAACAATGTCCATATATTCGATCTCTTTTCGCTGTTCAGTTTTTTAGTACTAATGCGATCTGTACTATCAGTTTTTTGAGACTTTCGAATTTTAGTGCATTCATAATATCTAACCTGCTCTGAATGTGTATCGCGCCAACATTTTTGAACCTCTTTACAACGTTCTACTTTGTCTTCTTCTCTTTGTCTTTTCTTCTTCTACAGTGTTTCTTATATTTCCACCCCTGCTTGGACCTGTTAGGTTTTCAATTCATCTCTTGGCACAAAGTCTCATCTGTGGAAGCGAAAAATACGCTGAAGATTCTCACTTTAAATGAAGGCTCTAGGAGTTGAAGGATAGGCAAACAGAGTAATTAGATTTATTGTAATAAACAATAATGCGGACTCAACCCAATTAGGCCAAACTGAGCTGAGCCCTGAACAGTTCAAAAATCGCAGTTTATATAATCATTTCTTATCATTCTGACCTCGCTCGAAACAACTTATTCGCTGTTCCTTCTGACTCGCTTCTGCAGCTGGCTTCCCAAGTTTTCATGGGAACCATTATTATCTCCTGCCTCCCTTCTGCAGCTGGCCACCGGTATTTTTACTGTCTATTGTTTATCTTTATTTTTCTGCTTCGCTTATTTTTTTGGTCGGCCTTGAGCTTGCAGATGTTCCCCCTCTTCTACTTTTGGTCTGTCCTATCTTGTCATTTATTCTTCCTTGGTCCTTGAGCTAATAAGATATATTGGTGGCTAAAGCTAAGCTTTAATTAAAAAAGAAATATGGCATGTGCCTTTATTTAACCATTCGTTTAGCAGGCCTGACTTGCATTAATATTTGCACTAAGGTTAATGCTTATACATTTTTATATATTTATTTATGCTAATACATGAATATACTAATTTTATTTTCCATACGTCTCGCGGGAGATGAAATTATCTCTCTGAAAATGTCCCGTCTCGTGTCTCTGAAAATGTATCATCTCGTCCCAAGATTTTTTATATAAGAGAGAGATTTGTTTTCCTTTCACATTTCCAAAGACTGGCAACTCTTAAGTTGCCCCGACTATATGTGAGTGCTCCCTTCAGTGGACTTCCCAGCCATCCAGGGTTTGTTCCAACCTGGAGCCTGATGTTGCTGGGAAAGGTATTCATGGATGGAAAGGTGCCATTTCTTATTAACTTCTCACCTTTAATCCAGCACCATTTGTTTTCTTTTACTATGTTTCTCTTTGTCAGCTTCACTCCACACTCTTTAAATAATCTCTAGGATACTTGTACTTCACCAAGGTAAATAACCAGAAAAGCGGATTGAGCAGGTTTGTGGAAAGTTATGTTATGCTATGTTCACCTCAGCCTTCAGTTACTGCCAGTTTGTGATGGCCGGTCAGATAAGGATTGTTTTTAAATAAAATGTAGAAAAAAAAAACTTCAGCATTACCGTCACCTGCAGATTTCATTTAAACACATACGAATGGCATGACAACTCGATTGGTCACAACAGATTGCAGTGTTAACATGAAGGTGCAACCACCTTGTCAAAGGATTTAACCATGAAACTTAAGTCAAGCGTTAAAGTAGAAATTAATGGTCCTCAAACCTTTTGGTAGTTAGACCGAGTTTTTAAAATTGTTGTTCATTGGTGACCCATGGCAACATTTTCCACGACACTCTGAGTTTGTCGGCTTCTTTATGCTCCTTGCTATGCAATCGAAAGTTTGGGTTGTCACACCCCATGAAATTTTCAGGGGAATTTAATATTAGTATAAATGATTAATATCAAAGACAGTGTTCCCTTTGGTGGTTTTCTAGCGCGCAGATGTACTGGCGGGGGTTAGGTGGGACTTTTTCTTTTTTTAACGTAAGCTGGTGACACATCGAAAGACTACTCGCGACCAACCCACGGTTGAGAATCACTGGTTTAAAATATGAGGTTATCACTTGCGGTTCTGGATTCTGGTTTACACTAAAATGCAATACTGATGAAATCTTTAATTGTGTATGTACTAGGTTAATAATAATTCTATTTATTTCTGCTGTGTTTCCGCAGGGTTGTTGTACTTTTAATTCTCTGTGCACGCTATTGCAAAGTGAGGCTTAAACACCATAGACATAGAATTACTAGACGCCTCATGACCAGCAGCATCGTATGTCAACGTCACCGCCATATTGCCAGTGGCACTGCTGTGGAGTGAAGTAATGAATAATGTGCTGCTTGGGATTGTACAACCGCTGTATACTCCAAACCAGATCCTGGGGGATTACATTTCATAGGTAAGGCTGAACAATTGTTTTGGTTATATTTAGCCATTAGAAAATCTCATTTTATAATATTAGCACTCAAGGTCACCTTACAATAAAATTAAACAACATTAGTAAAATTAAAACAAGAGAATGATAAATCAAAAAGCAATAATTAGCAAACAAAGATAACTGGTAGTAACAGTGCAAAATTCACAAATGGTATGCCAGTTTGAAAAGATAAGTTTTGAGGGCAGTTTTAAAATGTGTTATTGAATCAAGCTAACGTACACTATATGAGAGGGAAGAGAATTCCCGAGTTGAGGAGCACTATGAGAGATGCTCGAGCTCCCACAGAACAGAGATTGATGTGTGGTACAGAAAGTACAGCTACAGATGAGGATCTGAGTGAGCGAGAGGAGTGTCAGTCTGTAGGAGATCAGTGAGGTTGTGGAGAGCTTTAAATGTTAAGGGCGGTATTTAGTATTGTATTCAGTAGTGAACAGGGAGCCAGTGAAGTTGAGAGAGAACAGGTGTAATATGTTTAGTGGATTTAGAACAGTAGGTTATTATCCTGGCAGCAGAATTTTGAAGAAGTTGTAAGAGATGGATACGTTTTTGTGGGATGCCAGATAGAATAGCATTATTACAGTAATACGTGAGGTGACTACAGCATTAGGGCAACACTTCAGAACTGTATTGCGTAAGAACAGGACACCTAGAAATGTTTCGGAAATGGAAGAAGGCAGTCCGAGAAATGTGACTTATATAGGAGGAATTATTTATTATTATTAATAATAATAATTATTATTATTTAATAATTGCCATTATTAGTGTATGTCTGTAGTACTAGGATGTTGTACCATGTTAGCCATTATGAACGTAGTGAGAAGTCAAGCAAAATGACATCTTTTATTGGCTAACTAAAAAGATTACAATATGCAAGCTTTCGAGACAACTCAGGCCCCTTCTTCAGGCAATGGGCCTTAGTTGCCTTGAAAGCTTGCATATTGTAATCTTTTTAGTTAGCCGATAAAAGGTGTCATTTTGCTTGGCTTTTCTCCACATTAGTGGTGTATAAATGGATATAAATAATTGCATGTAAACGATTCGCTAAAATATGTTGTATGTAAACGATACTGTTTTAAACGTTATATGTCTACCTTTATTAGTTTAAATGCGGCGTCTATCTACCTGTATATATGTCAATGTTAAACACTGCGTAGTAACGGGGAACTAATGGAACGCAGAAGATGCGAGGTATCTGCGGACTGAATTCACCGGGACTCCAGGGAGAATTCCTCTGCAGCACAGTAACCTGGCGTTCGTTGGTATACTTCTGAAATTCTACAAGAACGCGTAAGGAATATCCACAAAAAAATTACGTCGACGAAACTGATTTGCTGTGTAGTGGAACAGTCAATGACTTAAGCCAGCATATTCGTTAAAAAACTAGGCGTAGATTCAGTTACATTTTGAAGAAAAAGGCAAAGTGAACACTTAGGAATATCTGGTTTATTACATTAGTACAGACTCGCTTCGTTGATACGCTTATTGTACTATTGAATATATTAACCCTTAACTACTCGCACCATTTCTCATCTCATTAATGCACGTGCGGTTTACTTTATGCACCAGTGTTAAAATAGCCATTTATATGCACGCAGTGAGATTATAGTAAAAAAATTGCGAAAATTTTAAATTTTACGTTATAATGAAATTTAATACCACATTCCTGAATAGTATTTAACAGTCTATGACTATCTGATCCACTTGTCCCAGTGCTCATTCATCACCGGTCACACTTTAATCCACTGCAGGATTTACACATGTATCACATTTCACTTAACTTGTTGAATGTTATTTGCAGACAAAGTCATTGCAAGAACATCTCATCGTTGTCATACATACCGGTACGCAAGTACCCGCGCTGTGTACCAAATGCACCATATGGAACTTGCGACTGTGCATCCACTCATAAAACCGGCTGGGGGCACACTGGAGGGAAACCACTGCGACACTGTACTTTTAGTGATTCAAGCCGAGGATAGATGGCAGATAATGTCGGCAGGTTCAAGTAAATGGACATTGGACAAAAATAACTGAAATTGGTGTACAAAATACACCAATGTGAGTAGTTAAGGGTTAATCAACTGCTTCAACTTTCCAATCGGCGTGCGCTGATTCTGCGCAGCCGCGTACGCTACCCTTCAGTGACGTCAACAGTCGCGCTGTGACCGGCGGAGGCTGCTGTGCAAGAGACTGCGGAACGATCTGCACTAACAGATGACATGTTACCGTCATGTTATCCCAAGCGCCCAGGAGTAGGAGTCGGGGTCGTGGTAACCAGCAGCGAGCACAAAGGTTGTGTGCTGCTAGGTAAAAGAAAAGGAGGTGACGGATGCGGTTCTTTCCAGTTACCCGGAGGCCATTTAGAATTCGGGTAATGTCGCGTGTAGTCGGTACGCGGGGATACTTGGGGACAGGATTCAGGAGAGTTTGAGAATTTCACCAAAGGAAGGCGTGGATAGGTCTGCTACTGTATGAGTGTTCTCATTTATATGTGTAGTCGTTTTCTAAACTGTGGTAAAACCAGAAAAAGACTGTCACATTACATTTCATTCATTCATTTTTCACATTGTCCCAATACAAAATCAGAACTATCAAGATCAAGCCCAATAGAGTCTGACTACAGACATCCACTGTGAAGTCACATCCACTCTGTTTTTTTATTCTTTTTTTAAATAATTGCAATGACTCATTTTTGCTGATTATCCATTTGTGAATGATGGTGAATATTGCTTGTTATAAGATCTATGTATGTGTGTATATCTTTAGTCCTGTTCTGTAACAGCACTTGAGTGCTCAGGATATATAGTTACCAAGCTCAAGTGACATAAAATGCTTAATAGTTTATTAATACCCAGGTTCATTAGCCAAGAGAAGAAAGAGCTAACAACACTATTTGTTGTCTGTAACATGTATTTCATTTTACAGTATGCTTCTGCCATAAAAATAATGCTTGGTGTGTTTGTATTATAACATGTGCATCTGGAGACACGTTAAGTTATGTCTGAATTGTTAGAAAAAGTCTGTCATTGCAATTCATGACTAATTGGTAATTACATAGTCACCTCCATAAAGAGGAGGTGTTCTGAAGTAAACATTAACAAAATACCAATTCAAGGCAAAGTGACCCCTGTGTCATCTGCCAATAGTGAGGTTTATTTTTCTTAGGACATATTTGGTTCATTGTTTGATACATAAGTTAAAGTGAAATCTGTTAATTTGGCAGGTGCCTCTATTCAAAGCCACTTGAATGTGTGGAAAACAAATACAGTACAAGCAAATAGCTTTTAAGTAACCAACCTCAGATTGTGCTGCAGGCCTCAGATCCAAATAGCTGACCAGATACAAGTGTACAATTGTTGAAACAAGAAAAGTACAGAAATAATATAGAATGAGAACTTTATATTTTAAATGGTACAAAATCAATCACAGTGTGTCAAACCGTATGAATAAAAAATGGACAATCGGCGCTAGAATTAATTATCAACACAGAAATAATGTTAATGAACGAGATAAAACAAACAACACACAGTAACTTAAATGTTTTCATTGTTTTAACTTTTTTTTCAGGCACTGACAGATATAAACACGTAAAAATACTGTTTCTCAGTCATCATAAGTAGGTATAATATTAAAATACCAGAAACGCCTCTGCAGTTCTCAGTTAATGAAGCATTTAATAAATGTTACGTTAATTTAAAATCAAAGATTTGTTAATGGACTAAGTTTGTTTGTTTACCTTCTGTTTAATGCAATAAACAATAATAGAAAAAACTGTATTTTTATAAATGATTATTATTTGAGACTGTCAGGAATATAAATCACCACAGTAGACATGTAGTGTGATCTCAATAAAAGGTTATTTCCACCCTGAGAGTGATCATCCAGTCTGACAGTGACCATTCTTGGTACAAGTCGGGAAACTACAGTATATGAAATGCAGACACACACAGGGGATTTAGAATAGCCAGTCAACGCAACCACTGCCTATTGGTGGAAACCATAGCATTTGTAGAAACTGACATAAACATGCAAACTGACAGTAAATGGGCTGAGATTTGAACACACGATAATTGCATTTATTTCTATATTTAAGTCATATCCCAAAATGTATATTACATTGTCTGTTTTCATAATGCAGATGAAATAAGTTATGTGATGGTGGAATGATTCCTGAAAGTAGAAAACTAAATTTCATGTACATATTTATGAATGTTGTTTTATGAAATAGTTTGTTATATTGAAATATACATATCTACTGTATATCAGGATGTTCTGAACTTTTAACTCCAAGTAACTATTGTGGTCATTTCCGATACAGTATTTATATTGTAGTCTGAGCTTCAGCTTTTTGCTGTGTTCTCTAACAATGAAAGTAGATGGTGATGGCATCACACAGTGTTTGACCTGGAAATATGACCAGTTGTATTCATATAATATTTAATATAAGAATAATTAAAGCAATGGAAATTGTTGGACTAGTTGTAGCCAGCAAAGTCCTGTGACAGTATGATATGTAACATCTCTTACGTTACATAACACAATCAGTGTTTGGTCGCTCTGGGGTACTGCCATAGAAGCAGGACCAACTATCACTGGGGCATATTTTATGTAAAACGTGATAAAACATTGGAAAAAAACGATTATAAAAATGTCTGTTTGTTCTGTCCACATTACAGGGAAACATGGGAAAAATGTGCAATGAGGGAGGTGCTGGAAGAGACTGGACTTCACTTGAACAATGTCTGTTATGCTACAGTGGTTAATGGAATTAAATTAGAAGACAATTACCACTATGTCACCATACTCATGAGAGGAGAAGTGGATACATGCTTCCCATCGGAGCCTGTTAATTTAGAGCCAGAGAAAAATGAAGGTAATGTGTTATTTTTTTGATGTTCCGTTTTTTTTTAATTCCCAGAATTCTTTATTGTTTTATTACTTTATATGAGAATGCAAACAATTGTATGGTGATTTAATGTAGGAAAATAATATTCCAAAGTTTAAATCATACATGAACTAAAGACCACAGAAAAATTGATTGGCAGAACATTTGAAGAATTTTATATAACAGGTTAATGAACAACATAAAAGAATATAATAGAATTGCGTAGGCATGTACATTTTATTTTAAATAAATTATTATCAAAAAATATCAGATATCACTACCTAAAATAAATATTAAATTCTAGCCATATAAGAGTAACTTTTTAAAATATGAAAAAACTCAGAAATTTTATGTCCTCGCATTTTTGAGTAACACCCTTATCACTGTGAGAGTTCAGGGGCATTATTAAGTGTGCAGTGGTTGTGCATTCATCTCACAGGGGTGTTGGCTTCAAATTTTAGAGTTAACCCTTTCTGTTTATTATTAGTATTTGAATTATTTAAAATGCCCTTGTTCTTTTTGTTTTGTCTTATTGCTGTGGAATAGTTGATTAGATTCCTCTTTAAGATGTTAAAGGCAATTGTAGGTATAGTTGTAACTGCATGCAAAGGTGGTTGCATAGGGGAAGTGTAGAAGATAATGGGTGTTTTGAAGCTGTTCCCAAAAAGAACACCATGTAGGCCAAAGTAATGCAAAATGTCTTTTTATTATTAACAAACAGACAAAATGAAAGGTAAACAGGAGTAGCAGAATGTACCAAAATAAACAGAAAACTGCTAATTCTATAGCCCCAGTACACCTACCTTAACATGGTAAATGACTGTCTGTCATTTAGGATGACTGATCTTTTCACACCACAGTACTGCACAAAGCTTCTTTTTTCTCTAAACTTGAATATCTTGTCAACTATTTGTCTTGACTTCTTCCTTCCATTTGAATCTTTATTGTGTTGACCACAAGACTTTAGGCTTCACTGACCAGTGAGGAAGAGTTTTATAACCCACTTTGGGGCTACTTCCATGGAAAACCCTGTGAGTAATTTAAGGTTCAGGATTATGCTTTCAATATCTAAATACAAAGCAATGGTCCATCCACAATACAGAGGACGACAGGAGAGTTTTAAACTCAGTATCCAGAATTATTCACATTTCAGTTTAAATGTCCAAGTTCTTAGAATAATTACTTTTGAGGCCCTAGTTAACAACAATTGGACAGTGGCTCCCTGATGACACCTCATCCTTTGACCTTTAAAGCGTACACATTGTAATAGTGCTGTCAGTAGTACTAGGATATTGTACCATGCTAGCCATTATGAATGAAGTGAGAAGTCAAGCAAAATGACACCTTTTATTGGCTAACTAAAAAGATTACAATATGCAAGCTTTCGAGGCAACATCTTGCCTGAAGAAGGGGCCTGAGTTGCCTTGAAAGCTTGCATATTGTAATCTTTTTAGTTAGCCAATAAAAGGTGTCATTTTACTTTACTTCTCACAATAGTGCTGTTAGATATCCTTTATATTACAATATATATACGGTAGATGTTTAGCTTGAATTAAAGGGACACAGTTAAAAAAGTTTTATAAATCTTTGTATAATACCTGTTAACATGTATTTAGATAGTTTCTGTTATGCTGAACCTTTCTTATATGTTTTTATCATTGTTCAGGATGGACCTGGACTAAATGGGAAGACTTGCCTGCTGAGCAACACCTCTTTGTTCCATTAGCCTGTATTAAAAAGCAAGGATTTCACCCTTTTAGAACTGAAAGTACAAAATAAAGGCGTCTCATTCAAAATACACATTTGCAAAGTTCTATGTTTAATGTCTAGGCATAAAGTGATTTTTTTTTTTTTGTTTTTGTTTAGACGTCAGTTTCCATTCATGTAATAAAATTACACTTCACTAAATGCTATTGGAATATGACAATAAATGTTTGATTTAATATAACAGGGACTACAGACATTTGTTCAAATAATTTGCATCTCTTCTATCCATTTACTGCATTTTTTAAGTTTCTTGTGATCTTGAACATAATGAATCAGAAAATGGATGAATGGGTTTATATCTTGCTCTAATACTGTAGGACTAGGAATTTTACTTTATTTAGAGAGTATTCATGTATATAAAATGCACTCAGAATGAGAAAGTTTTCCAGAGACCATGACTGACTTTTCTTCATCTACAGTAGTCTACCATAAGCCATATAAAAGAAAGGATTAAGAATATGTTGAAATCTTCGAAAATATTTCATCATGTATGGACACTCTGTAGTTGCTGTTTTTTGCAAGAAAGCATAACTCCTGTTTTGCACAATCAGTTCTTACTTACGGAAAACAATGAACGGCAGTTCTGTGGTATTATTTAGAAGGTGACACTTGCCAAATACCAAAGCACAAAAGTAGCTTAAAAATAACGTTTTGTACAGTTAAAACCAAAAAACAATTTTATGTAGAACAGAATAAAAAGTGATAAATCTTGTATTTGTTATAAGTAGTACATATTAGGTAGTTTATTATAAAGTATCTAGCCAATATTTCAGTGAAATCTTTGCAGGTCTTTTGGAGACTGGTATGAATTATATACACTGTAAATCCTTCATTCCACGTTTTTGTTGGGGTTTTTTTTGCATTTTCTTTGTGTGTTTATATATAAAGTCTGTACACATAATAAAACAAAGGACATGGAGCACAGAAACAAATTATTATTTGATTTTTCAGAACAAGGAAATCTGATTTCTGAAACTCCTGTCTATTACATTACTGCATGGAGCTAGAGCCTATGCTGGCAAGCCTTGGATGAAAGATGCAACCAGAACTTGCATGAGTAAGGGCACAATAACTTGCAGTGGGACAACTGAGAGATATCAAATAGAATGTGCAGAGTACACACTGATACTGACCAGGCTCAGGCTCACTGTACCACCTTGCCACCAGCTGTATTTCTTTCTAACTCTTGTCCAAAAATGAGGCACTGGTTACAGGACTTTATAGATTTAAAAGGAAATGAAATTATTCACTTTTAGTTGCCTTATAGACTTGTTGAGTGTTCAGTGAGACTTAGAATTAATAAATCTACATTTTACATCTTTCCAATTACGGAGTCACTTATGGTTTGAGCCAGTTTTGCATCAGGGTGAATTTGCTTCTTCCAAGAAAAAAAAAATGTTCTCCCCGTGTCTGCATGGGTTTCCTCTGGGTACTCCAGTTTCCTCCCACAATCCACAGACATGCAGGTTAGGTGCATTGGCCATCCTAAATTGTCCCTAGTGTGTGGGTGTCCTGCTGTGGGCTGGTACCCTGCCAGGAATTTGTTTATGCCTTGCGCCCTGTGTTGGCTGGGATTGGCTCCAGCAGACCCCCGTGACCCTGTGTTAGGATATAGTGGGTTGGACACTGACTGACTTATTTAGAATCACATGTCTGGCACTCACATCCCATCACTGTTAAATAGCATAGAAATTCTAATAGCCTGGTGCCCTAGTTTTGTGAAGAAAGCTTTTTACTGGACATTAATCAATTTCCCTTCATTAAATCCAATTCACCGGCCTTGATTTTGTAGGTGAACAATGTTATCTAGCAGAGCTAGAAAAGTTGAGCTCTTAGATTTAATCCTCAGCTTCCAAAAAGATCACGTGAGTACCCTGGTGCAGTCCCTCGTACTGGCTAAAACTGAGATGAATATCACTTTAGTTTTGATTATTGTTTTGTTCTTCACTGACAGATGTGAAACTCAGTTTGGTCATTGACTTTTGTTGCCTATCTGTGAAAAATTACAAGGAGTTAATCATTCTGCTCTAATTTTTTGGCAGTGTTGTTAATTAATTGACTATGCCCAGAGGATTGAACTACACAAGTTACGTCATCATCCATTGGTCATGTTATTTAACAATCTATTCCAAACCATGGTATCGATATTTGCCAGATGATTCTTGACACAGTCAAGGGTGAAAATACACTATATAAACAGTTAACAGTTATTCCCAATAAACGCATGATGCATTCCTAGGCATTTGAATGTTAATGTTATTAATATAAAACAAATGCAACAAGAAAGGTGTTTAATTCTGTGGACAATATACTAGGTGGATTATCAAATATGCCATAATTAGGGTAATCATTGGTAAAATAAGTATATTGAAAAAGAAATGTGTAGTTCCACACGTATATAGTAGGTATCAGCATGGTTTTAAACGCAATTTACCACATAACAGCTGTTCAGCAAAAGTTTTACCATCTTGGCAGTAAAGCCTAGGTCCAACTGAGATTTCCATGGTTAGAATATTCATTTTTTAATTGGCTTCTGCCATGCAGATTAACCCAACATACTAAATTTGACCTTTCTGGAATAGGATAACAGTTAATATACAGGGTGGGCCATTTATATGGATACACCTTAATAAAATGGGAATGATTGGTGATATTAACTTCCTGTTTGTGGCACATTAGTATATGTGAGGGGGGGAAACTTTTCAAGATGGGTGGTGACCATGGTGGCCATTTTGAAGTCGGCCATTTTGGATCCAACTTTTGTTTTTTCAATAGGAAGAGGGTCATGTGACACATCAAACTTATTG
>JANRMT010062832.1:4463276-4483900 GCA_026402145.1 Polypterus bichir lapradei | reverse complement strand
CAATAAGTTTGATGTGTCACATGACCCTCTTCCTATTGAAAAAACAAAAGTTGGATCCAAAATGGCCGACTTCAAAATGGCCACCACCCATCTTGAAAAGTTTCCCCCCTCACATATACTAATGTGCCACAAACAGGAAGTTAATATCACCAACCATTCCCATTTTATTAAGGTGTATCCATATAAATGGCCCACCCTGTACAATTACAAATACAATGTGAAGTTCGGAGGTAGCAAATCCATCTTTATACAAATAAAAAAAATGCGTGAAATAAAAAACAAGCAAGGACCAGATTTCCATATGTGATATGATGTACTTGTGAGGCCACATCTGGAATATTGTGAATCATTTCCCTCTGCATATTATAAGAAGGACGTAACATGTTTAGAAAAAAATCCATAAGGTAGTCTAGCACTGCAAGGTATACACTATGAGGAAATGCTGAAAGAACTGAACCCTTTTCTATCTCAGTAACAGAAACTAAGACATCAGCAGGGAACTTAAAACTACAGTATAAAAAGGTTATCTATTGCCAGCTGTTGTTTTAATAAATACATTCCAGTGAAGACAAGGGGGTACAAATAGAAAGAAATTCTTCAAAAATAAATTTCACACAAACATTACAAAAAAAAACATTTCCACACTCAGACCCGGTATATAACCCAAGGATGTCATCAGTTAATTTGGATGTACTTAGATAAATAAGAATTTATAAGTCTTGTTGAGTTGAATAACCTGCATATTTAAAAAAAATCCTAATATTATGATTCAAGGCCTAGGACTAACGCTTAAAAAAACTGAACTTCTTGCAATTGGCAAACTAAGTTTAGAAAATTAAATGGAATGCTGCTAGTGGTTTATGAAATTTGCCCTCTGACTCGGGATTTACATTAAATCAATGATTTGGTATGACTAACATTTTGGTGAATTAACAAAAAATTTGAGAGGTGGTGATCTCACACAGCAGGCTTAAGTACTTTAGAAAACTAAATAGCAATTTTATTCACCTTATCTGTCCGCACATTCTTTCAACAGGAATTCATTTTAGAGAATGTGAGGCTCAGTATATGACTATCCTGTTGAGATATTTTCTAGGCTGAAAGGAAGCTCAGTATTCTAAGAATTTTGCATGACATTCAGGTAAGAGTGCTCATTCGTACATTTAGTTTTTACTAAAGGGCACTTCAAATTGCTCTGTTACTTTTTGTTTAAATGTTACTTCTTTTTTAATATTGCTGAGATGTGTTACATTGTAGTTTAATGGAATGTCACTTGGGTATAGCTCCCTAGAGAATTACCAGTGTCCTTGGTAGATAAGGAAAAATGGATAAGAAAAAGTCTATTGTTCATTACCTTGTCATTCTGCTTAAATCTATCCTTTCACTGAAATAGTTATTCAAAGAGAAAAAAAATCTCTTTTTTTCACAAAACAAGTTTCATAATTATTTGCATTGCTAAAAATGTTTATGTACAGAAGTACATAACATAATCATATTTAATCTTTTAAAAGCACACCTGAGTTTTTAGAAACTGTTAACTGGTTGACTTCCTGTCTCACTGTTGTTTAACTATAAGGTAACACACTTTTAGTTATCCACCAAATTGGGTAAAACCACCAAACACACAATGAGACAAACACGTTACTCTTCACAAAACAGAAAATGGTAATAAAAATAACTAAATGCCTAAAAAAAATTAGTTATTATTTTAAATGGACTTTTTCCTATCTCTCTTCTGTACAGGAAAAGAAACAGAGAAGTGGTTTAGTTTATGTGTTGCTATAGACTACAAAAATAATACATATTGTGCTTAAATGTTACAGTGATTAATGCCAGACTAATATTCAGACAACTCAAACATAAAATAATACTTTACTTGGTTTCAGCCCAAATATATGAGGAATGTGTGCCTCTAGAAATGCAGATATTCTTTGTTGCAATTCCAAAAAGATGCTTGCAGTGTAAGATAAAAAAATTAAATAAAGTACTGTCACTTTAAAACAGGACAATAACTTCCTTCTTTGAAAATACTTGTATACTTTTCATCAATTATGAACAGATTTAAGCAGTATGTTACGTTTGGATAGTTTTTGTTTTAATTTACAAATATTTATAATATACTACAGAAAAAAGATCAAAAGACCAAAAAAGTCAGAGTTATTATGTTAAAAAAAAGTTAATTAGCTTCTGTGTATCATCTGTAACAAATCCCTGTAATCTCTTTTATGACCACCAAGAAAATGTCACCCAGTTTTAAATGTAGCCATCAAAGATGTTTTAAGTAAACATTAGACATGGCTTTCCAATGAGGAATGCAATTAGTTTGACATCTCTTTCTAAAAGCTTTAGCAGAAGCCAGAACAAACACCTCAAAACAGTTTTACATGATGACCATTAAGAAAACTGAAGTCCAGTCAAATGGGATTTTTCTGTAGACCCACAGTGGTATGCTCATGCTTTCTCTCTAAGCATCTCAAGTGGCAGCAACTGCCAACTAAACAAGTGTAAAGCTGCTAAAATGCAGCAAATATATGTAAGAGTTCATCTCTCTTTCTGTTGACTCCTTCACAATTATCTAATCAGAATCACTGCTGCTGCTTGAAGAGTCTGTGGACATAACTTCTACATCATCTTCATTCTCTTTATTGTGCCCTGGTGGTTCCAGCATGAAGTCATTGCTGTGGTTTGGTGGCAGCATGTTCAAACTCATGTCACCTGACTGCCATGGATACTGAGGAGTCAAAACTTCTAAAATAAAGAAAAACAAAAACAATGAGAATACTTTATGCAAGTACAACAAACAGCTTTAACAATCTGTAAACATTTCTGTATTCAGCCAATCTCACTACACCATGCTGATAACAGAATCCTGAACATGCTTCAGGGTTGCAACCCTGAAGTTGTACCCTTTAAGCACATCACTTACATTCAAACTCAGTTTTATTTTCCATATGTTGTAACTGCACAGTTCAGCTTTTTGTCAGTTTATTAAAAATAATTGTTCACTTGCTTAGCATTTTACTTATTAACTTCAATCTAATGCATGTAACACAACAGCATAAATATTAAATATGGTTTGGATTTATAGGGTATTCCTCTTCATTTTCACTGGTGCATTTTCAATTTGGGATAATTTCTTACTCTGTATATGAACTTTGTTGGTAGTGGTGGTTTTCAGGATAGTTTGGAACAAATTAACCCACTATGATATATCCCTATTAACAATTAAAATGGTAAAAATAATTCATTTATATGCAGACAAAGCACCTTGCCATATTCCGGACTAAAATATGCTAAAACCAAAAATATTCATCCTTAGATTATATTCTATGAAATAATTATGTACATCTTCCAGAGTCCATTAATGACCATAAACCAAGAGTGTTCTTTGAATTATATAAACTCTAGCAGCCAGAAGGGTAAACAGAAATAAGTATTCTGGGTTACCAAAGGATCCTAAAACTTAATCTGAACATAACACAAGTGTGATTACATTGTTGCATCAGCCCACCTAATACAAAAAATGATGGGGCTGAAAGTTCATATTCCAAATTATCAACCCATTTTCTAAACACGCAGTTTTTTATTACATGATTGCAGGGAGCCTAAATGCGTCATGCAGAAAGCATAAAAATTTTTGATGGGACATCTGTCCATTATAGGTAACGCATTGACTAAGAGCACCATGCCCACACTCAAACTATGCCAATGTAAGGTTACCAGTTACCATAACAAACCTTTAGATAGACTGGAGTAAACCATAAATTTTTACACAGTATGTGACTAGATCAGATATTGAATCCAAGTCCCTATGTTGTTGAATATAAACCTCCGCAAAGCTGCCATATCAGACAACATACCTGGCTGAATGCTCAGGGAATATGCAAACCAACTGATAGATACTGTATCTTTACATACATCTTCAACATTTCCCTGAGGCAGGCACTCATCTCAACCATTGTACCCATGCCGAAGAAATCCACTTTCTCTTGCCTCAATGAATTTGCTCTATAGCACTCACACCTATCAACATGAAGTGCTCTGAGAGGCTATTTTTGGGCTGCTTGAAAGCCAGACTTCATCCATCATATGACCCTCTCCAGTTTGCCTATTGCCCATACTGTTCTGATGAAGTTATCATATAATCTACTCTTCATCAAACATTGTCCCATCTGGAAAAGGGGCACTTATACTAGAATGCTTTTCATTGATTTCAGTTCAGCTTTCAACACCATCATCCCACAGAAGCTTACAGGGAACTTGTGTCTACTAGGCTACAACACCTCTCAATACAAATAGATCCTGAACTTCAGATGGAGTGATCCCAGTAAGTCTCTGTCAGAAATACCACCTCAAATACCCTCATGCTGAGCACTGGCACTCCCCAGCGCTGTGTACTTAGCCCACTTCCTTTCACTCTGATGACTCACGATAGTACGGCTACATACAGCTCTAACACCACCATTAAATTTGTGGATGACACAAAAGTGGTAGGTCTCATCAGCAATGGGGATGAGTCAGCTTACAAAATGGAGATAGGGACGACTGGCGGACTGGTGCATGTGCATCTGTCTTTAATGTGAACAAGATGAAAGAGATGATATATTGACTTCAGGAAGGTCTATTCTATCCCAACATACTGCACAATGAGCAGTCAAATTCCTTGGTGTGCACCTGACAGCCAACCTTACTCGGTCTATTAACTACCATAGCAAAAAAAAAACAGCAATGTCTCCACTTCCCATCGCACCATATTCTACAGCGGGGAACCACAGACAGCATTTTGATCAGCGGCATCACTGTCTTGTTTGAGAACTGCAGTGTCTCGGACCATAGGGTCCTACAATGAATAGTGCACACAGCAGAAAAAAATTCATCGGGACCTCTTTGCCTTGCATTAATGACGTTTATAAAGTGCTGCATGTGCAAAGCCTATAGTCTAGTATAGTTGCACTTGTCCTGTGTTTATGTATATGTTGAACCACGGTCCTAGGGAACATTATTTCATGCCAGTGTATGCTGCAATACTGTGTATGGATGGTATGACAATAAAACCATTTGACTTGATTAAAATAAGTATGGCGGCAGTATTGAAACAGTTCTTCCATTAAATTTCTGACAAAAATGACTATTATTCCAACGTAAAGATACATTGTTTACTGACATTAAAAGTTTAGTATTTTATTGAACTTTATTTCTGCATTTTAAACTTTAAATGTGAAAAGTCAGGCTTAGAGCACTAATGAATATTTCACTACACTAAACTGCACTCTTTTCATGTACAGAAAAATGCTGAGAACAAGGTTTATTTCTTCATTGTAATACTGGGAGAAATCACTGAATTTTCTATTACAAGAGTAATACAGCGAAGTCAAACTAAATCACTCAAAACGAGCGAAAAAAATGTGCATCATAGAATAATTAAGTATATTCAAAAAGCTCTAGTATAACTGTAAGTATATACAGACAAGAATAAAAAGTTTCAAAAGGCAGAAGAATCTGCTTTACATATAGGGTAAAGATAACAAGGACAGGGCGGCACAGTGGCGCAGTGGTAACGCTGCTGCCTCGCAGTTAGGAGACCCGTGTTCGCTTCCCGGGTCCTCCCTGCGTGGAGTTTGCATGTTCTCCCCGTGTCTGCGTGGGTTTCCTCCCACAGTCCAAAGACATGCAGGTTAGGTGGAATGGCGATTCTAAATTGTCCCTAATGTGTGAGTGTGGGTGTGTGTGTCCTACGGTGGGTTGGCGCCCTGCCCGGGATTGGTTCCTGCCTTGTGCCCTGTGATGGCTTGGATTGGCTCCAGCAGACCCCCGTGACCCTGTGTTCGGATTCAACGGGTTGGAAAATGGATGGATGGATAATAAGGACAGCATGGAAATCAGACCATGGAAACACAAGTTAAAGGCATTTTTAGTCATGCAAATATACTGCAATTTTACTTACAAGTAAATTAGGAGACAAAGGCAAAACAGAAAGAAGTTCATTTGGTGGAAAATTCAATTTCCGAAAAACTCAGTCCAAAGAAATGCACTCTACTTGTATTACTTGATATATTCTAGGGTTTTGTTTTTTTGGTTTGTTTGGATGGTATAAAAAATGTTTTCATGTACAATTTTAAGTTTTAAATGGTTCTGTGCTTAACTTCAATGGAATCATTTTTGCTGAAACTGCTGTGCAAATTTCAATAATAAATGTACCTTCTGAGTGTGTTCACATGCAGCATTTACACAGATTACATTTTCTGTATTTTAATTTGTTGAGATTATGCTGCAGAATAAGACACTATAAATTTGCGTTTTTAATGCAGTGAGATAAATATGCTACAAATTCCGCCTTAATAAAATGATAAATGTCTTTGTGTCCATCCAGTTGTTATGTCTCTGTCATTCCAAGATGGCACATCACAAACATTAACATTGCTTTTACAAATCCCATACCAAATGGCATATAATGAAGACATATACATTTCCTATGCATAATTTAAATGTCCAAAGAACATTCAATGTGTTTAATGACTGGTTTAATGCAGAGTAAACACCGTGCTGATACTTTTGTAACCACTGTGCATCACTTGAATCTATCAGGAAGGTTTCTTTAAATCAACATATTAAATGGTAACAGAGTATAACAGAGTGTTAAAACATGGCTTTGCATCAAAACAATGTGTTTCAAAAACCTTCCCAAAAATAATACTCACACCTGTGTAAATTATATCGTAAAGGTACATACTGTATATAGTTAATAATAATTTATAACTAATATTAAAATAACTGTTGCATTTCCAAACTCTTACAGCTATTAGCCACAAAAAAATTATATTTTACAGTGCAATCAAGTACAACAACCACATTTTGATTTAGTACGGATCATTCAACCAACTTTTCTCCATTTCCTTTCAAAGTGAAGCTTTATATGACTAAAATTAAATTGGGAAAGGATCAAGTTCTTTTCATCATTCACAGTACTACTAAAGTTGAAAGATCTGTACAGACTTTTGAGAACACCTCACTGAAAATGAAGTAGTATTAGACCATCAATGTGAAAATTCTCATTTAAAGTCTCCTGCTTGATTTGTATGAACTGCATACTGTCATCTTGTGACATTAGATGTACTTGGTTCTATAGGCACAGCTGAGACAATCCATAGAAAGTGATTCATGCAACAGCACCTCACCCAGCTGCAACACATTGCGGCACTAAAGACCATTTTTATTTCAGATGGAATTTTCTTGCCGATTCCCTTACCTACTTCATATATTTCAACAGGCCAGAGGCTATTCAGCCAAAAATATATACTGCAATTACAGTTAAAATATGCATTTGTTAACTGTAATCATGTTTTAATAATTTAAAGATGTGATTTATAGTGTAAACATACAATGTATACACACACATACAAGAGTTGCATCAATGAAGTGCCTATTAAAGTTAAATGAAGACTTACCAGGCAATCTTCCAGCAGCCAGCGCATCTCCAGGAAGGTGACCATTGACACCATTGGTTGAGAGGTTGCTCATCTGGCCTAGTCTTCCACTCCTCATCTCCAGATCAGTTGGGTATGGCCTTCTTGGATCTCCTACAGAAACAATGTTGAATTTTGTTCAATTTTTGTTACTTGACAAAATTTATTCTATTTCCATCATCATAGAAGACAGATAGATAATCTAGAAGCAAGCTGTCCTTCTCTCACTTGTTTTATAAGATACTGCTTTTAGAGGCTGAAAAATTGTACAACTCTTCTAAAATTTGGTTTACTGAAAGTTCGTTCATTATGAGCTTGTATCAGAAAGCTCAACAATTTTTACATTGGTGTACAAAATAAAATGCTTAGAAGCAGGTTCTGAATGTATAACTGGAAGATACCTTCATTCAAACACCAGAAAATACACCTTCCCTTAACAATAAGGTGCTTGCATCTTTTGCTTTTCTGGGGAAAATAGTCAGAGAAGCAAGTTGGCCTGTCCTCTCTCCCTGGAACCTAGAAAGCTATCACACTTTCTTTGGGACTGTAAACTGTTTTCTGTAGATCTGCTGGAGACTCTCAAATCCTCTGAACACAATAAAAATAATACATTTTATTTATATAGCAACTTTCCCTTGCTCAAAATGCTATAAAAGAAATTCAAAATAACAAACAAGGCATATATGACAATATTCTCGCAAAACACCAAATAAAGATAAACACAGGGAACACAAAGCTTTGAAATGGAATAAAAGACAATAAACCCCAATAAAATACAAACATTTACACACCACAGTGATCCCTCGCTATATCGCGCTTCGACTTTCGCGGCTTCACTCCATCGCGGATTTTAAATGTAAGCATATCTAAATACAGTATACATCATGGATTTTTCGCTGGTTCGCGGATTTCTGCGGACAATGGGTCTTTTAATTTATGGTACATGCTTCCTCAGTTTGTTTGCCCAGTTGATTTCATACAAGGGACGCTATTGGCGGATGGCTTAGAAGCTACCCAATCAGAGCATGTATTACGTATTAACTAAAACTCCTCAATGATATACGATATGCTTCCCGCGCAGTGCTTGATTGTTTGCTTTTCTCTGTCTCTCTCTCTCTCTGACATTCTCTGCTCCTGACGGAGGGGGTGTGAGCAGAGGGGCTGTTTGCACAGAGGCTGTTTGCTTAGAAGATACGGACGCTCCTGTAAAAAATGCTGAAAGACTACCTTCACATTGATCCCTTCATTGCGGCCGCTTTATCATGGGTGCTTCGTATACTTAAAAGCCCAACAGCCCTATTGATTTTTGATTATTTACATTTCTCTCTCTCTGACATTCTCTGCTCCTGACGGCACTCCTTTGAAGAGGAAGATATGTTTGCATTCTTTTAATTGTGAGAAAGAACTGTCATCTCTCTCAAAGCAATGGTTACACACATAAATCAACATAAACATCTGTTTGCACGGTGGGCTGGCTGCCTGGTTGTCTTTGTGAGACAGGTGTGCGGTGGTGGAAGTTGCAGTGAGACGCAATATGGTTTGTACCTTCTGTCATCGTAAGTGTCTGTCCTCCCAGGCGAACGTTGCCATAGGTGCATCAGCTACACAACCGTGTTCAGCACCATGACCAGCTGGGGACCGATCAGCTGAGGCCGGTACTTCACTTTTGTTTTCGATCAACACCTCCAGATCACTTGCATCAAAATCAGAGTCCGAATCAGTGGTAATGCGAAAAAAGTCATCCATGGATTATTTTGCTTTCAGCATTCACTTTGGTATCTCTCCACATGCCATTTTAGAAGTTGTTTGCGCTTCGCTACTCATGCACACGCAGGGAATCAAGGTCAAATCAACAAAGCTAACTTTCCTTCTAGCAAAAGTGTACCGAAAAGCCTGTAACAAGAAGATCACTGATCTCTATTGATTGCTAGCAAGACCAAGGCTTTCAAAATAATAATAACAAAAACTGCACTGACGCACAATAAAGTAATTGTAGTGGTTAATTAATGCTATAACGACGCGTTAACGTGCCCAGCCCTACAAAAAAATATATATATATACATATTACAATGTACCAAGCAGTAATATGGGAGCAATGTGTTATCATTTTTTTTAACAATAAGTTCATCTTGATTTTCATTCTACTTTTCTAGGCATTCTAATTGTTTAATGAATCCATTATTTATTAATCAGCGGGTCAGACGCTAAAGTAGTAGCAGCCTTTGATTATTCAATGTTCTTTTGCTGGGTGTTTGCTCCGCTCGTTTCTAATTGTAATTAATAACATACAACGAAGGGGGAAAACTGCACAGAGAAAGACTATTAAGCATTTCAATCTAAAGCATAAGCAGAAATATTTCTAAATGTCTTATAAATGTAAAAAAAAAAATCATGCTGCTGAGAAAACAAAATACCGGCTAAATGAGACCAGTGTAACCAGGTGTTGTCACTGATTATGAATCTGGTTGGAACAAAAACCTGCAGCCACAGTGGGTCCGCAGGACCAAGTTTGGGAACCACTGGTATAGAACATTAGTTACCCACTAACTTGTAACAGGTGGGTTGGGATTCTTCCAGGTGAGCAAGATAAGTCCATGTGCTAGTAATGTGGAAAAGGCAATTACAATCAGTTTGTCCTTCTCCACTTTAAAACCATCTGGGTATACACCAAACACAGCTATTAATGGGACAGGAATGATTGTAACACCAAGGCTGTCTGATAAGTATGCAAAGATTTTTGTCCAGAATGTTAATTTAGTGCATATCCAAAACATGTGGCCCAGTGAGGCTGGAGCTAGATTGCAATGTTCAAATTGGCCTGCATACAATTGGGACAATTTGAATGGCGACAACTGTGATTGATAAAATATTTTAAAGTTGAATGATTAAATGCTATGCACTTATGGAGCTAGAGTGTATTCTATGTATGGCTGCCTTCCACTCCTTTTCTGTGATGTCAAGTGAAAGATTTTTTCCCTACTATACCCAGGGATCTATGAAAGGAAGGTACTTTAAAATGTTTTTATATATTATTGAGATACCGTCCAAGTCTTCAAGACTGGTTAGTATTTTTTCTGGAATAGAAATCAGTGGGAGATAAGGAAAATTGGGCAGGTTCCTTTAAGCAAAGTTTCTGTTTTGAAAGTAGTGGAAAAATAGTGTTGACGGGAAGTTAAATTTGAAGCACAATTATTCACAGGATGCAAATACATTATTTATATACATTTCTCTAAGTATTTTAATTCCGGACATTTTCCAAACATTAAATACCTTATAGGTTTGAAAGGGTAGCAAAGGGTGCTCATCATGTAGAAGTGCAACAGATAAAAGCCTCTCTGCCTTAAGGTGCTACATGATCTACATGATACTGATCTTCTTCTTCTTTTGGCTGCTCCCGTTAAGTGTCGCCACAGCGGATCATCTTCTTCCATATCTTTCTGTCCTCTGCATCTTGTTCTGTTACACCCATCACCTGCATGTCCTCTCTCACCACATCCATAAACCTTCTCTTAGGCCTTCCTCTTTTTCTCTTCCCTGGCAGCTCTATCCTTAGCATCCTTCTCCCAATAAACTCAGCATCTCTCCTCTGCACATGTCCAAACCAATGCAATCTTGCCTCTCTGACCATGTCTCCCAACCGTCCAACTTGAGCCAACCCTCTAATGTACTCATTTCTAATCCATCCTTGTCATACCCAATGCATATCTTAGCATCTTTAACTCTGCATCTCTCTGACCATCCCACTTCTTCTTTGCCATCCTCTTCCTCTGTATACTCTCCTGTATTTCCTCATTCCACCACCAGGTTTCCTTTTTCTCCTTCCTCTTTCCAGATGTCACGCCAAGCACCCTTCTTGCTGTCACCCTTACTACATCTACTGTAGTTTCCCAGCTGTCTGGTAACTTTTCACTGCCACCCAGTACCTGTCTCACCTACTCCCTAAACTCAACCTTGCAGTCTTCCTTTTTCAACTTCCACCATTTGATCCTTGGCTCTAACCTCACTATCTTCCTCTTCTTGATCTCCAACGTCATCCTATAGACCACCATCCTATGGAGCACAGACCAGAGCAAATAAAGAACTACAGCACAATTTTATTTCTATTGCAGACAAGGATTGTGTATATTAACCAATTTGTGTCAATTTCCTGTTTTTTATATTTTTTTATTTGGCTCCATGGCAGTTTCAAAAAGCATCAGTGTTAGGGGGCATCCTTGTCGAGTCTCACATTCTAGTTTGAAATAGTCTGAAATAATTTTAATACAAACAAAGGCTTCTGGACTGGTATAAAGTGGTGTTACCCATGCAAATATGTTTGGGCCAAACCCAAATTTGTGCATTGTGATGAATAGGTACTTCCATTCAACCATGTCAAATGCTTTTTCTGCATCCAAAGATAATAAGATCTCTAGTGTGTTAGATTTTTATGGGTGAGTATCTTACATTAAATAAATGAAGATTAGAAGCTAAGTGTCTGCCTTAAATAAACCTGGTTTGGCCTTGTGATATTATAGAATTAAATACTTTCTCGATCCTTCAAGCTAGAACTTTGAAGTATACCTTAACATCATTATTCAGAAGTGAAAAAGGTCTGTATGATGCACATTGTAATAAGTCCTTATTTTTCTTTGGAAAGATAATACTGCTTGGCAAAAGGTTTGAGGTAGAATTTTGATGTCTCTAGCTTCTACAACTGTTGCTAATAGTGGTGCTAACATACTTGAAACTTTTTTTATAAAATATTTTTAGATGTATTAGATGTTATCACCACTGTTATTGAAGACCTGTCCAGGTCTGGATTTAAAACACAATTAAAAAGCCTCCAGTCATTATAATTTTATGAGTGTTCATATTAGGAATAGTTGCAAATACATTTTGGATGAAATTTCCATCATTCACATTATGTGTGCATTTATCAAGATTGCTTTAGATTTAAATAAATTATCCATCATCATGACATATCACCCTTCAGGATCAGGTACTACAACTGATACTACAAATGTGATTGTTTTATGTATTAAAATTCCCACACTTCTAGCTTTCTTTGTATAACTGGAGTGAAAAATTTGGCCAATCTAATCTCTTTCTAACCAGAATTGGTCCTTACTTGTAAAGTGAGTCTCCTGTATAAATATTATCTTGGCATTTAGGCCTTTTAGGTGAAAAATATTTTTTTTCTCTTTAGATCAGGATTGAGACCTTTGACCACAGACGCAGAAAAGCAACGTTAATTTTTTTCTAGAATATTCACAGATCTCTCTTCTTTTTAAAATACTTTTTTTCCAGGATACTTTCCAGGTAAATGCACTCTTGCATATATACCATAGTTTTCCAACTCCCAATGTATGTTTATGTAGCTTATATGTAAAAAAAAAAATATATATATATATATATATATATATATTATGTTAATAGGTTAACATAATAAAGAATTAACATTTGAATAATTCAGCAGGGCAGCACGGTGGTGCAGTGGGTAGCGCTGCTGCCTTGCAGTTAGGAGACTCGGGTTCACTTCCCTGCTCCTCCCTACATGGAGTTTGCATGTTCTCCCCATGTCTGCGTGGGTTTTTTCCGGGTACTCCGGTTTCCTCCCACAGTCCAAAGACATGCAGGTTAGGTGCATTGGCGATTCTAAATTGTCCCTGGTTTGTGTGTGTGTGCAAGCGCGCACGCACACGCCCTGCGGTGGGCTGGCACCCTGCCCGGGGTTTGTTTCCTGCCTTGCGACCTGTGTTGGCTGGGATTGGCTCCACCATACCCCCGTGACCCTGTAGTTAGGATATAGCGGGTTGGATAATGGATGGATAATTCAGCAGATTAACAGACAGGTAAGCAGCAATTTTTCTGTTTCAGTTCCATACAGCAACTGATGACTTACGGCAAGTTAAGACAGAAAAATTCAGGGTCTTTTGAAAATAAATGTCAATTTCAAAACATTGTTTTCTTTAAAACCAAGTTTAACAAACATAAATCAGTTAAGTTTGTATTATAAAAATAAAAAAAAATAAAAAACTTTTCATTTCCCCTGCAGCAAAACCTAAAAACTGTTTAAAACATTGCACTGTCAAAATCTGTTTATTTGAAGTGACTGAATCTCCCAACCTCACATAACTACCGACAAATTGACATAAGGGAGGATGGATCCATGAATTGAAGAGGTTTACATCAAATTCTGACTCTGCCATGAGTATGTTGCAGGATAAATCGAAAAATCACATGTTCTCTTCTACATTTCTCCAGTCTACTGTCATCTAGTCTTGGTGATTACATGTCCACTATAGCTTCCTCTTCCTTGTTCCTTGCTAACAGTAGTGTATCCTTCCTGATGTAATGTTCTGCAGCTGTAGCCCAATGGCTCCACATTTCAATACAGCGAGAGATGCTCTTCTGTATGCCACTGTTGTAAAGAGCTGCTTGAGGCCATTCTGCATGCTAAAATGAGTCTAGTAAATCTTCTCTGACCTCACTTTTTAAAAAGGTATTTCCACCTACACCTTGCACACTTGTTATTTTTTACTGCTCCATACCCTGAATGTTAGAAACTGTTTTAAATGAATATCCCAGCAAAGCTGTAATTTCTGAGATGTCAGAATCACATCATCTGGTACCAACAATCATACCACAGTAAAAGTTGCTTACTTCACATGTCTAGCCCAATATAATTTTCAGAAACATCAACTAAACCTCTTGCTTGTGTCTGAATGCTGTGCTTGTTAAGTTAAAGCAACAATGACTGGCTATTTTTCCAGAAGCAGACTGTTTGTGTTAATGAGCAAGTCTGCCAAGAAAGTGTATATTACCAAGCAAGTACACAGTCACTTGTTATTTTGCAACTTTTCGCAGCATAACTCTTCTGCTCAAAGACTTCTAAAACATTAAAAGTCTTCAAATGAATATTTAACCAATAAGCAAACAAAATTGCCAAGGAAACAAAAACAAAACTTTTTTCCAGTTAATTAACACAATATTTTGGCAGCTAGCTCACTACAAAAGCTATTATATTACATAGGGAGATTTACTTGAAAAAGGCCCTGAATATTCTGTTGTAAGTCCCGTTAGGATGAAGCAATCTTAACAAAAAAAATACTGTATATACCTTGAGGTATGCATAATCAATTGCATTACATGCGACGCTGGAAGCAGTTTCCGTTTTCTGCCAGACACATTTCGATGTGGCTTTCCATGTTCCTCAACGTATCAGCAAGTGTCTTCTTTGGGGGGGGAATAGTAGCAATTTCACTTTGGATGTTTTCCTTCAAATCTTCCACAGTGCGAGGCTTGTTCCAATAGACTTTTCCTTTGAGCATACCCCAAAGGAAGAAGTCTGGTGGCGTCAGATCCGGCGACCATGGTGGCCAAACCCTCTTTGAAATGACCCTGTTGCCGAAGAAGGACTCAGTTTCTGCTTTGCCGATGTGTGACACATTGCTCCATCTTGCTGAAAGTAACCTTCCGTTAACTCATGTTCATCCAGTTGATTTTGACATCGCTTAAATGAATTAGTGACTCAGTAGGTTTGCACACTCTAGATGCTTAATATTGTACACCACCATCCTGATGAGAAGTCTGAGTACATGTGGTATGCACCCAGAAGTTGCAAACAGAGGTTAAACGTCGCAACAGCTGTCCGGTGCCTACTTCATTGCTCCGACGCTGGGGCATCCCGGCTTTTTTGAAGCTCCGTATACTGAGAAGCACATTGCACATTGTTTTGTTCAGATTGCTTCGTTGTAACCAGTTATTACACAATATTTGGGGGCTCTTTCAAGTGAATCTCCCTATATATCCAACAACATTTTATAAATCAATAGCCACCACGCAGTAAAGCATACAATGTTTTCACTCCCTAAATTTGTTAGTAAACAAATGAGGAAGAAAAAAAAGCACATAAAAGACAAAATATTAACTTGTGATCATGGTCATATGGCAAATAAACAACAATTTAAAAAGCTACCTGGCACCCAATTGAGGGGAGCGCATACAGCATTACTTGCACTTATCCTATGGGCATATTTTATAACTTCTTCAGAGGAGACACTTCCTATAATAAAAAGATCAGGAAAAGAAAAACAAAAGAATTAATCACATAGTAGCTTTAAATTTACAAGACTTTTCTAAACAATTGTATAGAAACTACTCACAGATAAATATTAATTTTCAAAATGTAGACCTATCCAGAGACATACAGCAATACAAAAAAAGCTTATCTGCACTGAAAATCCTCTGCTTATCAATTCAGTCAAGACTAAGGTCTAGGAGCAGTCATTACACATATGTCTTTTAAATACACATTATAACACTACCTTAAACCTGCCATTCTCAGCTTAAAAATGTAGGTAAATTAAGACAACTTCTAAATGTTCAGGACAAGTACAAATAAATTTGCACATTTATTTCTAGTAGAACTGACTACTGCAATACATTATTCAAAGACTGCTCAAATTATTCTGTTCTGTTTGCTTCAGTTAATTCAAAATGCTGCCACAAAAATCTTTACTAGAACTAGTGGTATGACCACATAACTCCTGTACTTAAGTCTTTACACTGGGTTACAGTTAAGTTTAAGGCTGATTTTAAACACAAGAGCTTGTAAGGATCAGCAAGGTAACTGTTAGATGTTGAGCTTTTAGCTACAGGGCCCCAATCCTGTGGAATGAACTGCCTACTTCTGTAAGAGACACAGTATATTAGTCCAGCATAACCTGATTAGATCTGCTGATTAACTGTTCTAATTTTCCCTCATCTTTGACAGTCATTTGCATAAAAAATTAAAATATTACTGTAATTAAAAACTGTTACTGACCCTTCTCAGTACTGTGCGGTGGAACTTTGTGTCCCTACGATACTGCTAAACAATGGGGTGAGCACCTAAGATAAATGGAGCCATACAGTCCAATTGAACTCAGTCTTTTTAGGCCAATGTCACATTACAAAACTTTTGTCATGGGGCATGTCAGACTTGCTGATTGCAGTTGCTAATCTCGTCATCAGACTATGTCAATTTAAGCAACTGAGATTTTTTTGAAAGGTCCAATTTACTGACATTGTGCCAACCTTCTAGCACAGTCATGCTCACTTCTTTTTTTTAACAGCCAATAGTGTGCTGACCAACACAGCCAACATTGTACAAAGGGTTAACAAGTAGCGCAAGTTCAGTCATATGTCATTTTTGGTTTTCCTCTTTTTCCATTCTGTCCTGGTAGGTATAACATAAGACAAATTAGCACTTTTGTTTGTGAGTTTTAAAATATGTGTTTTTCCTTATTCCTCATTGTTGCATCATATGCATTGTACTTCTAGATTAGCATTCATTGGTTGTCAGCTATAATGCACACAGAGCTCGCCCCTACGACTTTGATTTTGCCAGGGTGAAACATGGACTAGATAAAGTGAGCCACTGGGCATAATCTCACATTATGCGACTGGCTTTATGGAAGCACGTTACCAACTGCCTCTGACTCGTAAAGATTATGTAAATAAAGGCTACAAATAATCATTTCTAGAAAAGTTGTGTAATGTGACATGGCCTTTATTAGACTGCCCTGCACAAATATATACTGTAGAATAGCCAGGTTGGTAAGCTAGCTGGACAAGGTCTTAGGAACTATAACACAATTTTGTGTTATAACTGACCGTGGACCCCAAATGGTTTATTTTCTCCAGGATGTTTTTGTTTTTCTCTCCTCTGTGGTCACCTGCCAATATCTCAATCATAGCATTAATAGACTTATACTGTCAAGTTTTCTTAACGTTAATCATTTGAAATTGCTCTATTTTATTAGTATGTTTATCCTAATCTGTATGTTTATGTGTGTGTTCATCATGTGATTTGCAAACTGTGCAATTTGCATTTAGCTGGAAAATTCCTACAGTGTTATGAGCCTGTACTCAGTTAAGAGCACTATGCATTTTTTTTTTTTTACTAAATACATACTTGTTATACACTCATATTGATATTAAAAATTGAAAACTCACCCTTCCTTGCTTTTTCTATTGATTTCAGTTTTTCCTTTGCTTGATAAACTGCAGTTGCCTACAAACATATAAAAAATTTGTAAGATATCATTGAAGTACTCCCTGAAAATTCTTCTTGCTCAATAATATCTACCAGGCAAAACAATACATTTTATTAAAATACATTTCTTTTCTCATCACTCTGTAGCAAAGTATGGGTTTTCTTTAAGACTAGGAATTATAGTAGCTACTGGTTTTCCTTCCAGCTTCATTTTTAATTACCAGTCAACTAATGGCTACTAATGTTAACTGACTTCGTTGCTTTGCTTTTGATTGACTCACTTTTAAGTTTCCAAAAACCTAAAGTCTTTATTTTATTCCTTAAACAATTCACCATTAATAATATGAAATAAGCTGTTTCAGGTCAAAAAAACATTTGAATCGGTGGTCTCGCTGCTGAAAAACCACAATGGCTCAGGTTTTCACTGCAACCTACTTTATAATTAAAAGCCAATTCTTTCTGTTAATCATACAAGTTACTTTAATTATATGTCTTGGCAGTGCCCACATTCTAAACCAGCTATTTTTATTATAGTTTATTGTCTTTATTGGAGGTCACAATCCGAATGTTTTCTGACCTGGGCCTCAGTTAACTAACAGCTGGATAAGGAAAAAAGTAAGTTTAGCATCTGTGATCTTAAAAGGAGAGTCAATTTCAAATTAGTCTGTTCCATTAGCAGCAGTAGTTACATACTAATTAAGAAACTGACTGGAATGAAAACCTTCAGTCATTGTGGCCCTCCAGGAACTGAACTTGAGACCCCTTTAACAATCTATTTAAGAGATGAGTCACTGAAGCCCTCAATAGGCAGCTATCTTCTTTGTCCACTTCCAATATTTTCATCATTTTTTTGTACACATGTAGTATGAAATCAAAAAATGGAAATGTATTACAATTAGCATAGATAATCAATTAGTAAATTTTATAGCCTTAATATTTTTCTTGTCTTATTTTCAATAAAGAATCAATACAAATCATGTCAACACTTCATGCTATTCTAATATATCCTAAAGCAAAACTTAAACATTGCAATCAATTTTCAAGATTTCTAAAGGATTTGCATGCTTTCAGTTTATTTCGGCCTACCAGTATGTGCTCTGCTTCTTTCAGCTGTTTCTGGAGTTGCTGAATGTCAGTGTCTCTTTTTTCTGCCTCTTTTTCCAGTAACTGCATTTCCTGATGAACTTTTCCTTGTTCATGAGCTATCCTCATTAGCTCTTGAAACTCACCATCCCTCTGCACCAGTAGCTCTAAAATCTACAAATTAAACCAGCAAATAGTAAAAATTCCATAAATATATACAGGCAGTGGTCAACAATATAAGTTGGTGATGGCTGTTTAAATGGGTGTAAGATGTTTTATTAGCACAACTGGGGTATCTCAAAACAACAGAATAAAGAGTGGTTACTAGCAGTTTTGTGAACACTGTTTCCCTTTAGGTGAGTCCCTTAAAGGTATACTGCCAAAAACATTTTTTTATCCATTACTTAACCTGTGTTGCTTGTAGTAATGGGCAAGAAAAAAAATTGAACTTATATTTTTATGGAGAATAGAGATAAGATAAAGTTAACACAACAGGCTTCTACAGGTACCAATGCTGAACATACAGCAAACAACATTAAAAGGTCCATAATAAAATGTTAATATACTTACATCACATAATGTATATTTCAGCTATCCAACCAGATGTATGTCCAAAATGTTTCAAACATATTTATTTTTCTTTAAATATTGTTAAATAAACCACTTCTGGAAAAATCCTCTCATGAATGACTGGGTAGTGAGTTCACATGGAACTGAGCTTTTGGATTGAAGACCACCCTCTCACATCATTCATGCAAACATCATACACATCAGCTCACCCCTGCTGTTTATGAGACTGAGGCGAGTTGAAGGCTGGTCTGACTGAATCATGAAATACCAAACTATACAACTGGCATTCACAAGAGCTCATCGTCGCTAAGATTGTGAAGATGAAGTGTTGAACTGAAAAATCACTGGAAAGGACATGTAGTGTGACATGGGCTTAAGCTACTGAATAACTAAGGTGTACTTATGTTTACACATGGTTTACAAATGTTGGCTATTTTTGAGTTGAATAAATAATGAGAAAGTAAAATCTGTTATCAGTTGGTTTCACCGAAAGTTAGATTTATGTTGGTGAGGATTAAGTGATATTATGATTAATGATATCAAAGAGGGTAACTACAGAAAACCTAGTTTCATTTATATAATTATTTTGCTTCATTTCTTATGTAAATTTCTGTTTCATAACCTACCACTTGGTTTTATTTGTTGTGAAGCACTTTGGGCAACATCCACTTGTCTTTTATGCTATATGAAAAGGTTTTCTAATTACATATATTTTATTAATTTCAGAATTGCCATACAATTCTTATTTTGTAAACTGCTTAATTAGAGGCAACTGTATGTTGACTGCATTATCTACCACCTACCACATTCAAACAGCCATTCACCATCAAAACAAAACAAAACAAAAAAAAGTAATCAGTTAAAAATGTCAAAATGCCTAGAAGGCCTACAATTAAACAGTATGGGCAATGATTGTTTTAAAGAGAGCTAGTTGAGTATGGTATTGATAAAAGGCATTTTTTGCTTTCCCACAAAAGTAAAAGAGTAGGTCAGGATTCCTCCGAATGAGCAGAATGTGATAGCATGCTAGCAGCATACAAAAGGTTATCACTGTTGGTTGGTTGGTTGGTTGGTTGGATGGATGGGTAGATAGATAGATAGATTTGTTAGCAATCGTGTTGCACATAGTATCATGTCAAATGGGGCTATTCATTTATGATAAGCCATGGTAACCCTGACAGTGCTCAAACTGTGGGTGAAGACTGTACTCAATATAGTACACACCAAAGGCATAGTCAAAAGATCTGGCACAGGAAGATGAAAGTTTGAGGATACCCACACAGGTTGGGTTTAAGTAATGTTAAAATTGTTCATCTAAAGCAGGGGTTCTCAACGTCAGTCCTGGGGACCCCATGTGGCTGCAGGTTTTTGTTCCAACCAGCTTCTGTTTTTAATTGGAATACTGGGCTAATTAAGTGAACTGTTATTGCCCAGATTCTGTGTTTTGGGAACAATATAGAAATGAGAAAACTAAGTTTGGTAAAAAAAAA
>JANRMT010062832.1:4419119-4462876 GCA_026402145.1 Polypterus bichir lapradei | reverse complement strand
TAATGTCTTTTTTTTCTTTTTAACAATATTTTCACCTTGATGTTCATTCCATTTTTCCAGGTGTTCTAATTGTTTAATTAATCCATTGTTTTCTAATTTTTGGGTCTGACACTAAAGTAGTTGCAGCCTTTTCACAATTCAGTGTTGTTTGCCTGGGTGTCTGCTCTACTCATTTTTAATTGTCATTATTAAGATACAATGAAGGGAGCAAACTGCACAGAGAAGGGTAAAAATATAATGAAAGCAACAAAAGTGACTTAAGCAGTTAAATCTATAGCAAAAACAGAAATATTTCTAAATGTCTTACAAATGCCTCTGTGCTTTATTAATGTAGAATAAGTGAAAAAAACACCAGCTAATTAACTGAGATCAGTGTTATCAGTTGTCACCGATTATGAATCTGGTTGAAGCAAAAACCTGAAGCAACAGTGGGTCCCCAGGACCGACTTTGAGAACCCCTGATCTAAAGTAAGAGAAATGTATGCAATATAAAAATCTGTACTACCTGAGGTCATATTTCACATACAGTGAAGTTAGTATGTTTTTTATTAGTCACCATCAGGCCTGATGAAGGTCATACAGCTGAAACTTTTGAGTTTTTAATATCCTTTCCAGTGTGCAAACACTGAATTTCTTTTCAAGTATTCTTCTGATTACTATGATGTCAGTTATGCTGGACTTTGACAGGAAGGCTTGAATTAGTACTAGTCAGAGGTGTGGTTTCCAGTCCCAGCCTTAGGTGACTGCACGTGGCTTCAGGATTTTGTTCCAAATAGTTTCACTTTTTTTCATTAATTGTTTTTAATTTTTTACAGTTTTTTCATTAATTGACATCATTGTTTAACTAGCTTCTTTTTCTTCTCCTCATATTATGCATTTAGAAAAGCACAGTAGTGGGAGATTTACATTCATAAGAAATTAATAAACCTTGTTTCTGTGTGGTTTGCTCCCTCAATTTGTATAAATTAACAGAGTGGATTATGCAAATGACAGTGTATGTTGAATAGCTTTTTTATAAGCATAGTCAGTAGTATGACATATGCAAGCAGAAAAGGGAAATTGTCAGCACTTACGTAAAGCTTTGTACAATTAACAGTTATTAATCCATCAAAGGGCATAGATTATCAGTTATGAAATGTAATTAAATTATATCACTACACAAATGAAATGTAATTAAATTATATCACTACACAAATGAAATAAATTAGAGAATGCAGATTACTCTTTTAATACATCCTTCTTTTCTGTATCCTGTGCAACTATTCTTGGCCAGTTTACCTAACACTGTATTCTAATGCAAACTATATTTAGGAACAAAATGTGACACAATTAATAATTAAAATAGTGAAAAGTGACATAAGACAGATGAATAATAAACATTCAGGGTAAATGTATACAACTCAATGTTAAATAAGACCTTATACATTTGAAACTGCAGTACAGTCAATTTGAAGGATTTAAATCCAGAGTAAAAAAAATTCAGTGTTTTTTAAAGTTGGACCTCGAAAAACTAAGGTAACTGAAAACACTCATTAACAGAGTAACAACAAAACTTACGCAATGTAAACAATTTACAATATGAAATTAATCCATCTATCTATTACCTGAACCTGCTTAATCTGGTTTAATGACAAATCATAAACTAACTCAGGTTGTACCTCCGTTGCAAGGCGCACTTTTATTCCAAAAATATGCCTCACTAATCAACCAAACATACATGTCTTTGAAAAGTTTGAAAAAAAGGCAGAAAAGACTGAAGTAGACATGGGGAGAATGCGCAAACTACATATTGCCAGTGACCAAGTGTGATAAGTGGTCCATTGCTTTATGCTGGTTTTAAAAAAAATAATTGTGTCCCAACAGCGTGCAGGCCTTGAAGAGGTGCAGATGTGCACATGATGGCACACATCAGAGATTGACTGCAGTGCTTGGCTGATCCATGCATTTAAGTGCAAATGTGAGCGGAATGGTCATGTGCTGCATTCACACATCAGAATGGGTGGAGGGTCACGTCTCCATGAGATCAGGCTGTATAAAGAGAGCCTGCATGGATGGGAAAAAGGAGAGGAGAGATCAGAAGAATAAAGGCAAAGGAGAGAACGGTGGTTAAAGAAGGAAGGAGCAGCGAGAGGCATGAGAAGGAGAGCTCTTCTTAAAGAGCAGTTGAGGCAGGTGGTCAGCTATTGGCCTCAGGCAGAGGCTGAAAAAGTGGTGCTCCTACTGAACTGTACTATACTGGTAAGTAGGTGCGGCCCATTATGTGGGGTCTCCTGTGGAGGCTGAGGGGCTGGCGGCAGGAGACGGGTGTGCAGCTTGGCACAGCACCCCATGGATGTGGCAGGCCTGGCAATGGGGACCCGAGCTAAGAATTAAAAGTTGATTGCACCTGTTAGTGGTGTGTCCTCTTACTGCAAGGTCTGGATATGATAAGTGGAGGAGATGTCAGGTTTCAGACAGAAGCACTGGAGCTCGGGTTTTAAAAGAAAAATGGCTGTCTCTGAATTTTTAACCTGATTTTATGGATTATTTGGACTGTTTTAACCTCTGATTTCACCAATTTTATGGATTACTTATTTATTGCTAAAAATAAGAAGAATTTGGCTGCATTGCACTTTAATTTGGACACTGTTTGGATTTGATTGATTTTAATGAAAGCATTTGACACTGGTGTTTTCTCATTTGTCTGGCTCATCTTGGTTAATGACACTCAACGGCTCAGGTTAAAGAGGCTGCTGGAAGCAACAGGGAGCATGGAGCCTACCCTGACCATCACACCAAGCCAAGAACAGTGCTAACCACTGTGTCACTGAATCATCCAATTTTAATAACATACCAAGAACAGTGCTAACCACTGTGTCACTTAATCATCCAATTTTAATAACATAAGACTCGTTTTTTTTTTTCTCATTTTATACATAACATTTGAAATTACCCAAAATTAAAAATATGAATTATAAAAGGGCGGCACGGTGGCGGAGTGGGTAGCGCTGCTGCCTAGCAGTTAGGAGACCCGGGTTCGTTCCTGGAACCTCCCTGTGTGGAGTTTGCATGTTCTCCCCGTGTCTGTGTGGGTTTCCTCCAGGTACTCCGGTTTCCTCCCACAGTCCAAAGACATGCAGGTTAGGTGCATTGGCCATCCTAAATTGTCCTTTTGTGTGTGTGTGTGTGTGCACCCTGCGGTGGGCTGGCGCCCTGCCCAGGGTTGGTTTCCTGCCTTGCACCCTGTGTTGGCTGGGATTGGCTCCAGCAGACCCCCGTGACCCTGTAGTTAAGATATGGCGGGTTGGATAATGGATGGATGGAATTATAAAAGATCTACTTCTAAAATTACACTTTAAAGCAAATCTTACTTGACTTTCCTCTCCAGGCTGTGGCAACTTCTGGCTTCTTGAAAGGGCTAACATTTCAATTAATTCCCTAAAATTACAAATTTAGAGTCATATTAGTACATAAGAACATGAATAACAAAAATATTGTAAGTTATGTAATATTATAATTTAGCAGGGAAGAAGAAAACCAAGATAAATCACTTTATAAACCTTTCTAAACAGCAAAATACTGTCACTGTTTCCTTAATAATTATTTGTAATTTATGTACTTTCTGACTTAAAAGTGAACAGAACAAAAACTAAGGAACTGAAACCACAACCTGTGCCTACAGTAATTCAGTGAAATTTATTCAAAGACAATGTCACTAGGAAGCAGAGACTGTACTAGTTAGTCACTGTCTGCAAAGGACAGGGTAGCACACTCCTAGATGACCAAGGAATTTGTGATTGACTGTCAGTTTCCACATTGCAGCTACGTGTAGCCAGGATGGCCTCCAACTTGTTGCAACTGTGAATTGGATCAAGCATTTCAGGTAGTAGATGGATGCAAAAGAAAACCAATGTAAACTCAGGTGGGGCATAAAGATTCCACAAGTTACACAAACCAAATTCTGTGTGGAGACATCACCGTCTGTTGTACTACATTAGCAGGAGCTCACACAATTAAAAACTAAAAGCAGTACAATAATACAATGGGTGCTATCAGATAATGAGTATACGTCCGTATAAATGAGATGCGATTTCAAATGTGTCTTTATCTTTAGAAATTAATTTCCTTCCATCAGGAAGAAACGTGAAAAATCAAGTGTGACCACTAGGGGGCACTGCAGCACCCCCAAACCAAGACAGAACCACATAGACTCATCCTGGGTTCAAACCCAAGGTTTATTAACAGTACCTCACAGAAGGCTTCTCACATGTTGTATAATCACAAGTATTCTTTTCTCTCTCTCTCCACTCTTCCCAGGTAAGCTTTGTCCTTCTTCCACCCAACTCCAACTCACCTTGGTGAGGCAGAGAGAGAATCCTTTTATCCAAGACCTGGGAGTACATCCAGTGCAAGGACATATACTATTGGAAGTATTTAATAAATCCCTGCAGCACCCATGAAACCCAACATGGTACTACAGTTCCCTGCATCCCCTGCATGTGTCTGTGGTATAGTGGGTCCACAGCTTGTTGAGCAAAGGCCATTTTATATAAATAAGCACCGCACCCGAAGCGGCTTCGTGAGGGGGGCGTTGTAGCGAGCCGCGGGACGCTCGGGGTTGTGGGCGTTTCTCACCGAGTGCACAGGTGAGGAACTGCCCACATCAGTGATTGCTCCCGTGGCTAATGCTACAGCTGTCATGGCCCCTCTTCATTTTAAAAGAAGCGCGAGTCGGTTTTGGGAGGAGGAAAAGAAAGAAAGGGAAGGAAATGGAGGTTGGAAGCAGGAAGGAGAGAAGAGAGAGCGCGAGCAAATCGGTGCAGCAGGAAGGAGGCGAGCGAACGCTCGCAGGCAGCTGAAGGCCGCCTGGGTGTTTGGCCAACACCCGGGAGAAGTGGTTGTGGTCGCCCCCGCAGAAGATTATTTTCGCAGGGCGGGAGTGACCGGGAAGGTGTAGGACTTTCCGCGGAAGTCAGCGGGACTTGGGACGCGGTGTCCCTAACGTGAGAGCCTTGGCCGTTAAGGGATTCCCAAGTCGCTGTCTGGAGGAGCCGCCCGGAGCCAAGGATCGGTGAGGCAACTGACAGCAGTAGTAGATGCAGGAAGAAGGTCAGCTGCAGAGTGAGCGTCTCCCTTGTTGCCGGGCCCTGATGGGTGAAGCAAGAGGGACGCTAGTTTTAATTGAAGGCACCGGACTTGTTGTTGTTTTAAAGACTGCTTCCTGTAGGAACATTTTAACCTCATCGTTTTAAAGGATTGATTTTCTTATTGTTTTAACCTCCACGTTTTTCTTTTATGAATTATTTATTTATGGAAGATTTGGAAACACTGCACTTTATTTCTTTGAACACCTGTTTTGTTGACTGTTTTAAATAAAAGCACAATGCACTTTTGCACTTTACCATCCCCTTGCTTAGATGCTCAATTATTGCCTTCGCTGACTAGCTCATCGGTAACATTACCGACGGTGTTGGGTTTAAGGCTTCCAAATAGCGAAGGGAGTGTGGAGCCAGAACCCGCATCGTCACAGTGTCTGTTTGGGTACTGAAGCCCAAGGATGCTGCCATCTAGCATATAAAGTCCTCATCTATTGGGTAAGGGTCCTTTATCCCACACCGCCAGAATGCCAAGAACTCCTCAAATTGCAAGGTTGTAAAGGTAATGACCTGGGATCCATCCTGTCTGGGACACCATCCCATGTGTGTTGTCCACTACACATGTCAAGAGCCAAAGTGGCCAATGCCTGATCATAATAGCAAAATGTGCAAAGCAGGAACCAACTTTTCAAGGCTGCAGTCCACCACACTAATGCACACACATTTACAGGGCCAATTTAGATACTATTATCTAACTTGTTTTTAGGATTCAGGAAAAAAAAATAGGCATATCTTGAGAAAATCCAACAAAGACATTAGGAAAGCATTGAAACTTTACACAAACAGTCCCCAGACAAGAAAATGAGATCACCAAGTCCAGGAGAATAATAAACCAGCACTTGCATCATATCCACCACTGTACTTTACAAATATTAACTTACACAGTATTAAAAGTATATATATATATATATATATATATATATATATATATAGTGGGTACGGAAAGTATTCAGACCCCCTTCAATTTTTCACTCTTTGTTATATTGCAGCCATTTGCTAAAATCATTTAAATTAATTTTTTCCCTCATTAATGTACACCTGAAGGACTCTGAGATGGTGAGAAGTAAGATTCTCTGTCTGATGAGACCAACATAGAACTTTTTGGCCTTAATTCTAAGCGGTATGTGTGGAGACAACCAGGCACTGCTCATCATTTGTCCAATACAGTCCCCACAGTGAACCTTCTCCAGAGTGCTAAGGACCTCAGACTGGGCCGAAGGTTTACCTTCCAACAAGACAATGACCCTAAGCACACAGCTAAAATAACGAAGGAGTGGCTTCACAACAACTCTGTGACTGTTCTTGAATGGCCCAGCCAGAGCCCTGACTTAAACCCAATTGAGCATCTCTGGAGAGACCTAAAAATGGCTGTCCACCAACGTTTACCATCCAACCTGACAGAACTGGAGAGGATCTGCAAGGAGGAATGGCAGAGGATCCCCAAATCCAGGTGTGAAAAACTTGTTGCATCTTTCCCAAGAAGACTCGTGGCTGTATTAGCTCAAAAGGGTGCTTCTACTAAATACTGAGCAAAGGGTCTGAATACTTAGGACCATGTGATATTTCAGTTTTTCTTTTTTAATAAATCTGCAACAATTTCAAAAATGCTTTTTTTTGTCTGTCAATATGGGGTGCTGTGTGTACATTAATGAGGGAAAAAATTAATTTAAATCATTTTAGCAAATGGCTGCAATGTAACAAAGTGTGAAAAATTGAAGGGGGTCTGAATACTTTCCGTACCCACTTATATATATATATATATATATATATATATATATATACACACACATACACACCAGTGGATTCAGCAAGTCTGAGACAATAATAAGTCAGAAGTTCCATCATATTTACCTATATATCTATCTATATCTATATATACACGAGAGTATATATACCTGTATATACATACACACACACACACAATCATGGCCGAAATTATCAGCACCCCTGGAATTTTCCCAGAAAATGCACCATTTCTCCCAGAAAATTGTTACAATTACAAATGTTTTGGTATACACATGTTTATTTCCATTATGTGCATTGGAACAACACAAAAAAACAGAAAAAAAGCCAAATCTGATATCATGTCACACAGAACTCCAAAAATGGGCCAGACAAAATTATTGGCACCTTTTCAAAATTGTGGGTAAATCATTTTATTTCAAGCATATGATGCGTGTGTGAACTCACCTGTGGCAAGAAACAGGTGCTGGCAATATAGCAATCATACCTGAAGCCAGTTAAAATGAAGAAAAGTTGACTCAACCTTTCTGTTGTGTGTCTGAGTGTGCCACACTAAGCATGGAGAACAGAAAGAAGAGCAGAGAATTGTCTGAGGAGTTGAAAACAAAAATTGTGGAAAAATATCAACAATCTCAAGGCTACAAGTCCATCTCCAGAGATCTTCATGCTCCTTTGTCCACAAAATCAAGAAGTTCACAACACATGGCACTATAACTAATCTCCCTGGACATGGACGGCAGCGAAAAATTGATAAAAGACTGCAACAAAGGATAGTCCGAATGGTGGATAAACAGCTCCAATCAACTTCAAAACATATTCAAGCTGTTCTGCTGACTCAGGGTGCAACGGTGCCAGCTCGAACTATCTGTCGACATCTGAATGAAATGAAAAGTTATGGCAGGAGAGCCAGGAGGACCCCACTGCTGACACAGAAACATAAAAAAAGCCAGACTGGAGTTTGCCAAAATGTACTTGAGGAAGCCAAAATCCTTCTGGGTGAACGTCTTGTGGACAGATGAGACCAAGGTAGAGCTTTTTGGTAAAGCTCATCATTCTACTGTTTACAGAAAACGGAATGAGGCCTACGAAGAAAAGGACACAGTACCTACAGTCAAACATGGTGGAGGTTCGAAGATGTTTTGCTGTCTCTGGCACTGGATGCCTTGACTGGTATGCAAGGCATCATGAAATTTTAAGACTACCAAAAGATATTGGGGCACAATGTAGGGCCCAGTGTCAGAAAGCTGGGTCTGCGTCAGAGGTCATGGGTTCTCCAGCAGGACAATGACCCCAAACATACCTCTAAAAGCACCCAGAAATGGTTGAAGACAAAGCGCTGGATAGTTCTGAAGTGGCCACAAATAAGTCCGGATCTAAATCTGATTGAACACTTATGGAGAGATCTCAAAATTGTTGTTGAGAGAAGGCACCCTTCAAATCTGAGACACCTTAAGCAGTTTGTAAAAGAAGAGTGGTCGGAAATTCCAGTTGAGAGGTGTAACAAGCTTGTTGATGGTTACAGGAAGCGCTTGATTTCAGTTATTTTTTCCAAATGGCGTGCAACCAAATATTAAGTTGAGGGTGCCAATAATTTTGTCCAGCCCGGTTTTTGAGTTTTGTGTGAAATGATGTCAGATTTGGCTTTTTTTTCTCTGTTTTTTTGTGTTGTTCCAATGCACATAAAGGAAATAAACCTGTGTATACCAAAACATTTGTAATTGCAACAATTTTCTGGGAGAAATGGTGCATTTTCTGGGAAAATTCCTGGGGTGCCGATAATTTCGGGCATGACTCTGTGTGTGTGTGTATGTATGTATGTATATATATATATATATATATATCAGTGGTACTGAACACGCTACTTTTTAAATCTTACTTAAAAAAATCTTTAAAAAATAATTAAAAAAACATTGTGAGCAGAATTCATTTCATTCTAATTCTCTCGCACCAATCTATGACACCCCCACCCCTCAACAGCCTGAAGAACACAATCACAATTTACCTCTGGTCTCACACTTGGGAAATTAGAATGAAGACTGGCGAAAAATTGCTCAAGAAAGCAAGAGACGCAAATATGACGATTACTATCGGGCACTTAGAGAGCAGGGAACTCGAGTTTTATTCGCGTCAAGCGTAGCAGATAAATGCATCGGTCTGTTTTGTGAAAACATCGTTTCGCAGTTTAAAGGGTCCAATCTACAGCGCCATTACGAAGCTAAAACACCCAAATTTCAGTTCCGACTTTCCTAAGGGAAAGCTGCCGACATTCAAACAGAACCGAACTGCTCAGAAAAACTTTTTCCACACTAATTGTAGCGAAAGGCGACAGAGTTATCCTACAAAATCGCGCGTGAACTGATGAAAAAGATGAAGCCATATACTGATGAAGAACTGGTGAGGCACTGCATACTGCTTATCTGTTCAACACCGTTCCCTGACAAAAAAGACCTGGAACTAGAGGCAAAAAAAAAAAATCAACTGCAGGATTACACTGTGGCTAGTAGCGCATGGTCACCGTTTCTGTAGAATTTTCAGGTTCACTTTTGACTGCAAATGTTCTCTCTGGGTGTTGTGCTTTCTCTCCAAATCTCAAAGATGTTAAGGTTGATTGGGGAACATCAAAGAGAAACTGTGCTTTCATCAGCAATGCGCTGTATGTTAGGTGCTGATTTGTACTGTGAAAAATCATCAGCAATGTGCTGTCAGTTTCTTACCTGCTGTTAAGGGTTGTGATGATCAGCAATGCTGTCTGTTACAGGTGATTAAAAACAGCAATGTGCTGTCTGTTGCTGTTAAGGACTTTGTGATCAACACTTGAGAACATTTAATAATGATAATGTTGAATCACTGCCAGTAATGTTGAAATTTTTGGTTGCAGTGATAATAAATTATACTTATTGCGTCATTCTTTTCATCCCTTAAAAACGTATATTTATCCTTATTCTCAAATGCACAATGGTTTCAGTCGTGAAAGAGACGTTTCTGGATTGCAGCTCTTGCAAAATATTTTTTGGCAAGGTTGTATACCGCTGATATATGCTGATGATCCGAGTTCAATAAAGAGTCTATAATGAATGTCTAGCAAAAATGTAATAAATGAGGTGCTTAACAGAGTACTGTATATTAAACCCATTTCTAAGAACACTCTGAAATAACTTATTTTTTATATAATGATCATTACACTTCGGTATTGTTACGTCATTATCCATCTTATGTTAAAATTAATTATGTAAACGAAACAACTGCATTTGGTACAATTTTTTACCATTTCGATCAGACATTAAAGCAATGGAATACTTACATTGTAACCTTTACTATATCTGCATTAACTATCAAGCACTTAAATATATCTTAAAAATGAAACAAACGGTAAAATTTACAAGATGCCAGAAAATAAGGCAGTGCAACAGTAATGGTCTAGTAAAACATTTTACAAAAACTACATCTTTTAAAATATTAAAATATCAGTACATTTCAAGCATATAGTCCGTTTAGCTTTAAATACATGACAATTTCAACAAACACTTGTATTCCAAGAATTTTCTTTCCTGTAATCGATTAATTATACAGCAACAATCAGGCAGTGAAGCTGGTTTTGTTTAAGGAGTTACGGAGCTTTATAATGACATAATTCATTGAAAATAAGGAGATAATCTTACTGATTATTCTCAAATAACGACAGAGCGTACACTTTCACAAAAGCATTTTAGTCGCCGGCAAAAGTCTTAATTTATCCGGAAAGATCAAATCATTGTTTCCGCATCTGTTTTATCTATCTGATGAATTACCTGGAGAGCACCTCCAAATCGTCCAAAACAGACAATAATCTTTCTTTGGTTGATCTGTCGGAAACCGCCATAACAATATCTCCCAGACACTCTACCTTCCGAAGAAAAGATTCTCTATTCATGAGAGGAAACAGTGCAAAAAAAAAAACTGTCAGGCTTGGGAAACACTGACACCTAAAGTTCGGAGGCTACGCAGCAGTTTCATCTGTTTCAATGCAGTTTATGAGGAGTTGCAGAAAGAAAATGTACTGTATTTTAAAAACATTACGTCGGTTTTTAATACAATTTTGGAAAAAAAGCTTTTTTTTTTGGTCAGGTGCTAAAGGACAATTGTCCGGTGCGAGGCAAACCACTGAGTCAGTGCAGAAACACTACATATTTTTAAATTTAGAAAAGAAGCTGCACAAGGAGTAATGGGATGAAGCTGAAGAACAGCTGAGATGAGACAGGAAAATGCCTTTAATTTTTTTTCTCATACAGAGTTCTTAACCCCAAGAATCAGGATGCATTTAATTACTCTAAGGTGGGATAAGATTTGTTTCATCTATTTAGATGGCTGGGCACTTCCTACAAGAAATGCAGTAAATAAGATTTTTAGACTGAAGGGGCACAGTATTGATCCCTGAGGGGCATCAGTTTTTACATCACCTAATTCTGAAGAGGCATTTCACACTATAACCTGTTCTTCCTATGTTTATGGCTATTTTGCACCCACCTTAACATTAGGCCTTAAACTACCACTTTTTTCGTTAAATGAACAATTTGTCATGTAGGACATTATCAAATCCTTTCTGAAAATCAAGTAATACGTATTATATGTACCTCTCTTATTGTATGATTTTGGTGAATCCTTTTAGAATTTCAGCATATTAGTGAAACATAACCTAACCCATCTGAACCCATGCTGACTGTTCATTAATACAACTTTTGTTGATGTGTGTTGCTCACTGTTTTTCTTAATAATTGCTTCCATTAATATATCTAATGATTTGGATCAACTCAATTACTTTTTTATATAATTAAACATCATTTGTCAGCTTCCAGTCTATGGGAATTTTCCCCATGTGCTATGATTTGTGATAAATAACCCAGCCACAAGGGATGCACAAACCAGTGTGTTTCTTCATGCTGGTCCCAAGCCCAGATAAATGGGGAGGGTTACGTCAGGAAGTGCATTCAGAGTAAAATTTTGCCAAATCAATATGCGGACAACAATACAAATTTCCATACTGGATCGTTCAAGCCCTGGGTTAACAACGACAACCACCAGTACTGTTAGCCAACAGGGTGCTGGTGGAAATTGGGCTACTGATGGCCGAAGAAGAACAGGGAGGAGACATGCCCGAAGGCAGGAGGAGAGAAGAAAAGTAAAGAGAGTGGAACTGAAGGTAGGAACTTTGAATGTTGGCCGTATGACTGGTAAGGGGAGAGAGTTAGCAGATATGATGGAGAGAAGGAAGGTTGATATATTGTGCGTGCAACAGACTAAATAGAAGGGGAGTAAGGCCAAGTGGATCGGAGGTGGATTGAAATTGTTCTATCATGGTGTGGATGGGAGGAAAAATGGGTTAGGAGTTATTCTAAAGGAACAATATGTCAAGAGTGTTTTGGAGGTGGAAAGAGTGTCAGACAGAGTAATGATTATGAAGCTGGAAATTGGAGGTGTGATGATGAATGTTGTTAGTGCATATGCACCGCAAGTTGGGTGTGCAATGAGTGAGAAAGAAGATTTTTGGAGTGAGTTGGATGAAGTGATGAACAGTGTACCCAAGGGACAAAAAGTGGTGATTGGAGCAATTTCAATGGACATGTTGGTGAAGAGAACAGAGGAGACGAGGATGTGATGGGTAGGTATGGTGTCAAGGAAAGGAATGAAGAAGGTCAGATAATAGTGGATTTTGTATGGACATGGCCGAGGTGAATATTTTAAAAAGAGGGAGGAACATAGGGTAACAAGAGTTGAGGAAAATGCACACAGGTAGATTACATCCTATGCAGAAGAATCAATCTGAAGGAAATTGAAGACTGCAAAGTGTTGGCAGGGGAAAGTGTAGGTAAGCAGAATAGGATGGTGGTCTGTAGGATAATGTTGGAGATCAAGAAGAGGAACAGAGTGAGGGCAGAGCCAAGGATCAAATGGTGGAATTTGAAAAAGGAAGACAGCAAGGTTGAGTTTAGGGAGGAGGTGAGACAGGCACTGGGTGGTAGTGAAGAGTTACCAGACAGTTGAGAAACTACAGCAGAAGTAGTAAGGGTGACAGCAAGAAGAGTGCTTGGCGTGACATCTGGACAGAGGTAGGAGGAAAAGGAAACCTGGTGGTGGAATGGGGAAGTACAGGAGAGTATACAGAGGAAGAGGATGGCGAAGAAGAAGTGGGGTAGTCCGAGAGATGTAGAAAGTAGACAAGAGTACAAGGAGATAAGGCGCAAGGTGAAGAGAGAGGTGGCGAAGGCTAAAGAACAGGAGTATGATGAGTTGTATGAAAGGTTGGACACTAAGGAGGGAGAAAAGGACCTATACCGATTGGTTAGACAGAGGGACCAAGCTGGGAAAGATGTGCAGTAGGTTAGGGTGATAAAGGATAAAGATGGAAACGTACTCCTAAGCGAGGAGAATGTGTTGAGCAGATGGAAAGAGTACTTTGAGAGGCTGATGAATGAAGAAAATGAGAGAGAGAAGTGGTTGAATGATGTAGAGAAGCGAGCTGATGATAAGTGAGCAGCAGTATGGTTTCATGCCAAAAAGGAGCACCACGGATGCGATGTTTGCTCTGAGGATGTTGATGGAGAAGTATAGAGAAAGCCAGAAGGAGTTGCATTGCGTCTTTGTGGACCAGGAGAAGGCATATGACAGGGTGCTGCTAGAGGAGTTGTGGTATTGTTTGAGGATGTCAGGAGTGGCAGAGAAGTACGTAAGAGTTGTACAGGATATTTATGAGGGAAGTGCGACAGTGGTAAGGTGGAGGTGGGGTTACATCAGAAATCGGCTTTCTTATTTGCATTGGTGATGGACAGGTTGAGAGATGAGATTAGACAGGAGTCCCCATGAACTATGATGTTTGCTGATGACATTGTGATCTGTAGCGATAGTAGGGAGCAGGTTGAGGAGACCCTGAAGAGGTGGAGATATGCTCTAGAGAGGAGAAGAATGAAGGTCAGTAGGAACAAGACAGAATACATGTGTGTAAATGAGAAGTAGGACAGAGGAATGGTGAGGATGCAGGGAGTAGAGCTGGCGAAGGTGGATGAGTTTAAATACTTGGGATTAACAGTACAGAGTAATGGGGATTGTGGAAGAGAGGTGAAAAAGAGAGTGCAGGCAGGGTGGAATGGGTGGAGAAGAGTGCCAGGAGTAATTTGTGACGGACGAGTATCAGCAAGAGTGAAAGGGAAGGCCTACAGGATGGTAGTGAGACCAGCTATGTTATATGGGTTGGAGACGGTGACACTAAACAGAAAATAGGAGACAGAGCTGGAGGTGGCAGAGTTAAAGATGCTAAGATTTGCACTGGATGTGACAAGGATGGATAGGATTAGAAATGAGTACACTAAGGGGTCAGCTCAAGTTGGACGGTTGGGAGACAAAATCAGAGAGGTGAGATTGTGTTGGTTTGGACATGTGCAGAGGAGAGATGCTGAGTATATTGGGAGAAGGATACTAAGGATAGAGCTGCCAGGGAAGAGGAAAAGAGGAAGGCCCAAGAAAAGGTTTATGGATGTGGTAAGAGAGGACATGCAGGTGATGGGTGTAACAGAACAATATGCAGAGAACAGAAAGCTATGGAAGAAGGTGATCTGCTGTGGCAGCCCCTAACGGGAGCAGCCGAAAGAAGGAGGAGGAGGCTATGATTTCTGATAAATATGAACCAACTGTTCATACTTGTACTCACCAAACTCTTTAAGCAACCAAGGATCAATATTTTCCCTTCAATTCGTTTAATTTCAATGTACAAGTACAAAGTATACAATATAGCAGTCTCTTTGTATGGCTACCTCATATTATTTAAAAGGACACAATACAGAATATATTTTAACAAATGTTGTACACAAATTAAGATTTCTTAACTTGTTTTCATACAGCATGTACAGGTTTTTGATATTTCTTTATCAAATTCTAAACAGGAATGTCAGCATGTCAAAATTTTATTGGGCAGTACCTTTTGATGTAATATTATGTAAAGTCTTCTCTTACCTAAATCCCTTTATGGTGCAAATACAGAAATACAATTCCGCATGTATGACTTCAACAATTGCATGAATAAATAAAACATTTATTTAAAGACAATAAATCAAGTAAAAGCATTAACCACAGGAAAAAAATCAACAGCAGTAACCTGGTTATCACAAGTGTGATATATGATATCATTTAATCCTACTCATGTTTTTAATGTTGTGCTGCCACTTTTTTTTTAGAATAAATCATTGCATGTCATTTATGTACAGTATATATTTACAAACACCCATATATATAATATAAATAGAGACAAGTACATGGGAAGACTAAAATTCAGAACTGAGAACCACATTGAAAAGATATCTGGCTTGATGTGACACCTACAAGTCAACTGTCATTATAATATGTCCTTATATAATATGTCTTTTGCTTGTATTAACTGTTCTATTAAAACTGGCTTATTGAAAATAATTATATACTGTATTGATCGACTGACTGACTGGCTTCTCACATGCCTAAACCAGAGCACAACTGAGGAGATGAAGCCACTGGTATAAAAACACACTTTTTTTTTCAAAACTCTCAACAGCACAAGCATTTCATTACTGTGAGACCTCTCCACTGTTCCAGTAGGAGGAGGAGAGGCTTCTTTTAAATCTAGACCCAAGAAACTTCTTGCACATCACTCACATACCCTAGAAGCACTTCCAGGTCAGATGGATTCTAATGGGGTAGGGAAGTGGCCTCCTAAGAGCATTCTCCTCAACAGGACTGCATGCTCAAACTACAGATCCCATGTAGCTTTGTGGTAGTCCAGATAGAGAGTAATGCTGAAAGTATGCTGCCATCCATCCTTATTGCGAGAAGATTTTGCCTTGGCAAACAGTGCTACACTTTCCATCCGTTATTCTTGCATCCCATCCAGGAATAGCACTAACTTGCCCAGATTGCCAGTTTTTCTATTACCTCCATTGTAATCATGTTTATGGTATACAGAGCTCTACAAAAGATAAAGAAGTTCCTTAGGCATTTAGTAGACTGAGAACGTATTCAACAAATGTGTGAAAGTTCAAAACCTATCATTTATAAGAAAAAGAGGAGTGTGATTGCTTAGAGAATAACGAAACTAGTGTCCTATTGTATATTATATCTCCCACCATTATTTATGTCAGTAAAACTGTTGAAAACCTCTAATCACCATTTTCATGTATCTCTTCTCTCAAGGGTGACATTCACTATCCCAAAAACCATTGAACATCTCCTTGTCTACTCTGAAAACTGTCTTGAAGCATGTCTTCAAAGCAGCAAGTGGTCCAGACACATCAATACTGTTGTATAATGTACATAACCAAAAGGACTATATCACAGAAGCTATACCTATGTAGCATTTTTTCCAGTCTCTCCTCCTGCAAAGGGTTAATTTCATTTGAAGAACAGTGCATTTTTGATGAAGTAATAGTTTTGTCTCACAATAATTTTCCAGATTGCAGACTGCTGTGGTTTGGAGATATAAAAATTTCTCATATTTTTTATATCTGTGTCCTAAAACATTTTTTTCTGTAAAAGTAGCCTTTCAGGCTAAAGGTTATTCACAACTGAGTCAGTCAAAAATCCAATAAAAGTTAAGAAATACACCTAGCTGATAAAACAGAGCAAAGATCAAAATTCCTACTTTTTCCTCATTTTCTTAATCTTCATAGACTTTTTAACTTTAGATTAAGCATTTGTCCAATGAGACAGCAACTACTGTATATATCCATTGTGATATATAGCCGGCCAGTCATCCCGGCCAGTACCCCCAGGCCGACAGATGGAGCCCTCCCTGCAGCATGGAGGTGCCCCGAATGCCAGCAAGGACTCATGGACAATGGAGTTTTTATCCAAAGCCCTGCTGGATACCACGGGGGCCGCTAGAAGGCGCTGTAGGGAGGAACAAGGATTGTTTTCCCTACAACCCGGAAGTACGTCCTAGTCACATGGACAGAAGAAATGACGTGCTTCCGGGTTGAAGAAAAGGAGTTTTTCACCCGACCCGGAAGTGTTACAAAGTTACATGGACTGAAGGACAGAAACACTTCCGGGTCAAGGACTTTAAAAAGGACTGTGGGAGATCCCAGGGTTGAGCTGAGTCGGGTGGCAGGGTGACAACGCGTCTGGGAGAGGAGGATTATTGATTATTGTGAATTTATTGAGTATTGTATAAGTATTGTGGAGTGTAGGGTGCTTTGTGCACTTATTAATGATAATTAAGTCAACTTTTGGACTTTTATCTGGTGTCTGGCATCTGATCTGAGGGTTCAAGGGGATGACAGTGCCCTCTATCTGTCACACCATGAAGGCATTAGTTTCCAAGTGATCCATGGAACAGAATGTCATCTGTACTCACACCACACCCAGAGTAGTATCATCAAATAATAGTCAGCCAAACACAGAAAAATTTCCCAAAATTGGAATGATTTAAAAAAAGGGCATTAGCTAAAATGAACCATCCATCCATCCATCCATTATCCAGCCCGCTATATCCTAACTACAGGGTCACAGGGGTCTGCTGGAGCCAATCCCAGCCAACACAGGGCGCAAGGCAGGAAACAAACCCTGGGCAGGGCGCCAGCCCACCACAGGGCGCGCATACACACACACACACAAACACATACCAAGCACACACTAGGGACAATTTAGAATCACCAATGCACCTGACCTGCATGTCTTTGGACTGTGGGAGGAAACCAGAGCGCCCGGAGGAAACCCACACAGAAACGGGGAGAACATGCAAACTCCACGCAGGGCTAAAATAAACCACATTTAGTAATATGTTATTATATGGCATACATGTCGTAAGCAGACAAGTTGTAATGCTTTGGCAAAAACAAAACATCACATTTTGACGCCGACCCTAAATCCCCCCAAAAAAGTATAGCCATCAATATGATTTCTAGGATGACATGAGCCACACAAAAAAGGAAAGACATGCACATTTCTAATGCTAAGTCAACAATGATCCCCCAGTCCGTGGCTTTTCCAGTGTGCCTGTTCTGCTATATAAAAAGACAGAGAAAGAGGTCTTAGAACACTGTTAGGAAGCTGAAATGATTCCCCTAGTATGCTAGACAACAAAACCATTCTTAACAAAACATGAAAGTATATTTGTAATATTCCAGCATTTGTGGTGCTCTAGCCTTTACAAAACAGAAAAAACGTATTCCTGGTACAGTTCTTGTAGGCCAGTAGGTGGCAGCAGAAATATACCTAGGCAATGGGCTATATATGATCCCTCTGCCAAAAAAAGGCACATTGCTTTAGACATAGGGTCATTTAAGGGTTACTCAGGACTTAGGACAGATGCAGGATGAATGCAGAGAACACATGCAGCCACTAGAGAGGGTTCTAGTCTGATATCCTTCTTTTGACAGAGGACTGCTTCTGACCGCAGAAGTGATTTTAGAGTTTGGCACAGAAGAGAATCTCTGGAGGAATTTAAAGGCCCGGACAAGATGAGATCAGAGTTGAAGGGTGAGATGAGGAAAAGGCAGACTAGGTGGAAAGATTCTTGGCCAACAGATATGAATAAGGGTTCTTAGATGCATAATTTGGCACTTCGTTTTGATTTAATATTCATTTTAAGGATGATGTTAAATTTTATTCTCATCTTTGGGGAAAGTTGACATGTTCTATCATGGTTTGGATAGTGGGCTCCATCATTTTGTGCATTTCTAAATGGCCCAGACCATGTTGTTTATGAAATGAATGGATAACTTTTTAATTTCTTTCTTGCTTTAAGTAATTTGTTTTCTTAATGCTTTTACTTAATTAGGTTTTAGAGGATGTTGATTTCATTTCTGTTATTATTTTTGATATTCAGCTTTATTTTACCATAAGTAAAAAATATTATGGGAATTTTCCCAGTACTATTGTATATTCTATGGGCACCAACATTTGTGATGCAATTGCCATAATATTGTTTTGGAAAATAAAATATAAATGCGTGGTATGAAGAGTGGGGCTGTGAAGTGTTTGATATTTTGCTTTTTATTTCATTGCTTCAATTAAGTTAATTATATTATTTCTGGAGACAGGTTTCATAGTTTTCAACACTGCATATTAACAACAGCAACTCAACATGATGACATCTGTAAAAAGACAAACTATGATAGAAATGGCACAATTACCTACATTAATAACTTAAAACAATGATAATAAAAGCTGAAACATGCACTCACAAAAAATTAAATGATAGTACTGATTCAGAATTCCCTAATAAGAAGTTTGCTTTTAGAAGTTTTTTCTTTGTTTGTTTATCCAACAATTAGATTACAGACACAATTATTGTCTTTTTTATAAATGCGGGATGAGGATGCAATCCTGCGATACTGCCATCATTCACATTACAGCAACCAGCATGGTAGTTGTCAACAACATGGAAACATGCATTAAATAGCAAACAATATGGTGTTGCAGTAAAAAATAATAAACAAAATTTTCACAATACTCACCATCTTTTTTTCATTATTCTGCTCATTTTGAAATAAATAAGTACAGTATATAATTATTTTCATGATTTCACAATGGTACCCTGTATTTTATGTTTTGGGTTCAATTGCCACTAATCTGAGTCTTCCTCCACTATCAGGTCAGGTCAGGTTGGGGAGCATGCACTGGTACAGCGCATTGCCGCACCCACCACTAAACAAAATAGCTCACGATTCTGGTTGGCAACACCCCAGGCAGACACACGGTCCAGTCCCACCCTCTGAAAATGACCATCTGTCTGACGCAGCCAGGTGTTTCATGGGTATCCCCTTGGCCTTGTGCATCACCTCGAGTCCTCAACAATGAGGATCCAGTGAGCCAGATCATCCTCACGAGGGGAATTGTGCCTAACAATGCAGATAATGTGCCTCATTCGGGACTCCATGAGCAACCGCTCATTTGACACAAAGTGAAACCAGTGGTACCCAAAGATTCTCAGAAGAGACAGGGTACCTCAGGTCTCTGGATAGCGTCCATGTCTTGCAACCATATAAAAAACAGGAAGTACCAGGACTCTAAAGATTTGGACTTTTAACCTTTTGCAAAGATATCGGGAGTGCCACACACCCCTTTCCAGTGACCTCATGACAACCCGCTGCCATGCACTCCCAGTCCATCTACTGTCTTCATAGGAAGAGTCACCAGAGACATGAATGTCACTGCCGAGGTAAGTAAACCTCTCGACAAGGTCGACACACTCTACACAGACAGACAGACAGACACACTGCTGATGGTTGTGCAAAGTGGTCATTAAAGACCTGGATCTTGGTTTTTATCCAGGACATTCGCAAGCCCAAACATTCAGTCTCTTAAGAGCCCCGATCAGAGCCTCTATGGACTCTGTGAATATCATAGCATCGTCGGCAAGTCATGATCTTCACCAACAGATGCCCCTCAGCTGCTAGGTCCCATGACCCTGTCCAACACCAAGTCCATGCAATCATTGAACAGAGTAGGAGCAAGAACATACCCCTGATGAAACCCCAGAATCAACTGGGAAAAATGCAGACGTTCTGCTTCCACTCTGCATAGCACTCACAGTACTAGTGTACAGGCCAGTCATGATATTCAGCAACTTTGAGGGGATCTCGTGAAGTCTCAGGATGTCACACAGGGCAGCATGATCAATTGAGTTGAACACTTTATGAAAATCAACAAAGGCTGCAAAGCATCCCTGCCAATATTCATGTTTGCACTACATGAGAGCCCTCTTGGCTAGGATGTGGTCAATGGTAGACTTCTTAGACATTAAACCAGACTGCTCCGGTCACAAGTAGGTGAACAGGTGGTCATCCAAGCTGGAGGATCAGCTTTAAACAACTGCTAACGTAGGCATCCCAGTGGGCCAAGCCTTTGGAACACCAGAAGTTCTTGTGAGGATTGTTTAAAAAGTTCTGCCTGCCTCTACTCTGAGAACCAAAGCTTGGGAAGAGTTTTGCAAGAGGCAGTGACAGAGACAGAGTGAGAGAGGAGGCAGAAGAAGAAGACAATGACAAAAAGTTGCTAGGTGCTTTACTTGTGCTTTGTAACTGTGGTTGTCCTCATCTAAATACATTCATTACTTCAAATAGTGAAACATTCTGTAGCTTCCGAAAACAATTAATTTACCTCGTGCCAGAATATTAACCTTCTGGCAGTTTTACACTAACTGATCAAATACTAATATAAACAGAAGAACACATACTATAAGTCTAATTAAGTAAAATAAGGAGTGAGCAACCTTAGCTGAGGACAAGGTTAATGCCATAACTCAGTTAATTTAACCAGAAATAACATATTAAAATAGGTTAATTTTTTTACCTATCCTAAAATGCATACATGAAAGTGTTACACTATGGGAAGGCAGCAAAACAGTAAATCAAAAGTGGAAGTGTGTGGTAGGTAAAGAAAATGAAATGTTACTAATTAAGTATAATGATGGCGATTTAGGTAAACAGCCACACTGCTAATCTGCAGAAATAAATTGTTATTTAAACATAATTAAATACTTGCACACTAAGGTAGACAATGTGTAAATAAAATAGGAACAAGTGCAAGAAATCGCTTGGGACTCTGTACTCTTGCTATGTAATTGCTGTAGAGCAGTGCATGGTTCCTAACTCAGATCCTGTCACAAAAAGCTCAAAAAAGCATGCAGACCTCAAATGTCAAAAGATAGACCTGCATTTTACTCCACAGGTATGTACCAAAATATTAGACTTCACCACCTTAGTCAGCCTAGCTGCAAAATGAAGAAGAGATGTCTATTCATCTTTAACACATGCCCAAAAATGAAGCAAAGGCATTTAAAATGACACATATCAAAAAGGAAAGAGGGGAAAAATCATAAACACCTCTGGCCAAATGAAAACAAGCAAAGTTTCTTGAATACTTAAATATTTATTGAAGATCTAAAAAGGAATAGAAAAATGAAACCAGGGACACATAAAGGAGCAACAATGGGTTTTGTCTAAAAGGAAATGCCTAAAAGTAAACAGATCCAATACTCCAAGAGTCCAGCAGCTGTTGCAATGACTAAAAACATGCACAGTGATAAGTTTGCTTGCCAGGTTGCAAAAACAATCCCTATCTCTGATACGGCTGCATGATGCATTGATGAAATGTATAAAACATTAAAGATCTGTCAATAGAATGAGTCTTGTAGAGTGAAAAATTTGCACTGAAGTTGAACAGTCAGAGAGTGTGCTCATTTACTTGTATTTGTGAAATTCTGCCATTGTGTTACAGCCAAGGTTTTTTTTCCATGGCTTAAATTTATTTTCTGTTTTATTCTTGTTTATCTTTTGTTTGGCTATTAGTTTTCACATTTTTCTGTTATTTCTGTTAGTTTTGTTTAATTTGTCAATGATGTACTGATACATTAAATGTGCAGTCACTCCAGGTTCTTTGTGGGTGGAACCTCAAGAAGTGGGCTCACCCTGACTTCACTGCTGCTGGGTCCTCCTTTTCGCTTTTTACATTGGCTAGAAAGAGAACCCAGTAGCAGAACATTGAGTCTTTGAAGGAATTTGTAAGTGTTGATGTTTTCTTTGAATTTACTGGTTTTTCATAACTTATTGCCCTGTTTTCTGGAACTTGAATAGTGATAGCATGTTAAGACTTACTTGTTCTGGATTGCCTTTTAGGTAAATTCTTTTGATCATGTTTTTTCTTCTTGTTAATAAATTCTTAATTTATAAAATTTGATGCTGCCTTTTGTTCACAAGCCAGAGTTTTACAGTTTATCTCTCCCTTGTGACGATTTTTTATTAAAGTCTGGGAGTGTCCTTCTATTTTATACTCTTAAAACCAGGTCCTCATTTTAGGCCCATCTAGGAAATAGCCTGTGATGGACTAGTAGTCACAAAGCACAAAACCTTCAAAAAATGTTGACCATGGGGAATTTATTGTCAAACCCTGACTAGTAATGAAGGTAATAAACGAAAATGTTTATTTTCACAAAAAATACTCTGTCACACTGTGAAGCTCCAAGAGGCATAAAGGATTTGCCAGCAAGGCAATCCAAGGCAAACAAAGTCTCAATACAATAATCGAAAAATGAAGTTGAAAAACAGAGCACATTTTCAGAAATACAGCAAATATAAATGCATAAGCACAGCAAAAACACACTAATTCACCAACTCCTTAGCATGTAATGAACTCCTACGTTTCGAAATTAACCAACAGGAACTATTTGAAAATCCTCCGGATATATAGGGTGGTGAGCAGTTGCTGGTGGTGATTGGCAGGTGATCCTGCCCCTTGGCAGACTACCCACAAAACATATAGCATAAAGGCAGCTTATACACAAAGAAACCAAATTAAACCCCCAAACTATTAAAATATATAAGTAATGTCAAATCTATAACAAAATTAAAAATAATTACATAAACAAAAGAATCCAACATGAACAAAGAAGACATAAAACAAAGATTTGAATAAGAATTGACCAGAAGAGGAAAATGTTAGCAAACACAAAGTTAAAAAATGTCAAAGATCAAAATGTACATAAAAAATTTAGTGATTGGATCTATGTGTATAGAAGTTAACTAACACTAAGAATACTGAGAGTTTTTTCAAAAAGTATCCACATCTAGTAATGTAAATGATCCTCTGGTGATGTCACTGACGTGACTGCTGAGGTCACATTATGCTCTCAGAATGTTGCAAAAATATAAAAAGACATTTAATAAATTCAGCTTTGCAGAAATACTTTAAATGTAACAACCAAACCAAAAAAACAGAATTCTTGATTTTTAAACTCTTGTTTGAATAAAATATGTGTATAAAACTTGTTCATTTGACTGCCTTAATTTTTTTCATTTTGTATTATTGGGCTAAAGGTCTTAAATTATTCCAGATATCCAACACATGTTGTTTTGAAATTGTGTGATGTTTGGTAATGTGGCTTTAGCAGCTTTTTACTCCTTAATAAAAGTAAACCTAGGAGCACAGTAAGATGGCTACTTTTTATTATGAATAGAAAGACTCATTCTGACATTCTTTTACTTTTCTGACCAATTTTTGGCCTTCTATCTGGATTTTAATCACGGCATGCCTTTTTGAGCACTCTTTTGTTTTGTTTGAACCCATTATCATTGTTTTTAGAAGCAGGTGCCCATGCTGACTACAGAGTCAACAAGTGCATACAGCTCTTATAAATTTACTGACTGCTGCTGTTTAATTCCCTTTTCAGGTTAGTGTTTGAGCCAGTTAGACTTTAGCATCAACTAACATCATTTCTAGAGATCTTCTTGGGAAAAATCTTCTTGAGTGGCCTTTCAGAATTCTCCCAAATATGCTTTAGAGGCATGTGGAATTTCTTATTGTTTCTCTTATGGTTTTCAAAGTGCTATCTTCTTGAATTACAGAAGCACAAAGAGTGAACTATGATAACTTTGTCAGATATGCACAAGTAGGGAGCAGCTGCAGCACTATGAAGCAGGCAATACCATCTCAGAGGAGGAAAGGACACTGTTGGTAGCATCATCTCCTCTTTTACTTGCAGGATTGAACCCTTCTGGTAACACTGACATCACTTAATTGGCCGTACACAGAAAGTCCTGCCTTTTCCTACCAGAATGGGATAAAAGAAATCCTGCATCAGAAGTTGATGTTCAGTTGGAGCCCACTAGGACCAACAGGAACCCACAACTGTGTGTGAATTGGTGCCCTAGGAGTAACCCCTTTTTCAACCTTGCCTGACAACCTATAAGATATGATGTTGTTATCATGTTGGTTATCAACCTTATTTTTCTCTTTATTACAATGGACATATCCTCACGTACCTCAAACATTTTTCCTGTGGCTCTTGCTTTTCATTATAATCTGTATGTACTAAAACCATTCAAATGATGCACTCTACAAATTGTGAACAATATGACTGTGGTTCTAGGGCTATTCCTAATTCTTGAGTCAAAATAACAGTGCTTCTGTTTATCACCTACAGTCAACATTAAATCCCTTTTATCATTCCACTATGAATCTATACTAATAAACGGCAAAGCCCTCACTCACTGACTGACTGACTGACTGACTGACTGACTCATCACTAATTCTCCAACTTCCCGTGTAGGTAGAAGGCTGAAATGTGGCAGGCTTATTCCTTACAGCTTCCTTACAAAAGTTGGGCAGGTTTCATTTCGAAATTCTACGCGTAATGGTCATAACTGGAAGCTGTTTTTCTCCATTTACTGTAATGGAGATGAGCTTGAAAGCCGTCGGGGCGGAGTTTGACATCATCACGCCTCCCACGTAATCACGCAGTACGTAGAAAACCAGGAAGAGCCCCAAAAAGCGCTGAAGAAAACAAGCATTATATAATTGAGAAGGCAGCGAAACAATAAGAAGCGAGCGAGTGATATATACAACCATATTCATGAGTTCTGCTACTTCGGAAACAAAGCACAGTGTAAACCTACACTTTAAATTAAGTTCATAGACAGGCTGCCGCTGGCGTTTGTAATTTAGTGCCTGCCCATATAAGGCCGTCCGTCCGTCAGCGGCAATCCAATAGCAAACTGCCACAGTTAAATATTCATGGGTGAAGGACTGTGCTTATGGAGAGGAAGATGAGATAGTCAGGGTGGTGTTTGGCACAAACTCAGCGAAACTGCGAGAGAAAGTTTTAAGTACCGGGACTTCGGTAGCATTAGATACAGCCATGGACATAGCACGACATGGCAACAGCACAGCTGGGAAACTTCGATGCATGTACACCGAGCGGCTCACGTGAACTGACGCAGTGCACAGACAAAAAGCAACAGTTCCGAAGAGCGCTGAACAAAAACCGAATTACACAATTGAAAAGGCAGCAAAAAAATATGAAGCGTCTGATACATACAAGATAAGTATGTAATAAGTACAGCTACTGCAGAAACAAAGCATACGGTGGAAAAAGTGAATGTCCCGCTAAAGGAAGACAGTGTTAAAAAAAAACCCGTGCATGCAGTGTGTCAGGTCTCAGATAAAGAAGAAGACGAGCTGTTTATTGATGCAGTAAGAAACGAATCTTTTTCATAGCTTATTTAACACACTACTTCTCTGCTGCGAAGCGCGGGTATTTTGCTAGTATTTCTATAAAAGTCGAAATTAACTAAATTAGTAAATGATCGCCAGAGATTTTTCTGGGGGGCATTAAACTAGGAAATTTAGACATTGCCCTAATAAAACATGAAAAGTCATTAGACTGATAATCACAGCCTGGAAAGTTAACAAGATATGTAATATAAAATAATTGAAGTCTATGCCAGAGGTCTCAACACTATATGATGGCACAAAAATTTGTTTCATGGGGTCTTTCCAAAAATTTTCCAACACAACCATGCTGCTGCAATGTTGTCATGGGTTACAGATCACAGTGACCAGATACACAAAACTGCAGTGTCAATACCAACAAAAAAGAAAACTAAACAAAAATTCAACACTGTATGAGTAACACCTATTCTTTGATTCACCTGGATACATGTCCCCATGTCCTCAATATTCAAAGAACCTTTCAAATATGGACAGAACGGAATGTTTTCAATTGATTTTTTAGATTTCAAGTCAAATGCAAAAGATTATAAGCTCATTATGTTGTAACACTACAACCAAATTGCAACAAAATACTGAACTTATTTCCACAGAATCCATCTACAAGCTTTTACAGTTGCAAAGTTATTAATAAAGTCATCAGAATTCACTTTATGCACAAACAACCACTGGATAGACCAGATTGCAAGACTTTGCAGTGTTTCTTGTTAATGTTAGTTTACTAAAATGATGTACCCAGCCACAGTGACTGGTACCATCCAAAAAATATGCAGTGCAACACAAACAAGTGGGTGAAAGGTCTGAAGCTTCATTCCATTTATAGCATTAAGTAATTCAAGACATGTCTATTCATCTTTAAAAATGATGCAGTATATATTTTTCAAATTATGCAGTTGAAATGCAAAAGCTGTTGTTAAGTCACAAGATATTGTGATGGTGATATTACAATACATATCAATTAATCTGTGCACAGACCATACTGGGCCCTCCATAAGCCCAGGGGCTGGGACAAACATTTTTATTTTTCACCACTGTTGGCATCCCTGACCAACAAGTAACATTGCAAATATCAGCGTTATACATTATGGGTTGGTAAAAAATCCAAAAATGGCTCTTGTTCGAAGCTGTCAGCATAGGCCTTTTGCAGTCTTACAATGGAAAAAGTAAACACAGAAGATAGATTAATGGATGGATATTCATATACACACATTTGACCTCTTCATTTTCCCTTTTCAAATCTTTGAAACAGAAAAGGTAGACTAATTTGACATTCAATACAGCATTGTTTGAAGAACTAATTGCGCCCTAGTCTCACAACGCCTTACATATATAATATATACAGGTTTTCTGAAGGCAACCAAAAGTAAATTTTGCTTAAAGGTGTGGAAACAATTAGATGGCTCACTAAAGTATCACATTTCCAAACTAATCCAATGCCTCATGAATGTGGAGCTCAAAATAGGGGCGGTGATTTTGAACTGCAAAGAGCAATGGCACTCTCATAACCTGTTCCGACAGAGAGCAAGCTTTCAAATGCAGTATGATAAACTGTCTACAGCTGAAAAGTCACAAAACCCGTTAAACATGTAAAAGGGTCTCACGTGTAAACAGAGCATAATGCATGTTTTAAAAATAAACATAACCTGATGCCGGGGAAAAGCCTTTTTGTAAAATCAGATTATACATTGGCATTCAAAGACATCAATGGACTGGTGGTAAAAGAGAATAATATGCTATGCTAAGTGCTCTGTGTAAGGTTAAAAGAATCAACAGCTATGTTTGTGAAAATATGAATTGCAAAATATGCATTCAAAGTAAACAGCATGTCACACCCTATCAAAGTAAGTGAATAGAACAGCCATTAAGAGCGCTGATAATGAAGAGACATAGGACATGCAGCTTTTAGGATACAAAACACTCAGATTGGTAAATGTGCCTAATGACAGTGAGACAACACCAGCAGAACTACGGACGAGGCTGAAAGCATCCACTTTCTGAGTCCACGGCTAAATGAATAACTAAAGTAAGTTATCATTACTGTCTAACTGGAATTGTAAACATGCCATGCCTGAATATAGCTGCAGCACATGTCCATAGACCACAATGCTTATCTAAACTCCATTTGCTGTTGTTATGCCATATAGTGATGCAATTGTCAAAAATGCAAAAATATCCTGGCAGAGAAAGGCACCGTCTTCAAACTCATTACAATATACAAATAATCATTAACCTTTGTTTACCTTGTACTAATGAGATCCTGAACTAATAACAGCAAGTTTAGCTTTTTATTTTCTCTCATTGTCAAGTCTTTTGCTAAGTTTATTTGCTCTCTCTCGACAACCCCAAATGTTTAAAGTGCATGGGGAGGAGGAAATTATGGGCAGATTTTTTAGTAAGAGACATTGTGGGTGGAGTCTATTCACTGCAGACTTTTTAACAGGTTATCCCCAGGCAGGTATTCCTGTTTGAGAATAACATCTAGCCCCTGAGAGACTAGCTACACTCTTACTTCTATCACCTCAGGTAGGAGAGTAATTCAAATCCAATTTACCAAAATATAGGTACAAGATCCCAGATCAAAAAAACTCTATGACAGTCTTTGAAAAATACATTTGAGCTGTTGAATTTCAGGGGTAACAAATCCTGTACCAAACAAATTCTATCCAATATCAGACAATATTATGATGCCAAAATGCCTTAACAACCCTAAAGTTCCTTCTAGTTTATCTTGCTACTTGCATGGCAAAATGCCCATTTACTAAAACAGGATGCATTGTACAATGATGAGTCCATCCATGCAGTTATGAACCTAAGTTCTCTGACTATGCCTTAGATCCCTCTTTCTTTGCGGTTCTTGTTAACTTTCTTTGTCAGACATTCCAGACCTGTTGTGGACATTGGACAACGTGACACATGGGCGTACGCTGCACAACTGCCTTACATTGGTCAGTTGCTTTTGTTCATCAAATATTCCTGCCTCTTATGGGCTCTAGATGACATTATGCTGGACATCTTATCACTTTATTTATAGAGAGTATGGAGAAATAAACGGACAAAGAAACAGATAAAGAGATGGGGCCATTCCCCATATGATGTTCGTGGGTCCAGGCTGTCAATTGTGACTGATACTGTGGTCAAAACATGCAAAAATCATACAAGTGACAACTAAAACAATCTTCAACGGGCTTTTATGGATAAGTGGTAGGAAGTAAAGATGACTGAGGAAATGGGGATGATGTGGATAGTGAGCAACGGAGATGACATCATCGTTGGGAGCCAGAAATGAGATCATCACAATGGGACTGGAGGTGAAGTCAGTAGTGCAGGACAGAAGCGTCACCAGGTGAGAGAAATCCGGAAGTGAAGTCTTCTATGGGCATAATGCTGGTGGTTCTCTGAAAGGCTTGTTCTCTAATCCTCCATTTTTCTGGTAAAGAAGGGAGAACGGCATTACTACTTTGCGCTACATCCCCATCTTTTCTTCTTTCACGCTCTGTTGGGCCCACTGGCTGCCCCCTAATCGCATGTGTGTGACAAGAGATATAGATATCAAAATGTATGTGTCCACTATCAAATAATTTATTAATGATGTTCATGGATGAACAGTTAGATGAAAAACACCTGCTTACAAGAAGAACATTTTTGTAGTCTTTAATTTTTTAAAATGACACTCAAATGAACCATAGGCTCTCTTGGACAATATACTCTTAACAGATTAATACAGTGATTTGGGATTATTTTAGCATCTTTTTCTTATTTTTGTACTAATTGGAATTTACTATGGTGGATTTCTTTTTTTTTATTAATCTGTCCTTTGGATGAGATGTAAAACTGAAGTATTGAATCTCTGTGGTCATAAAAGATCCCTGGGCATTTTTTGAAAAGAGTAGGGTGTTTCCCAATTTCCTGGAACAATTGCCCAAGATGACCTGTTCATTCTGGCCCCCTAATCATCTCCTGTTCCTCACTGGCTAGCTGTCTCTTCCAGCCATTCATCTCCTAATAGCTAATGTGTGGTGAACGTATGGGCACAAGAATGGCTGTAGTCACATCATGTAGGTGGATGCTACACACCACATTGGTGGTTGAAGTTGTTCCACACTGTCTACCTAAAGCATTTTGAATAAGTTTAAAAAGCACTATATGAATATAAATAATATTATTATTATTACTGTATTATTAATAATAATTTATTTTATTATTTTGTTTATGTTTTTGGTCACTATATTGTTTATCATCATGACCCATACCTAAGCCCTTGAAGATTTTGGATCATACACAAAACGTTTGTGGCATTAGTAAGTGAGTGTTAAAGAAGGCTTTAGGGTTACACCTTTCTTTCACCTAAGATTTTGGACTTTGAGTTTTGGTTAACATATTGGGTTTTGGTACTTTGATTCATTTGTTTAGCCTGGCTTTTGTATATGGGATATGGTGATGGGCAGCAACATGGTACCTTGCCTCGGACAGAATTATTTAACACACTGGGATTGGTTCTGCCTTTTTTTAGATAGTAGTACAATTAGTCTAAAGTGGGTTGTCTTGTAATTAGGTTTGTCGAGTGAAAAGTGAACACTGCCTTTTTACCAGCATGTTCTCTCATCAAGCTTGAAGCATGTGCAAAACTGTAGTGGTGGTTTGGGCTTTACTTGGTGCTGCACAAATTAAATGTTTTACTGTTAGTGCGTTATGGAAGCCTTGTGAGGAAATAGTGCCCAGCAGAACAGAAAAAGAGAAAACGACCAGGAGATGAAAAAAGAAAATAGCATAAGCCCAATGATTTTGTCTTGGATCAAGCAGGAGGTCAAAATACAGAGATGGACCGAAATACACAAGGGAACTGAACGTAGAAGCGCAAAACTAGACACGAACTTAAAAAAAAAACAGAATTAGCGTAATCCACCCTAATTTGGGGCATTAATAAGAAATGTAATGATTTGCTTCATGATGATGAAGTACACAATTAAATGAATTAAAAGTATTTAGAAGTAATTCTTATGAACACAATAATGCTGCAAAAAGGTACTTCACTAATTTGTATAATGTCCACGTTAGTAAGCACTAATTGTTGTTATCTAATTTAGTGCAAATGCAAAAGCTTGGATAACCACAAACTGTATGATATGATCTTTTGTAGGTGGGACATGTGAGCAGCTATGTCTGAAAATAACTTCGCTGAGGTCATGCAACGATTATCACAACATGATGAAAACCATATCAAAACAAAATTCAAAATGGAATTGTCCTAAATTGTCATTCATGTTCTAAAAAAAGGAGAGAGAAACCAAAGAGAAAAAACACGAGCCAAGTGACCATGCCCCACCTAGGCCTCTCTAAAATCATGATGTCCCTCACTGTAACATATACATTATTCTTATTATTACCTATTCAAAAAGTGAACTCCTACTCATGTGGAGGAAGCCCATATTGTCATTAATTTGGCCTAAACAAGCTTCCAAAGAACATGGCAACAAAAGAGGGAAAGGATAGTTGAAGTACTGACAAAGAAATCACTAAGAAATTATTAAAAACAATAATATAATATGAAGTAATATGAAAATACATGGGCGGCACGGTGGCACAGTGGGTAGCGCTGCTGCCTCACAGTTAGGAGACCCGGGCTCGCTTCCCGGGTCCTCCCTGCATGGAGTTTGCATATTCTCCGTGTCTGCATGGGTTTCCTCTGGGTACTCCGGTTTCCTCCCACAGTCAAAAGACATGCAGGTTAGGTGCATTGGCGATCCTAAATTGTCCCTAGTGGGGGGTGTGTGTGTGCGCCCTGCGGTGGGCTGGCGCCCTGCTCGGGGTTTGTTTCCTGCCTTGCGCCCTGTGTTGGCTGGGATTGGCTCCAGCAGACCCCCGTGACCCTGTGTTAGGATATAGCGGGTTGGATAATGGATGGATGGATGGATGAAAATGCAGCAAATACAGTTTTGAAAACATACTGTATAATAAGAGACGTGATATTCATAATTATAAAATAACTTCAATGACAGCTTTTTCAGTAATATTTTGATCATTTTATATTTTTGTTATATTGTAAAATTTTATAATCATTGTTACAATTCATATTATTTTAATGGTAAAAATGATTTCTAAGTATAAAAACCCAAGCCAGTTGTAAAATCTTAAGGGTTCTTCACCATCCCTTCTATGTTTATATAAATATATAAATGTCTCTGTAAAAAATAAAAATAAAAATTATTTGTTTATTTTTTCTATCATTTTTAACAGTGAATTTCTGTTTTTTTCATGTTATAAATTGTTTAACGTACATAAATTCTCAAATTGCCCCCCAAACAATCAAATTGCCCCCAGTGGGGCATGTGCCCCACGTTGGGAATCACCGCCCTAGCCACTCAAAGAAATTCCTGACACACCGAGTTTGCCAGGTAAGAATGGTGGTCTTGATATCACATCTTAGCTTACATGAGTTTGTGCATTACATCAAAGCATTGCTTTATCCAATGCACGTCCCATAATGTCATCAATACATCTATACGAATAAAAGGCAAAGCCCTCACTCACTCACTCACTCACTCACTCACTCACTCACTCACTCACTCACTCACTCTTCACTAATTCTCCAACTTCCTGTGTAGGTAGAAGGCTGAAATTTGGCAGGCTCATTCCTTACAGCTTACTTACAAAAGTTAAGCAGGTTTCATTTCGAAATTCTACACGTAACGGTCATAACGGTCAACAACATCCGCCATGTTTAACTTTCTTATTTATGGCCCCATCTTCACGAAATTTGGTAGGCGGCTTCCCTGCAGTAACCAAAACCGATGTATTTACTTATTTCGGAGGTATGACGCCACTGTCGTTGGCCATATTGAACTTTCCAATGTCACTAATTCTCCAACTTCCCGTGTAGGTAGAAGGCTGAAATTTGGCAGGCTCATTCCTTACAGCTTACTTACAAAAGTTAAGCAAGTTTCATTTCGAAATTCTACACGTAACGGTCATAACGGTCGACAACGTCCGCCATGTTGAACTTTCTTATTTATGGCCCAATCTTCACGAAACTTGGTAGACGGCTTCCCTGTGCTAACCGAAACCGATGTATGTACTTATTTCGGTGGTATGACGCCACTGTCGGCTGCCATATTGAATTTTCCAACGTCACTAATTCTCCAACTTCACGTGTAGGTAGAAGGCTGAAATTTGGCAGGCTCATTCCTTACAGCTTACTTACAAAAGTTAAGCAGGTTTCATTTCGAAATTCTATGCGTAACGGTCATAATGGTCGACAACGTCCGCCATGTTGAACTTTCTTATTTATGGCCCCATCTTCACGGAATTTGGTAGGCGGCTTCCCTGCGCTAACCAAAACCAATGTACGAACTTATTTCGGTGGTATGATGCCACTGTCGGCCGCCATATTGAACTTTACATCAACGGTCTTATGGGCCCATCTTCATCTTTACATCAAGGAGCACTTGATGGACTGATTGAGTGCGTTCATAGTTCTTGGGATGAAACTGTTTCTGAACCGCAAGGTCCGTATAGGAAAGGCTCTGAAATTTGGTTCCCAACGCTAACTGAATCCTACTTACGTACATATATACGTCCATAGCCTGCAGCTCGGTCACCGTGTGAGGCGGCATTGGGTCCCCCATCCCAATGCCTCCCACGTTGTTGGCTGCCTGCCTATATAAGGCATACGTCGCTCCGGTCTCTACATTCCCTTCCTTGCTTTGCCACAGGATTCACGTCTCTCTGCTGATAACTACAGCCGTTTTATTTAATCCACAGCTTCTCCACTGTTTTATTGTTTGTTTATTATGATTATAGTTATTGTGTAGGTATTTTAGAGTTACTTTACATTGTTCAGATACCCATTCCCTTTATCATTCCAACCGTACCCCCATTAACATGTCTATCGACGTGATCACCATCGATCAAAGAACTGTCACTTACTGAGTGGTTTCCATGCCCAGAGATGGCACCTGCCTTTTCCATTCTCTGTGTTACATATTGCACGGCCATATCAGGCTCACTCTTGATATCCAGAGGAACATTGTGCCTTATGTATTGAATGACTGGGACAGGTTCAAGGTGTGGACTGATGACGGTACAGGAGATAATTATACTACACAGGGGCACTATAAGAGTGAAATGCTTAAGCCCTTCACCTATGGTTCTGCATGTGAGTTGATGGCTGCTGCTGAATTGTTCAGTTGTTGCTTTCAAGTGTACCGAAATGGCCAAATATTTTACACCTTTCGACAACCGCCAATGCCTCTTAAACATCTTAGATTGACAGGTGATGATTTCAGTAGTGGACACTTTGATGTTTATGAATGTTTAAACTCTCAGAAGCTGGATGTGAAGTTATCGATGAAAGCGGTTGTATGCTTACAACGCTTGACAGATGCCGAATGTCACTTCAACACAAGTCCTGCAAATACTGTCGTAATTGAAACAAGCCATGAAACTCAAACCGTTTATGACAGCAGCAATCCAAGCTGTGAGATTTCAGACAAGATTACTGTTCACATGGCCAACTGTACGTTGCATGCTCAAGAGTAAGCTCAGCGCACAGCTTGGTCATATTACAACCGGAGGGCTGAACTGACAATGTGGTATACAAAGAGATCCTTAACAAATAATTATTGGTATATTTTCCCTCAGTTTAAAAAGGTTTAATTTTCTTCTTAATAAAAATTTTAAGGCAGTACTTCGCCACTGCGAAGCACGGGTATTTTGCTAGTAGAATTATAAATACTAAAACAAAAACTAAAAAAAACTAATCAAAAACAAAAATACATCACAAAAATATTTTAGATGCTGTGCTAAGAAGACTGTAAATTCTTTTTGATTTCAGGACAGTTTCAGTTTGTTCCTGAAAAACTTCCTTCCGTAAAACCAGGATCAACAGTTCTTGCAATGTTTTGCACAGAGTGCTCATACAGTGTTATTAGTTATTTGTACTGATACATGTTGTATGCTCTTGTCAGATATTTACTTAATTATTAATACATTGCAACAGTTATTTATTTCTTTGTTTATTTTTGTCATCTCTCTCTTTAGTCATTTATACCTGCTCTGCTATTGTACTGTGTACTAAACTGTTGTTCAATGTTTCTGCAGCATTTTGACTAGCAATAAATGCTTTTCATTAAGCTATAAGTTATAAATAAAAATTAAACTGAATATTTAGAACTACATTTTAACAGTAAATTACAAAAACTTACATTTACTGTACATTGTTACACACAAATGTCTTGGAATGTCTTCACCCCAAATCACAAATTGGTGCTGCATTATGACACTTCTCTTTTCCTTCCACCTCTGAAAACCAGCTGAGGGCGAATGACAGCACTTCCAGTTCTGGAGCTTCTGTACCTACTATTTCTGCCTCATCGCCTTCATAAACAGTACCGCCACCATCTTTAACCAGTCTAATGTTAGAGTTGTGTCTGTAAATGCATTCCTCACATTACATGTTAATCATGTTTTTTATTTTGTTTCACAATATACAGGGTTTGCCTGAGGGTGCCCTAACCCTTTATGTGTGTCCTTGTTTCCTTATACAATATAAATAAGCAAAGGCAAAATTATTTCATTAATTATTTATTTTTAATTGTGTGTATTGAGATAAAGACCTGTTGACAACAAAGTGGAGGGGAAAAACTGCAGTTAGTATAATTCATCAGAGGGTTCATGTACAGCAGGCAAAATTACAGATTTGCTAAATTAGGCCAACTGGATGCCTTCATAAGCACATACGTACATAAACACACAAACTTGTTCTACATCTGGCAAACAAATATGTTTTAACTGTTTTCAGGTTGTTTTTCAGATTATTTTTTGTCGTTGTGTGATGTACTTTTGCAATTAGTTTGCTTATAAATTTGCTCTGATAGCAGCAGTCAAAGTTAATCAAATTTAGACTGGGAAGGCTATTAGGCATTTAACCCCCACCCCACCCCCCAATTATCCATTAAATTGAGTTTAGGAGTGGGGTGGGTTTTTCACATCTGATGTAATTTTTTTCTCTTAGGTTGTCTGCTGTATATTAAACACATGTAATAAGGCAGAAAACAGGAAGGGCCCCAAAAATGTTTTCCCTGTGCTATATATCAGGTACTCCAACAATATGGTATTATAATTGCACATTTTGAATTGCTAAAAGCACTTTCTTTCTCATTTACGTAAACTATCAGTTGTTATCTCTGTGGCCTTGTGGGTTGTTTCTTTTTTTTATCTTCCTGCTCTGCAACAGGAACTGTGGTGTTGCCTAATATAGTTAAAGATATGCTGCAAATATGCAATTTTGAAAACCTTTTTGTAATTTCTGGTCTACAGATCATATAATCTGTGAACCTGTTTCTTTTTTAAGAATTACTCCACTAACATGGCTGCAGGCCATGTAATGTGTTGACATACAGACTTGCACAGATCAAGCTTCCCTAGCATCCCCCAGGAGTGTCCAGACTAATTCAATGATTTATTCTCCCCAGAATACCCTAATTCTGCCCTTGAGACTTTTTCAAGGATGCTGTACTTTGTGTACCAATGTTGAGCAGTGCTCATATTTTTCATAGGTCTAATACCATCTCGGCTGGCCAAGCACGGTGGTGATGTTTTTGGCCACCCATGTTACCAGGTGATTCAACTCATGAGGGGCCTCATGCATAACGTCGTACGTAGAATTCACACTAAAACATGGTATACCGGCAAAAGCGGAAATGTATGTACGTACAAAAAAATCCAGATGCATAAATCTGTGCGTATGCCAACTTCCATGTTCTTCCACTCCATAAATCCCGGTCAGCATGAAGAGTAACGCATGTGCACATGCCTGCCACCACTCCCAAACTCCTCCCAGAATTACGCCTCTTTGAATATGCAAATCAATATAAATAGCCCCAAGGTTCAGCACTCTGTGAAAAGGCAATGGCAAAAGCTTTAGGGAAAATAGAAGAATTTCAGCGAATACCAAGTGGGGGCAAAGAAAAACATACTATTTGTCGGTTTAAACAGTGGTATAAACAACAAAAGTCAATCGAGTGACATAAGAGTGTCGGAGAAACTCAAAAGCTCAATTTCACAAAGTCGCACAGTGCCCAAAATAAAAAAGAAGTTGTCAGATATCAAAGTCGCCATGAAAAGGCGAGTCGTAGCCCACCGTCTGAGTGTCTTATGAAAGCTTATTAGGGTACAGAGAAAAGAAAAAAAAATAGACACACAGTGGGGAAAAAAGCTCAAAATGTCAACTTTAATCTCAAAATTTCCACTTTAATCATAGTTTATTTTATCATTAAAGCAGAACAGCATAAACCTCACCTTTAAATCGTTTAATTCACTAGTTTCTCAAATATCATCATAACTAAAGTAGCATGTTAAATGCTTTGTTTTGTATATGTTCTTCTATGTGCTCTATGTGTGTGAATCACTACATGCTTCTTAAACGTGCTTTCTCTTCCTCCGAAAGGACATAGAATCCATTACATTTGTGATATTACAGCTCTCTAAATAATTAAAATGTTGAGATGTATACTTGATGTCATTTTCAGGATGGTAGGAGTTAAACCATGTTATTAAACATGGGAGCACAGTGGCTCAGTAATAGTGACGAGCTGCCGCCCCGTCCAGAGATTGTTCATTCCTCCCCCAAGATGCTTGCTGCGCCCTGTGCAACTTTCGATGAAATAATTTATTGCAGCAGTACTGTCTCTTTCAAACGTACTAACCTCCAATTCCTGTCCTTTATTTCTTTCTCCAAGTAACCAGTCACCACACAATCAGCTCTGTAATAGATGTTAAGCCATCTGTAAGCTTAGAACACTGATTCTTCACAACTTTTAAGGAACATTGAAATATCTTCGTAGTACATGATTAATTATTCTATCCATCTATCCATCCAGGGTCAGGCCAGTCCCCGCAAATATACAGTGCGAGGCAGGAACAATCTCTAAACAGGGCAGTAGATTGCCGCTAGCGCTGCGCCACTGTGTGCTCACAGGTTTACTTATTAACAATACAGATTATTTAAATGATGTTAACATTTTATCTGTATAATGTAATAAACATAGTTTGATGCATTTCATCTTAAAACGATATCGTCATATGTAAATACGCTCTTTATACAGTAAAGTGGCTCAGGTTGTGCTCAATATTACAACTGTATCGCAAGTTTACAGTGCGGTGATTATACTAATAAGTACAAACAGTTCTACAACAACAACATTTATTTATATAGCACATTTTCATACAAATAATGTAGCTCAAAGTGCTTTACATGATGAAGAAAGAGAAAAAAGACAAAGTAAGAATTAAAATCAGAGAACACTAATTAACATAGAGTAAAAGTAAGGTCCGATGGCCAGGGAGGACAGAAAAAACAAAAAAAATAAAATCTGCAGGGGTTCCAGGCCATGAGACCTCCCAGCCCCCTCTAGGCATTCTACCTAACATAAATGATCAGTCCTCATTGTATTCAGGGTTCTCATGGAAGGACTTGATGATGACGGTCACGTGAACTTCTGGTCTTTAATCCATCAATGTAGGGACATCATAGTGCTTTGATTAGGTGGTGGTGGCATAGGTCACCACCACAGAAAACCTGAAAAAGAACAGAAGAGAGAGTAGGGGTTAGTACGGATTTTGGAGCCACCATGAATAGTAATGATAATTAATTGAATATGCAGAGCATCAGGATTAAATAAAAATGAAGTTATGAGAAAGCCATGTTCAAATAATGTGTTTTTAGAAGTTTTTTAAAGTGCTCCACCGTATCAGCCTGAAGAATTCCTATTGACAGGCTATTCCAGATTTTAGGTGCATAACAGCAGAAGGCCGCCTCACCACTTCACATCAAGGAGCACTTGATGGACTGATTGAGTGCGTTCATAGTTCTTGGGATGAAACTGTTTCTGAACCACAAGGTCCATACAGGAAAGGCTCTGAAGCGTTTGCCATATGCGAGCAGTTCAAATAGGCAGCATGGCTGAGGCAGCGTGTGCTTGATGCTGTATATCGATAATTCTCTTTCTGATCAGCTGCTGTAGAGCTGTGATTCCACACTCAGATACAGTGATATAAATATTCAGAGTGGTGCATTGAGAGAAACAACGCTAAAGCAGCTATGGTATTTGGAATAGTTTGGCCATTCTGTGGACCATTATACTGTTACAGGTTAATTGCAATCAGATGCCTTAAACTAATAAACAATATGCGGTTAATTTCAGTGTATATGATAATGCCGCGTCAGGGATGTGGATCTAAAAAAGAAAGGGAAACCACACTAGAACAAAAGCACTGTTTTGACGCAGGGTGCCGCCAGTTTGCAAAACCGAGCGGAGAACTTGCGTACACCAAGCATTTAGCTGGCGTGAAAATGTGTGTGGCTTTACGCCAAGTTTAGGTTTTATACATCATGATGTGAGCGTGGAAACGGGCTTACTCAACATTTTTGTGCATGTGCACCGTTTATACATGAGGCCCCAGATCAGCCCAAAGAAGCTGTGTAAAACCACCGTGTGGGCTTACTACAAAGAGTTGGATTCAGGTGTGATGCTGGGCAGGAAACCTGTGGGACATGTTCAAAATCTTGACAATGTTGGCTTTATTTTCTATAAACAGTGTCGCAAAAACCAGACATAAGAGTCATAAAAAGGTTTGGGGCGGCCACCCATACTGTATATTGGTATCCTGGCTGAAAAGTTACAAAATGTATAACAGCACTGATGTGCACAAAAACTGAGTCCAAAACAGAACTGAGGGAATAGGGAAAAGGTGTAGGCTTTTAAAGGGGAAGACAGGAAATGAAATCAAAGGGGTTGGGCTCATAGGGGTCTTCAGCCATAGGCTTGTGCCCAGACGTGACATCACAGGGGCCAGAGCCAACGAGGTCTTCTTCCATAGGCTCGGACCCGGAAGTGACGTCAAGAGGGCCAGGTGGAATCTCCCGTGAATGGTCTGCAGAAAAGGGAGAAAAAGAGTCAGTGCACTCTGCCACATCCTGGTCTGATTCAGAATTGCCCTTACTCAAGCCCTTTAGCTGCCTCCCACGCGCACATGTGTGACAACAGCAAATGTCTTCATTAACTAAAAAGCCACAAATCTTAAAAAATACATAAATAAATACATATTTGCATTCTTCTGAGGATGTTTTCTTTTTTTTCATTTGCTAGAAGATTCTGAAATCATTTACTGCAAAAAAATGCTGTGGTTGCCCTTACTTTCAGGAAGTTGATTAACTTCCTTGCATGCTTTCATTTTGCTGACATATTAAGATAAAAATAAAGCATTTGAAACTAATGTGGTTTCAAAGTATGTTAGAAATACTTAAAATCACTCACGCAGAAGTCTTTGAAATCTACAGCAAGCAATCTGCAGTTTCTTACCATTAAATATAAATATGTTTGTCTCATTGGGCAGACTACATTTTAACAGACCTTACTTTAAATAAACAGATTGAGATGTTTATATTGTGACTGTGTGAAAAAGCACAAAAACACACAGAAATAGATGGTAATTCAAGAACATTCCTTAGTTAATTGTGAGGCAGCAGGGATATAAAAGAAAAATGGAAGGTTGAATGGCATACCTGCTCTGGTCATACCCTTAGGCTACCTATGGTCACTGGTTGAAACTAACAACATCTTGAGGTATCTTCAGGAGTAAGTACTTTGGAGACCATAATGGGAGGGATCAATAGCTGGTCAGAGCTGGGCTTCAAATTATTCTGGATCAATTTTCTCACAATCGTGGAACACAAACAGAAGTAGGTTTTAAAGAAGTATCATATATTTCTATATTTATAGTTCTGTAAGTATAGATAGATAGATAGATAGATAGATAGATAGACACACATACACACTATGGTCTGATACATACCAGAATAACTAAGAAGGAATACAATTAAAAAGAAAGAAAAATTCTGGCTTGGCAATCCCAGTTAGGTATTATGCAGGCATATTGTTGTTGGTTTAAAGGAGGTCCAGTAGAATTTCCAGACACACTTATGCTGAAAAGTTCATTGGCTAAATGTCCTCACTGTTAATGTGTGGAGAGAGGCTGTGCAACATTGATCATAAGGCACTCAGTCTTTTTAATTTTTTTTCCTTTGCTGCTGCCACCAGGGAGCTCAGGGTGTTCCATAACTGAGCCTGTAGTTTTAATTAGCTTATTGTCAGAATTTCATGAAAGAACGCCCTGATATTTTTATTCACTTTTCAATAATTACTGTAATTTTGTTATTAGGGAGCATTTTGATTTGTGATACTTTCAGTTGTTGAGATGTTTATCATTTTTTATGGGTGCCGCCAAGTGGTTGATGGCAATGGCTCCAATTGCTAGCCACAGGAACCAAAAGCTGTATTAATTATGAAGTCAGATTTGTTAATCTTATACTGCATTAAAAATTCCACCCTTATCCAAAACAAACACCTAATTAGTGAAAATAAACAATTCAATACATTCTCATATTGATTAAAACAATAGGAGTTAAGTAGAAATATTGGCAGCTACCCAGCAGACTTATTTTAGAATAACTAATGAATTCCTGCCAAACGCTTTGCAGAGTTTTATGCAAAGAAAATTAGATTATTTATAATTTTATGTAAAATAAGGTACTGTTTTCCCATTTAGTGGTGCATTTGGATTCTTCCAGTTGCACAGAATTAGTTGATGCACTGTGTATGTTTATTGTATGAAAATCAAAGTTTATCACAACATAGCCTAATCTTGCTTGCTCCAAACTTTGCTATTAGAGGATCTGGGATGATCATAAGTCCAATGGTATTTGATGAATAAGAAAATATAATTGCCATTCAAATAATTTTCATTTTAGTGCATTCCCAGAATATATGCAATAACAAGCCCAGAGTTACATGGCATTATATACAATTAGAATCCAATCTTTGATATATCTACTGTACATCTATTTTTCTATACAGTATATATATATTGTTGCGAGTTGCTGGGGCTGCAACCCGGCAGGCACGCCTGGAAGGACCGGGAGGTGGCATGTAAGTCCTCCAGGCCACAAGGGGGCAACCGCCCTGGGTCAGAGGAGGACCACGGGAGAGGAACAAGGAAGCTTACGCCTATTGGGACCTGTGGCCACCGCCAGGGGGCACCCCGAGTCTCAGAGGGCCCGGGACTGTTGTCATTCTGCCACACTCGGGAAGATGGAGGAGGATCCCTCCAGGGATGCCCAGAGTGCTTCCGAGTGCTCTTCTGCCACACCAGGAAGTGACGCCTTCCTACAGTCTGGGAGCTAGAGTGGTGATTGGAGCACAGTGGGCTGTGCAGGACTGAGTTGTGTATTATGGAGGAGAAAATAAACGAGCTTCTTATAAAGATGCGGTGTCTGTCTGGTGGTGTTCAGGCATGTCTCACAATATATATATATATATATAAAGGTGGAACCGCGGTTTGCGAGCATAATTTGTTCCAGAAACATGCTCGCAGTCCAAAGCACTTGTATATCAAAGTGAATTTCCCCATAAGAAATAATGGAAACTCAGATGATTTGTTCCACAACCCAAAACTATTCATATAAAAATGATTAATACAAAATATAAAGTAAAAATACATAAAACAAATTACCCTGCACTTTACCTTTAAAAAGAATCATGGCTGGTGTGAGTGAGTTTCTAAACTCTTGTGGGATTTCACCTAACAGGACGACATGCGGAAGAGTGTCCCAAAGCAATCGCAGTGCAGGTGTTGTTAAAGTACTGAGACTCAGCTTCGTGTTTTGGGGCACAAGACGGGGACTTGCACTTCACAGCACACACGTGCGCGTGCGCGCACACACACACACACACACACACACAGAGTCACAATGCTGTAGTAAACAGTATATGCTCCTACGGATGTTGTCTATATGAGTGAGGCACGCAGACTCAGATGGAGAATAGGAGACGATTGCTCTCGTCACGCAAGCGAGGGAGCGAGATAAGGAGAGAGAGAGACGCGTGAGCGAGATAAGGAGAGAGAGACGCGCGAGCGAGCGAGAGTAATAAGGAGAGAGAGAGAGACGCGCGCACGAGAGAGAAGAGCCATTAGCTCAGTTGTGATCACATGATGCTCAGCAGACAAAGTGTATCCATACTACTCGTATTGCAAGACATCGCTCGTTTATCAAGTCAAAATTTATTAAAAAATTTAGCTTGTCTTGCAAAACACTCGTAAACCAAGTTACTCGCAAACCGAGGTTCCACTGTATATACAGTGGTGTATAAAAACTATTTGCCCCCTTCCTGATTTCTTATTCTTTTGCATGTTTGTCACACAAAATGTTTCTGATCATTAAACACATGTAACCATTAGTCAAATATAACACAAGTAAACACAAAATGCAGTTTTTAAATGATGGTTTTTATTATTTAGGGAGAAAAAAAATCCAAACCTACATGGCCCTGTGTGAAAAAGTAATTGCCCCCTTGTTAAAAAATAACCTAACTGTGGTGTATCACACCTGAGTTCAATTTCCGTAGCCACCCCCAGGCCTGATTACTGCCACACCTGTTTCAATCAAGAAATCACTTAAACAGGAGCTGCCTGACACAGAGAAGTAGACCAAAAGCACCTCAAAAGCTAGACATCATGCCAAGATCCAAAGAAATTCAGGAACAAATGAGAACAGAAGTAATTGAGATCTATCAGTCTGGTAAAGGTTATAAAGCCATTTCTAAAGCTTTGGGACTCCAGCGAACCACAGTGAGAGCCATTATCCACAAATGGCAAAAACATGGAACAGTGGTGAACCTTCCCAGGAGTGGCCGGCCGACCAAAATTACCCCAAGAGCGCAGAGACGACTCATCCGAGAGGTCACAAAAGACCCCAGGACAACGTCTAAAGAACTGCAGGCCTCACTTGCCTCAATTAAGGTCAGTGTTCACGACTCCACCATA
>JANRMT010062832.1:4380485-4414119 GCA_026402145.1 Polypterus bichir lapradei | reverse complement strand
ATATATATAAAAAAATGCTCAAAAACCTGTGAACCACTACACCTTGAACTTTGACCTTGTTCTTAATTGAGAACTCCTATAGAAAAAAGTATGGGCTACGCTGGGAAAATAAAAAGCCTTGGGTCCTTCTCATGGTGAATGGCGGCACAAGCACACACCATGGCTGACAGGAAAAGAGCAGTAATGACCTCTGTTGAGCACAGAGCACATTGAACCGGCCAATCAGTTGCATCTCAGTGCAGGCCCAATACACAAACTGCTGCCTGTGTAAATTGACATCTGCTCATGTCTTTACAGCAGACAGGTTGTTTTTATTGCAACTGAAAGTCACACACTCCCTGAAAAGCCTTGAGACATCAAGGACACTGCTGCACAGTGAGACATTAGCTTGAATACAAAACCTTTGAGCAGCTTGCTAATACTGTGGCTCGTCACTATACCAGACAGTCTCCACGATACAAAGTACATGGCATGAATATAAAGAGTATCTTTCAAAAGAAATTCATGATGGTAAGAAGGAATGAGAAGCACATGAACCATCTTTCTTTGAGGACTGGAGTATTTCCTAATTTTAGATAATTTTATACTGGAGAGATGTGTCCACTGTATGATTTTCAGATGAATTCTAGTGTGTTTTGCACAAATTAATTAAGAATGAAAATTGTGAATTATGGAATTACATTCCTTAAACTGAAATATTGAGAGCAAGGTCTCATACCTGGCATTGCCTAAGGTCTTTGAACGATGATTACCATGACATTAATTGATGTAGTATGGAAATGCTACCAATATTCCTCTTATTATTAACCAAAATATTTTCAAGTGTGAGTATTAATGGAAGATTTAGTTACATTTTTTAGATTATTTATTTACAAAGTCCCCCAACACACATATTTTTCTATTTGCAAGATAGGAGCTTTGAAAAAAATAACATTTTGCCTAATTTCATTAATCATCCACTAAGATTAACTATTTATGTGACAAATGAGATTGATTACCTTTGTGACTATTTTTTTTTCTCCTTTTATCTAGTAATGTGTGCGTTTTTTTTTATATTATAACACTTCTCTTGTTATACAAGCGCTGATAGTGCATTGCAACACCCACCACAGGCAGAACCACCTGGATTGGGACCTGAGTGCAGCAGGTGACACCTCAGCACCACACTGGAACAGTGTGAGTTTTTTTTACAGTGGCTGGAGTACCCATCCTGACACCAACCCCCAAGTTTTCTCTATAAGTTGATGGACCTGCTTTCAGGACTGGTTGCAGATTAATGTCATACCCAGGGCAGAGCAATTGTAGGTTAAGGGTCTTGCTCAAGGGCCCAATGGAAATAAATAGAACATATTTAAAAAAGTATAATATTTGTGCACCTTCACTTTAAAAGCATATACTGATGTTAAATCTGGGACAAAAAATGATAGTTTCCAGCTAAAAATACAACAAAATAGAAAATAAAACTTGGTTAACAACTTTCATATAGAAGGGGGAAACTTGGAACACTAAAAACAAGAACATTAAAAAGAAACAAAGCATCTGACTTGGTAGTCACAGTCACATTGAGGCAATATGCAGACACATTGCTGATGGTATAAATGAACTCCAGTAGCATTTCTGACACACTTTTGCAAAATAATTTGTTGTCTGAAGGAGGTTAGATGTACAACATTGTTCATAATAGCACTCAGTTTTGTTTTTATTCTTTCCTTTGTTACTACCTCCAGGGTGTCCAGAATGCATCCCATAACTGAACCTTAACTTTTAATTAATTTGTTGATTCGGTCGGCCTGTCTTGAAGTGATGTTGCCAGCTTAGCAGACCACAGCATAGAAAATTGCACTGGCTGTTCCTGAGCTGTAGAAGATGTGAAGGATGTCATTACCCATATTAAAGGAATGCAGTCTCCTAAGGAAAAAGAGCCTGCTCTGCCTTTTCTTATATAGCTTGGTGATTTAAGAACATTTTTGGTCTGTTTTTAACACTAGAATCCCTGAAGCCTTTGAAAAATCTTGTAAATCCGGCCCACCTTAAATCCCTTCACACCTCTCCATCATCATCTTTTGATTTGTAAATGTGTCAATCAGCACAAGCAGCTGATAAATAAAAATAAAACAAATGAAAAAAAAACTAAAAGTTTCCATGCAAGGTTGCTTGACCCATTGTCCATGACAGAATAAAGAGCTTGACAGTCTGGGACTACTTCAGACTTGAACTGCCATTCCTCTGGTTTAGAAGGATCAATATGGGCACATCGAGTACCTCCCACACCTTCCATATAATAGTGTACTAGGTAAAGTACACTGCAAGGACACCCAGTGTTGGCCAAGAGTACCTAGAAATTCTTCTGAAGAAGCTAGAGATGGTGGTTGGGCTTTGAGAAGGTCTGCTTTGACCAACCCAGTGTGCTAACTTCACAGCTGTCTGAGTTTGTTGGGCTTGTTTTTTATTTTTTGTTCTTCTAGATCTCTAGCATCCTCACATAGATTGACTATTATATGGTGTGTGGCTGTGTTTGTGTACATGTTTTATTTTCCTGTGTTAGTCTTGAAGTTGTCAGGATAAATTTCATCAACTCTCAATGTTTGCCAAAATCAGCCCCTGAAAATGGAAGGATGAAATATAATTAAGCTGGTAATTTGCGGTAAATCTAACTGTAATAGATGTGACAATCTTCATCTAATCATGTTTACTGAACTGCTTTAAAGTGCCATGAAAAACACTGTGATGGTGAAGTGTAAGTCAGGCAGAAACTAAGGTTAAAGCATTAAGAAGCAGAGACCAGCAAACTTTCCCTTGGGTAATAGCAAAGTTTAAGTTATAAATAAAAGCTTGTTTAATACCATAAATAATTCCCTTAATATTTTTATGTTTTCTAAACTGATCTTTTGAGGAGTATTTATTATAAAGAATCTTCAGAATCCCTTTATCATGAAATTCAACAATGTTGCACATCACACAGTGCACAATATTACATGCCTAGCAACCAGATCAATGAATAGCAAAAACTGGGGTGGTGATATAAGAAGATAACACATTTTCATGTGTTTTCTTTAATTGATTTAAATTAATGTTTTACCTCATGTTTTTTTTTTCTTTAACTTCATGTTGTTTTTTTATTGCTAATTATTCACACACAGCATAAAACACTATTACTTTCTTAATGTCAGACAGTAGATGCATCACCATTTATAAACATTACAGTCAATTAGCACTATTTCTATGTCAAATTGAGTTTTGTAAAGTCAACCAGTTTCATTTTGCTTGAGTATTAAATATTATGCATTATCAGCTAAGATGTTGGATCACTTTATCCAGCTCTTAACTGTATACAGAGCAGATTATTTTTTTATTTCCCAAAGTTTCAAAAACTAGGGGTTAACATACTTTAGGTATCCACTGTGCTTAGTGTGTTACCACTTGAATAATATAGACCTTAATTGAAAAACTTTCTAAAAGAGTAGAAGAGCATTGTATAAATGCTACACTAAAGGATGGGCCTGTTACTGCCAGGCACTGTACAAGCAACAGACTTTTTACAGAAAGTTTCTCACGGTTTTTCTTTTTTTTCTGAACTTATTTACTAGTTACTAGACTTATTTAAAAGTAGAAAAAGAATTGATCTGGCTTGTCACTGAAAGTAGCTTCTAGAAATCATATGGATGTTAAATTTACCGAAGAATTGTAGTGAACACAAACTCAGGTGTTAGCTTGTCATGAATGCACTTCAAATGGGATGCAAACTTGGATAGAGTTGCGAAAAGGACCCAAAGGCTGCCTTATGTCTAGAACACCTGAAACATTAAGAGACAGTGAGAAAATGAAAGTGGGATGTGCTGGAGCGAGAGTAAAAGCAAGGTGAAAAGGTTTTAGAACTGGTTTACCATCTATTGTAATAAGAAATGTTCAATTGCTGTCAAATAAGACAGATGCACTGTCTGTGATTATTGTGGACCAAAGATCCACATGTCTAAATAATGTCTCAATGTGATTGTTTATTTATTTATTTAAAGAGCTTCTGTAAGAGCCAAATTCCCTCCTTGAGACAAATAAAGTTCTATCTATCTATCTAAATGTGCTTTGCTGTTTAAAGAAACATTCGCTATGACTTTAGTTACATCTCTTCAGGCTGACAAAAGTGCATTCCAACCTAAAAATGATACATGTTAATAAATATGTGTACTTTGATTGACAGCCAAAGAGCATTCTTTAAAGGCCACAGGGAGATAATGATAAGCTAAATCAAGTAAGCAGAGAGCAATTACCAAAAACACAAACATTCATCTGTAGATCTGTGAGGAAAATGCAGGATTTCTATATTGTGTTTAAAATATGTGTTGTAATAGATTAACTGATGTCACAACCTGGATGGTCCTCCACTCCTTATCTTGCCAGGAGGCCGCTATAATGAGTGACCAGGAGGCTGGCATGAAGGGGCACGGTGACAGCTGACACTGGGATTGGCAGGCCAATAGCAATAGATGGAAATCCTTTACCCAGCTGGGAGTCCAGAATAATGGATGGATGACCAGACTGGACAGTCATCCTGACAGTTTTCAGTGGATCAGTCATTACGAATATAGATAAACTGCTTGGTGTGAGCTTGGTGCTGTCAGGGTCATGTGGTTGACATTGTTCTCACTTTTGTGTTCTTGGATAACTGGCCTGCATGAGACTGACTCCAGATCTGTCTTTCTTATATGTCCTGTTTAAATGTGATAGGGCAGAAAGAGTTCTCACATACTATATAGAAAGACCGTTCATTAGGGTTATGACAGTGAAGGAGGGAAATCACGGGGCACAACTGCAGCATTTGGGTTTGCCCAAATTAAAGACATTTTACTTTTCAGCTAGTTCTCTGTCTTATTACTTGACATGTTGTTTAAAGAGGTGTAAGATGGAGATCTTAATGTTATTGAAGGCTGGCTCTCTATTGGTATTAGAGGAAGCAGACTCACATAAGCAAACTCGAAGCAGAAGTTGCATATACTGTAATAAGATAATAAATAAGGTTAATAAATAATGATAATAATAAAGTTGTAGATAATGATTTTAAAAGCAGGTCAGAGCAGACATCTGTAGTGTACAAGATGTGGTTGTAGTTGAAGTACATTTTCAGACAGACAACCTAAGCAACAAAATGACTAGTGCCAATCCACAGACCATGTCACTGTAAACTATATTAAATGAATCTCCATTTTGCAGTACATTATAGTGAGAGCATACTGACAAAAATTCCAATAGTCGGTAAGATCAAGCAGAAAGTCATCAGAGGAAATGTACAGTGAAAGGATTGCAGCAGAGGTTTAGGCTTGGATTTACTGATAACACTTCAAAAACAAAAGGTGCAGTGTTTCCTAAGAAACTTCAAGAAACACTCGGCCTGTTTATTGCAGATGCTTTTGTTCTCCTCTGTTAGTGTTAATTACATTATCTTTAATACTTTTTCACCATGTGCAATTAAGAGCACCTACAAATTTAGAGCAAAAGCTATAAATTTGTCACCAGAGCAGATATACCGGTAGTTGTGTGCCCAGTAAAAGGTTTTTTCTGAGGCAAAGTTAGAAGGTGGGTTAAAGTTGAGAATATCAGCACTATTCTGAATGCAGCCTCTACCAGAAGAAGCCTAGACAATTGCAACATCACTGCTGACAAAAGCAAGAACAGGAGCATACAAACAAAAATTCTATACTAGTGGGATAGTTTAGGCATAAATGCATCATAAAGATAGCTTCCTTAAACTCACTGAAGACAAAAATGTACACACTAGCCATGTCAGCCAGTACAGCAGCCTGCATGTCATATGTCACATTGAAAGTGTGATTATTAATTCTGTTCAGTATAGCCACTATTTTGTTAAGCATGACAGGTTTCTACCAGTTCAAAGGATGGAGTGCACCTGTTGCCACAGAAAATAAAAGTACTTTGATCTATCATGGGCTAACAGGCTTTGGGAGAGAAGTGAAACCTATTATTAGTCATTTAAATTATCAAAACTACTACAATAATTAACCTATACTTCATATTTCCATCTACAGCATTCTGCATGTTCCACTTTGCTGTGGGAGAGCTGATAAAGTGCCTCTAGGCATGCAGTGGAGTCATCAGTAGCCCAGAGGCATTATCAGTAGATGAAGGAAAGGAGAAGTTCAGCTGTTACAAGAAAGATTCTGGGTTTAATTGTCTTCCACATCTGTCTGCCAGTAGCAAAGCAAGGGGTAGCAAGGCAAACAGTGTAGCATCCAGCAAACAGGAGCACTTATTGATCAGATGGGGCTTGCTACCTGCAGTGTTTACTGCAGGGGACATCTACTTACTGCCAGAAAGGAAACAGCAAACCAACTGCAAGCAAGTACCCTAGAAGCATCCCATCTCTTCTGTGTCTAAAGAGCACTGTCTAGGAACTGGGCACACCACACGGTTTAAGAAATATTGTGATAATTTCACAGTCAGGGGGTGAGCAGAGGAGCCTGGATGAGAAAGACCCCGAGGAGGAAGACTGGAGTCAGAGGGACCAAAATTCAAACTGCACATCCTGCATGATGTCTTTGTGTCTCTCTCATCTTGGCACTTGTTACAGTAAGATATGTACGTTGGATGCTCCTGATTATAATACACTTCATTGAACAGGTGGGATTAAAATTTAGCCCTTGGAAATGCAAATCACTATTTAAGGAGGTGGACTTGTTGAAACACATAGTCAACCATGAAATTTTTGCTATTAACCTTGATAATATTGTTTTATTGGAGGATTTTCAAGATATAAAGCTACCACTGAATCGTGTGCATTTCTGTGGTTGGTTTTGTGCTGCAGGAAGTTTACGCAAATCTTATGCTAGCATTTCCTGCACTTTATAGCACCTCACAATGGCAAATTTTATAACAGAGCATGAGATGGTTCTTGAACATCTCTAGAATATTGTAATACAGGGCTTTTTCCTTATTTTACTGCAGGTGCAGTACCTGTTTGTCCTTGTGTATAGACAACTAGTCTAAACTGCAAATGTCTGAAAACATATTGAACACAATATCCAAAAGCTATGTTGCAGTAATAATCCATTTTATGTTTGCTATAAACTTAACCCTGCAGGGAGGTGTCTGCTTTAAGGATGGAGGCAAGCATGAGGTCCTGGATTTTTGGGTGATGTGAAGTCTTAGACAGATCGCATAGGAGGAGACTGTGTCTGGTAGCTTCAGCTGTGCTGAGATTGCTGTTGTCTCAGTGAACCTAATCCATGAAGGCATTAAACAGGAGGAGAAACGCGATAATTACTGTTTCAACACCTTATACATTTTCGAAGGGCAGCTTGGGCTAGTGCTGGCGTTGGAATGTGTTAAATGATCCTGTTCAGAACCTCAATAATGTTTCTGTGTAAGGTACTACAGTTCTAGAACAATTATTTGTCCATTTAAATGCCATGGCTTTTGCAGCATTTAGTTATTCTTATCTGACTACTCAGACAAGACTAATATGGTGTACTTTCTTTCAAGCAAAGTGTTAGCAGTTTCTGTAACAAAGATTACATAATTTACAGCCTAGATTAGGTTTTGGAAAAACAGAGACTAGAACACTCTTTATTCTATTCAACAATTCATCTGTTGTTTAGTAATGGCATTGGCTTAACAAGCTAAAAACTATTTTCCCATTGAAAATACACCCAAAATATTTTTCTTGTTGTGTGATGTCTTGATAAATTGGACTTTGGAGAAGTATAGAAGGGTAAGGGAGTTCACCTTCCAGTTCTTGTTTTCCCCCTGGATGTTTAGATACACAAAAGCAACATATAACATGTAGCAAGGCAGGAGCACTAGTACCAACTCCTTTAAACACTAGTAAATGTGATTACATATCTTTCTGAAAGATGAATCAATATAAATATTTAGATATGCTGCTATTTGATCCAAGGCAGTATTTTATAATGTTACATCATTATCACGTTCACTTACTGGAACATTGGATGTTAGATAAGTGATCAGGCACTTTCTTTTATGACACAACCACAGTCTAATATTTATTGTTAACTTATAGTCAACAGTTCTGCTTAAAGTTCCATCTAATTTCCAATATCTAAAATTTACTAGTTTTAGAACTCTATCGCATGGCTGTCTTTCACAATGAACAATTTTCTTCACATAATCTGAATTTAGACTTTTTGTGGATTAACTAGCTTCCTTATAAAAAAATACAGTATCACTCTGTCTGTTGTCTAAAACTGTATGTTTTACAGCATGTATTTTGAATGAAGCATTTGTTTTGAGAAATTTGTTCATCTATCAGATACCTCCATTTTCCAGTTCAAAATAATAAAAATACTGCAGGTACATTATAAATATTTGCACTTTCAGCTGGCGGTGTTAGAGGGTGCACACCAACATTATAGTGGAAATAGACTGCTAAGTTTTGCAGTTAAATAGGCTTTAAAGTTTACACTGCACCAGCATCTACTCTTTTCTTAGATGCTACAGCAAAATAAATATGTAGATTTGTAATAGAAAAAGCTGAAAATAGCTTCACAAAGGTGCTAGTATAAAAGGGCTTTGGTGTTGTCATTGCAACCATATGCATTTCATAAAAAATCATCTTGTTCATGCAAGTTAAGAGCAGTCTTTATTCAGACATTAAATGAAATGTACAAAGTTGTGAAATAAAGGATTAAAATGGAAAAAAAAACTTGCCACATTAAGGACTAACTGACCCACATATGATGTAGGTGGTGCTGCACAATTATGAGTTACATACAATGTGTGAAAGCAGTCAGGATATGAAGTTTGTCAAAATGTTGCATACCATATATTTAAACAAAGTGTGTAATTTTTACATTTATTTACATTTTGCACATGTATTTTATCTTGTGCATTAACCACTAATATTTGTGTAACATCGGTACTGTTTTTAATTATTATGTCTGTGTCACTTGTATTTCTTGAAAGATACTTCAGTTGATTGGAATCAGTAGCCATTTTCAGGAGCCAGAAGAATTTATTCTGTGTTTCATTTGAAGCGGGAAGTCTAACTGTCAGCTTGGGTGTGATATCATTCCCAGTTCCAACATCCAAATCTGAGGAAAATGGAACACAACATTAGCTGCCATGATTCCCTTAAAATGTATTTCAGCTTAGCCTAAAATCATATGTGGCTTATTAGATTTAATCTTCTGGCTCCACCATTTTGGACCCAAATTCTAACTTTGTGTTTAGTTATATTGCTTGTTTCAATATTACAAATATATATATGTACACCTGGCAATATTTTAGTGCTTTAGTTACACTTTAAATGAAATGCAAGATTACATTATAATAAGGGTTTCATTTTTGTCTTTTGCTTTGGTATTGGCTGAAAATATCATTTAAAATACTGTTTAAAAGTATCGCCAAACATAAACAAAATGATTTACTAAAGATGTGTCAGAAATATTGAAAAAATGCCAAAAGATTAGAGTTAATTAAAAATAATAAGTATTTTATTAATTTTTGTATTTTTAAAATACTTCATTGTTAAGCTGAAATCATTTCACTGTGATATAATAGACTGTAATTATGCAAACATGCCAGTAAGATCTATGCTATGCAGATAGGCCTGCCACAACTTGCTTCTTTTGCATTGCCTGTGATTAGTAAAAATAATGTGCAAATGCCCCATACACATAAGCCCCCACCCAATCCTCATTTGTATGAATTCTTTAGAAATGTAATTATAGGCACATACCTTTTAAAAGAATACACAGAATAATTTAATTCCCACTACTGTATCTGTGCCCAAGAAGTAAGAAATAACTTCAGTTTAATTCACTTCAACTTAATAGTTTAACCAGAATACAATACATTTTTACTTTTATACATAATATAAATGTAATCAATGTAATATAAGAAAGCACAGTGGACCAGTGTCTAACACTTGTTCCTTCACATCTCCAAAGTACTGGTTTCAAATCAGCCACCCTGTACAGCCATTTTTCTTACTTCTACCTTCCTGCAAACAGTACTGGTCAATCATAAGAACAAATAACGTGTGTGCGTGTGTATGTGTACTACATATTCATGTCTCATTTCCTCTCTGCATGGAGTTTGCATGTTCTCTCCATGGCTGCATGGGTTTCCTCTCTTTTTTTTCTTCCCACAATCCAAAGGCATGCAGGTTAGGTGAATTGGCTTTGGGTGTGTGTGTGTTCATCCTGTAATGGACTGGTGCCCAGCCCAGGGGTAGTTCCTGAGGTAGGCTCCACCAGACCTGCATGATTTTGTTCAGGATAAGCAGGTTAGAAAATGATTGGCTGACATACACAGTATGTAAATATAAATATAGATCAGCCTCGGCACAGACAGACAGACACCGATGGTTCAAGCGCCACACACGTTTTATTTACACTTTTTACAATTGGTATTGTCCTGCACACAACCCAGTGCCCCTGCACCACACACCCTCAAGTCCGGGCCTCTCAAAGTCCTGTCTTCACTGCCTCCACTCCTCTCTTCCGAGCTTCGTCCACTTCCACATCTCTCCGACTCATGACTGGAGGGAGGCGGCCCCTTATATTCCCATCCGGATTTGCTCCAGGTGCCTCCTGATGAGCTTCCTGTGACACTTCCTGGTGTGGCAGAAGTGCCGCATGAGCACCCGGAAGCACTCCGGGTGTCCCTGGTAATACTTCCACCAGCACCTCCAGGTGTTGCAGAAGTGCTGACGTTCAGGGCTCCTTCGTCGTCTGGGTACCTCCTGGAGGTGGCCACGGGCCCCTATAGTGTTGAGCTTCCTCTCGTGGTCCAGGGGAGGCATAGTCCTTCACTCGGTCCTTCTCGGCATCCCGGCTTGGCACAGCCCCCAGCCACCTGCCACAACATATATATAACACATACACAGTATATGTTACATACTATGCATACTGTTTATTCATTTATTATATTTTTGATATCTGTTCTGAGGAGATGTGCAAATATGAACTTCATTGTACTATGTACTCATGACAATAAACTTGACCTGCATGTTCTTCCTGCACCGGAACAATTGTTAATTCTGGTCCCTCTGACACACACACACACACTCCTGAAGGAGTTGCATGTTAGGTTAACTGGCAACTCTAAATTGGCCCAGGATGAGTATGTGTTACTGAGTTCATGAGTATTCTCTTTGATTTGCAGATGCCATATGCGGGTTGGTTTGGCTCCAGGCCCAAACTGGATAAGCAGGTTAAAACATGCTAATCTACTTTGTGTCCAGTCTAGGTTCACAGGTAGCTGGTGTCTATGCAGTTAGCAATGGGTACAACTCTGGATGGAGTTCTAAACCTTTTCCCACCATACTTACTCACTGGACTTATTTACATTTGTAAATTAGCCTAACTTCCTTGTCTTTGGAATGTGGTAAAAAAAAAACTAGAAAAACTCAGGAAGAATATGCAAACTCAACAGATTATATAGAGGATGCCCACTGGGCTTCTCCTAAAGGAGGTGTACCAGGAATGGCCCAATCGAAGAAAATGTGGAGAAAAGGACAAATTACAATATTACTGCTTATGGAATAAACAATAACATTATAACTAACAACAACAACAAAAGTACATTATGTTGTGTAACTGTATCTCTTCCTGACTTACACTAAGTGTTCCTTATTTATTTTTGGTTCAGATTGGGGTAAGATAGTGGAGAAAGTACAAACCAGTTTAAATAATCAATACAAGCAAAAAGCAAAAATGAAACACCATCTCATCCAACCCACAACAAACTCCCCCAAAACTTTGAGTATTGTTGAAATAGGCAATGGTTCCCCCATGATCCTGAACTGTATAAGCAAGCTGAAAAACGGACTGATAGATTATTTTCTATATGCAATATTAATAACAGATTAGGTAACTTGAAATCACTGATCACTTCGCCACTGTACAGTACAGGGCCTAAGCAACCCCTTTCGATATAAAGTTAATGTACAAGCACAAACATCTGCGGCAAACTTTCCAATAAATGTAGGGTCACGAGGAAAGAAATATATGCCAGTTATATGTACAAGTAAATAACCATCCATGCATTCATTTTCTAAACACGTATACGCCATGTTTTAGCGTCTTCGGGCCTCAAGAGTCCAGCTGCAGACAGACACATGCAGATCCCACTGGGAACTTCGAAGACCTGACTATTTTGGATGCGTCTCTGGAGCCAAAGCCTGCTGCAACAAAGCTGGACGCAATATAATCATCAGCTTTGCATAAAGGCTTTAGTAAGAAAACTACAGTACCACATATCACTAAACACACTACTTTACACCACAGTTAAAACTGAAATTAAAACGTACAAAATAATGTATGACTGCGACGTTTTCTTTTTCGATTTTTCGGTCCATCTGTATGCACTTTCTGACATTCGATATTCGTCGGGACTTTTATTTTGAAGAAAAAAAAAAACACGAGCGACTCTGACTGCTTATCTCCTCCTCTTTGTTGCTGGCAGATCTGAGAGGGTTCACTGTTGTTAAGTGCGTCATTCCGCCGATCCCTGCGGATTGTTTGTTGCCAGCTGGATTGGAGTTTCGTTCCTTTATGTAGGGATTGATCTTGAATACAATACACTGAGTAACCTTGTTCTGTTCGTCCAGGCGACAGCTGAAGGAGTATCTTTTGAAAGGAGTTCATCGTCAAAATGGTGAAGCCTACATTTAACTCGTCTCTTGGGCAAAAGGAACCAAAAAAGGAAGAGGAGAACATCGAGGCGCTTATCGTTCCCGTTGAAAAGGTGAGAGTTAGTTGTGCGTGCGGATTTTGACGATTGTTGATTTTTAATGGACTCCACAGCAGTGAGATGTGCAGTTTGTTTTCTTTGCAAGCAGGGTAATCAGATATGTTGTTTTTATCGGGGATAAACGTGAGTGGAAGATTTCACAGGTTTGCACAGTAACCGTGCTCTAAAGAGGCCGTGTCGACTGTCGTAACATACTGTACCTGGGATCGCATTAGACAACGTATAAACGTGCACAGTTTTTTCTTGCGCCTTAGTTGGTAAACGTTTAAAAACAATAAAGAGAAAGGTGAACACTAACGTTTTGTATCATCATCATCATCATCATCATGGCTGACTTCTTGCAACGTTGGCTTATTTTTACTATTCGTCTTTCCTTTTATCTGCAGGAGTAATATGATACGGCTATGGGGAAGCGACTGCGCCTGTTCTGCTTATTCTTTCTGTTGTTTTATCAAAATTATTGTGATGAGGTAACCACTTGCTTAATTATTAAACACAAACTCTCTGTTCTTTGCACATACTATTCGAGCTGTAGTCGGATTTTCCATTTGTACCATCATTTAATCATTAATTGAATTTAGAGATGAAGCACTATTGTGTGCAGGCTTGGCCAGACCGCCAACAAATAGTCGAGTTGACAGTTTTTGTTTCTCATTTGTCTCCACCAAGCTTGCCTTTCAGTTTGTATCCTTGGCACCGTTTCTGGTCTCCTTACCCAAAAAGACTGATTTCATGCTTCCCAGTTCAGGCAGCAAACTACCAAATTTCAGTGGCTTTTTTTGAACGCATTTATAATTATTTTGGCATCCTTATTCCATTGTAAATTGTCTGAATCGTGAAATAAGGAGAACGAAGTGCATTTTAAGTTTCTCAACGATGTCTCCCATTTCTTTTGTCGTTCCATGAGCTGCACAAATGGATGACTGCGTTATGTTAGAAGCTTCCATCCAGATCTCATGTTAGAGACAGAGTGAGCGCAGATTTGTGCATGAGGGTTGCCAGTACCTTCTGCACAGACAAGACTTGATTCCTGCTTTTGTCTCGAAAGTAATTGATTGGGTACTGCATAATTTGTATGACATAGGTCGATATTTATGGAACCCTCTTGCTGCACTGTTAGATTATCATTTGATTTTGGTGTAAGATAGATTATAGTCAGTTGTGGGAAAAGTTCATGTTTGATAACAGTCAAAGGCTTCTAAACGTACAGCACTTTGTTAAGTCGTGTGGCTGTTGTAAATGTGCTATATAAATAAACTAAACCTAAACCTAATATGACATAGTGGTTAACACTTACGACTTTTTCGACTCGATTTTTTGGGTTCCGATCCAGCTAATTACACTGTGAGCATGAGCAAATCCCTTCACAGGCTTGTGTTCCAAAAAATATGTATCCAATTATACCTCAAATGTAAGTTGCTTTGAATACAGATGTCTGCCAAATAATAACTAATATTTATAATATAAGAAGGGCCAGACCATTAACACAAATAGTTAGAAGCCTAAAGTACTAACAAGAATGTAAAAATGTAAGCGTCCTGGCAAATCCATACAGGTATTTTTTGTGAAATCCATTAGACAAATATGTTGATGAACAAAAAGGTTTTTATACTTCACATCTTCAATATAGTAGGAGTGTTTAAATAAAATAATACTGCTACAAAATCTGCTCAGCATTTCTAAAGTTGAAGCTACCCATACCTGTTTTTATTTTTGATACCTACATTTATATTTTCACTAGGCAAGCAGAGAAATCTATAATTAAATCATAACCAGTGGAAAGTGATTTTTCTTTTTCTAGTTATTTTTAGGAAACTCAGTTTGCGACCTGTAAAGCAATTTTGACTAGTTAACATTTAAGCTACAGCTAATATTAATAATCAAGTTTAATCTAATTGAAGCAAAATGTTTAAAACCCAGAATATGACTTTTTTTAATAGATACATTATAAGTTGTCACTTGTTGAGACTTATTTTTCATGCTAGTCCTTTCATTGTACTGCCTGTTTAAATGTGTGGAATAAACAAAGGTCCAATGCAGTAAAAAGCTGTTGAAGAACCATGGTAAGAGATGGACAGCGCTGTGAAAAATTGCCATTGTTGTCCATTCAGGGATAGAAAAGCATGTTGTTTGTTCCCAGGGGAAGTTTGGCTTTTTACAGATGTTCAGTAAATAATTTTTTTATATATTTATTATATTATGATAAACAACAAACTCCTCCCAAAAACACACCAGAAAAAGACTAAAAAAAGAAAAACAAAACTAAAACAAAACTCCTGACTTGGCAGTCACAATGAGGCACTACGCAGGGTATTGGTGTTGGCATGAAGGAGCCCAAGTAGCATTTCTTGACATGCCTCTGCTGAATAATTAGTTGTTTGAAAGTACTCCGTAGGCATGTTTACGGCCACCTCAATAACCCTGTTCTTCACAGAAGCCTAGTTTCTAAAAGGCCATGTAAACCTTTATTTAGGTTAGAGAAACTGGGTTATTGGCCTCTGGAGAACCTGATTAATACAGGTAGATTTCTCCATGAATAACCAAATTATATGTCTATGTTCAACAACCATGGGTGGAAGTATCCTCAAAATACATTTCCAGAGGAAAATGTTTGGGCAATCAAGTTATTCATTTTCCTGGCTGAAATAATTGTTTTCAGTGTTTAAGAAATTGCTAAATTTATGTTAATGAGCTGAACATACACCACTAAACTCACAAAACGTAATCGTAAGATCACTAACTGTTATGTAGTCTGATTTTCTTTTTAAAATATTGAGAAAACTAATGCAGTACTTGGCTTATTGAAGTAATAAATACCTGAATTCTTATTATCCTAGCAGCACTAGGTGTAAGGCAAAGAGCTCTTTTGCATAGTGTAATGATGCCAGAGTGTTCTGATAAAGGAGAATGCCAGAAAATTACTTTACCATGTAAATGTGGATTTTTGGGGAAGAAAAACAAACCAAATGGACGTCTGCCTTAACCTGGTTTTGTGTGTACATGTAAACACACTAATTGTTAGTGTGTCAGAGAGAGGATGTGTAGCATTTTTCATGATGGCGCTCAGTTTTGTTTTTAATCTTTCCTTCAGTACTACTTCCAGGACGTCAAGTATCCCATAACTAAACCTGTCTTTTTATGCCTTTTTAATATAACCAGCTTGTTGATTCGGTATGCCTGTCTGGCAACAATGTTACCGGCCCTGCATACCACAGTGTAGAAAATTGTACTGGTGTAGAATATGTAAAGGATGTCACTACCCATATTAAAGGAGCACTGTGTACTAAGAAAAAAGAGCCTGCTCTGACCTTTCTTTTTAGTTCCTCTGTGTAATGAGACCAGTCCAGTCTGTCATTGATGTGAAACTCCAAGTACTTGTAGTAGTGCACCACCTTTACATCCTCTCTTTAAATAGTTATCAGACATAGAAGCTCTTCAGTATGGTGAAAGTCAATAACCAGTTCCTTGGTTTGCTGATTTTTTGATTTGACATGGGGTCTTTGCCCCCTGCTTGCTTCACTCGCCAATCCCCGTTTTTGGTTTTCCAGATACACGCTTGTAAGATTTTTATTTTCTTTGAATTGTTGCTATTTCATTAGATAGATACTTTATTAATCCCAAAGGGAAATTCACATACTCCATCAGCAGCAAACTGATAAAAAACTATTAAATTAAGAGCGATAAAAATGCAGGTAAAACAGACATTAACTTTGCATAATTTTAACGTTTACCAAAGGGTGGAATTGAAGAGTCGCATAGTGTGGGGGAGAGTAATAATTTCTGTTTGTTTGCGCTACTGCGATCTTTACTTTCTTTTTTTTATACTTTCTAATTTTCCTACTTTCATATTCTTTAACTTTCTCCACATGTGTATCGTACCTTTTTTTTTTTTTTTTTTTTTCTTGAGCCTTTCAAATTCCACTGCTTTCATAATCTCTAAACTGTTCTTCATGTGTATAGCGCCAACGTTTGTGAACGTCTTTATGAAGTTCTACTTTGTCTTTTACACTCTGTCTTTTAATTCTGAGCCCGATTAGACATGCTTTTTTTTCCAATTCCACTTGTTCCGGGCTGATAATTACTTTACTTATTTTCTGAATTTGCACCTAGGTTACAGTTTTTTTTTTTCTCTCCAACGCTTTTGAGTTTCTTTTCTCCGTCCTGCTTTCTTCTTCGCTTAGTCGTCTACATTTCATTTATAACATATTGTCCTTATATGCTTTATATGCACTGAGAGCCCTGGATCTGCGTGTCTTCAAAGCCTTTGCACAACTGAGTGTTTTGCTGCCCGTGGTCTTATTTGATATTGGTTGTAAGTAGGGTGTGTCTTGCAACAATCTCATGTTCTACGTCCCCACGATACGGTCCTGGGTCAATCTCTTTCGGCTCCCGGGTCTTTTAAGTGTATTCCATGATGAAGATCACGTCTCTTATCCCTAGTGTTTCTATTCAGGATTTTTTTTATATAATAGATATACTCTTTCCAACCTCGGGGGGGAAATTGTCTTTCTGTATGACATTTGGAGGTCTTAAGTTGCAAACAGTTTTTCCGCACCAAGAAACCAAAGTTCTCCACCTGACTCCTATACCCTGTCTCATCTCATTTATCACTACACCCCATTAAGTGCAAAATCATCTGAGACTTTCTGCAAGTGACATGACCTGGTGTTTTGTTTTATAGTTCGAGGTGTACAGCATGAAGAGAAATGAGACAGGACTGCTCCTTGTGGTTCTCCAAGGTTGCTCACATTCATATTTGAGACACTGTCCTTGAGTTTTACAAACTGCTCTCTGCCAGAGGAAGAGAGAGTCCATTATCCAGGACACAATAGGCTCATCCACCTGCCTATCTCTGAGGCAACCCCTTAACAGGATTGGTTGGGTGGTATGGAAAAGCACTGAAGAAATCAAAAAGCATAATCCTAACAGTGTTGCTAGTTTTTGCCTGGTAGGGGTAAACCTAAAACAACAAAAGCAGAAATAAACTGCTCTTCTGCAGAGTCCTGGGCACATAGTCACAATAGATTACCTGATCCCGAAATGTGTCACACTCTGCAAGGACTGACTGGTCTTAAAGTTAAGTCTGGGTGATCTAGACAGACAGACCTGAACCATGGGAACAAGATGACTGCATGTCCAGCCTCAAAATGAGGAAGCAAAAAAAAAAAAACAAAAAAACTGCAATGTCTGTTGGTTTACTTGTTAAATTTCTGAAACCACACATTTCTGCATTTGGGGAAGAACAGAGATTGCATCATATAGGCAGCAGAATGTCTGCCATAGTGGCAGGCATAACAAAACAATTACTTCAGGAGTAGCAAAAATTGCCTTTCTTTATTTAGAAATGTTTTAAAATAATGTGTTTTTTTTAACCTTCTGAGCCTAATTCTGAACTTTTTTTTTTTTTTTTTTTTTAAATAAATCTAAACTGTCTTAAGGAAAAGTATTGACCTGTGGGTTTCAGTCTTCATTACTAGACTGTTGTGCCTTAGATTAATTATGTAAGCAGTTTTATTTTGTTGCTCAGTTTGCTACCTTTAGACTTTTCCTCTTAAAACTGGGCTGTAGCCCCATGGAAACATAGTGGTTAACCTTTTGCATGTGTTAGTTTTGTGTTTTTGGTATTCAGTGTGTGTGTGTGTGTGTGTGTGTGTGTGTGTATGTATGTATGTATATGTGTGCATATATGTACGGTATATTGTGAGATTTTGAGACTCTGATAACCTTCCAACTGTGCTGTGTACACTCTGTTAGTGCAGGCATGGACTGGTTGTCTCCCCGGGTAACACGTCTGTCGTGTGCTCACTTTCTGTCTAATCTCTTGTGCAGGAAGGCTATCTATTCTTTTAATCTGGAACAGGAGCAAATGCAGTGTGATGTCATCGTCCCTTTTCACATGCTGTGTGTGTTTGAGTGGCAGCTTCCATTTGAATAAATGCTTTGAGAATATGTCTGTCTTCACAACAGTAAAGCTTCTCCTCTCTTTTGCAAGTTTGTGACCCACATATCACATATACTGTATATATATAATATAGAGAGAGAGAATTTTGTTTATTTGCATTATTTTATTCCTTCGGTCAGTGTATGCTTATCATTTTCTAAGTGCCTGTGTGTACAAGACAGATAAATGTCTTTGCAGAGGGTACAGATGATTATGCAAGTCTTCTGGTGAAAATTTTAACTGTCTGCGAAATAGCTCCAAGATGATATTCCCAAAGAGCAAATTGGTGTTGGTAAATGGTCTTTTGTTGTGCAATAAAATTGTCAATATATTATTTGAGGTTATCCTAGGAATAGAAAGTTTGTATTTGTTTTAATCTAAACATTTTTTAGGCATCCTTGAAATGTAAAAGCTGTAGGTCATTATAAATGTAATTAATTTGAAGCTTTTGTCTACACATGCTGTCATGTTATTAATTAATTACTGTGAAGGATGGGTTTTTGCCATCTATGGCACTTTGACAAAATATATATTTTGGAAAAAATATATTTCAGATCATAATAGTTACAAATATTTTACCTGACTTTAAAATGTGTCTTAAAGTCCTTAGTCCTGTTAAACAATGGAAAAGAAATCTTATATATGAGTGACAAAGCATGACTTGTCTGTTCTGTGATATGCAGTTAATTTTAAATCCCCTATACATAGCAGGCATTTATGCCATATTATTTCTATCAAATGAGCATTCATGTTGGATTTATTATTTATAAATATAAGCCTTTTAGTATAGGGACTGATCAAAGTATAGAAAAAGCTGCATGTCATTCCAAGTGTTTTTCAATTTCAAATTTCTTTTGTGAAATTTGAGTGTTCAGAAAATGGATGGATAGTTCCAGTATCTTCATTCCAAAAATAACAAGTCTAAATTTTTGTTTTCAAGGTTTCTGCAGAGAATAATGTTTTTATTGAGGTGCAGAGCCTGAGTTGCAATTGGGGAGCAATCCCCTTACTGCAATTAAAGAACTTCTGATGGAGCATAGGTGTAGGTGATGGTGGGAGTATTTCATAATATGGTCTTAAAAGAATATGATCATCATAGACCACATAATTTATTTTTTTGTGTATTCATACTAATTATGTTTATGACATTTCTTTTGAGAAATTATGTCAGTGCCACAAAATTAGTGAAAAGCAAGGTTATTCAGTATATTTACATTTACACAAATTCTTTAAAGCTGCTTTTGAAACAAAAAACTCAGACTTTGCAGTTATAACATATGTTTGCATCATATGGAGAAGATATTAGCAGGTTAATAACGCTTGCTGAAGGGACAAGTCAAATAATTCAAATGTCAAATATCACAGAATACTGATACTTTCATTTTTCAAATCTCTCATCTTTTTTTTTTTTTTTTTTTTTAAAAAAACATTGCTAAATCTGTTTCAGTTGGAGATAACTCAGGTAATTTTAGAATTCCTGTAATAACAGCCCTTGTTATATTGTTTTCAAGGAATCTCAAGTAACATTGAGACTTTGTTATTGCTTAAGCCTGTGTGCTATAAGCTGGGCCAACCTTAAATGCAGTAGTTACTGTTAACACATCTTACATATGCTTTCAACGTCTTCATCACATTTTCGCTACTATACTATTAATGAACATTATTTTGTATTCAAAAACCCGTCAAACAAGAACAGTTTAGCATTTGCTGTTTTCATTTTCAGCAGAAAATATGCAGTGTTAACAACCTTGTAAACTGTTCATCTTTTAAATTATGCACTTCCGTTAATGCTTTAAATTCCTTATCAGTAGAGGTTTGATTTATTTATTTTTTTTTTTAGCTGAGCTGCATGAATGTCTGAATAACGTGGAATTTTAGAAACACAGTTTTGTTTTGGAATTAACATATTGGAATAGCTCATTTTGTTATCTTTGTAGAGTAGTCACATATCCAGAGAGAGCCACTTCATTTGAAACTTGTCTTGATTATTAAAACTGTACCTGGCACTATGTCATGACCCCTTGTACACTACCATTGAAACATTGGGAATAACCCATAAATGTTTGTTTTTCATAAAAAAGGATACTATTTTATCAAGATACTATTTAAATTAACTTTAAAAGTATAGGCAAGATGTTACTTGTGCATGTAATGGCTTATTAGTACTTGAAATGACTGATTATGAAACTGAAGGAGTGGCTAATAGAAATAGGGCTTATTAGTCATATCTCTCATTTCAAGCAGTAATCACCATTAGAAACACTAGTAATGCCTTGGTTATATTTTTAAATTAATTTAAAGATGCATTGATTAAAAAAGTTTCAATTTTTATCAAAAATGTTAATTTCAGGGTGATTCCAAACTTTGACTGGTACTGTAAGTATTTAATATGTCTGGATAGACACTAGCTGACTGTAACCCTGAACTTGATAAACCTGTCAGAAAACAACTGGATTGTTGGATGGACAAACTGTAGCCCTGCCCATTACACTCAGTGTATGAATACTAATTTTATTCTCACTATCATTTTTAACTTTCTCATTTAAATGTGTGATGCCACAAGGTTAAACAATTGAAACTTTCATTTGATTGGTCACATCATTATGCTGTCAAAGCATGTATGAGTCATGTGTTTTTATTTCTGAACTAACTACATAATTGGATGAAAAAAAATTTTTTGAAAGTGCATTAAGATTTTTCAATTTCCATTATATCATGTGGAATATTTAATGTTAAGTTCAGTTCTTGCAGTCCTGTGTGAAATTCAGACCCTGCAGCATGCCGTTGATGCTGTAATACAGAGGCGCCCACACTTTTTCGGCTTGTGAGCTACTTTTAAAATGACCAGGTCCAAATGATCTACCTATATTAAAAATTATATATATACACACACACACTGAGTATCAGAAGTGGGTAGTAACGAGTTGCATTTACTCTGTTACATTTGTTTGAGAAACTTTTTTTAAAAAATTGTACTTATAAGAGTAGTTTTACTGTACCATACTTTTTACTTTTACTTGAGTACATTTGTGAAGAAGAAACACTACTCTTACTCCACTACATCGGGCAACATTTGAATCGTTACTTTTTTTCCCATTAGATAAAGTCTGACAGACAGTTTTCAATCTGCTCTGTAGCATATGCTGTCAAGTTGCGCACACGCCTTCCATTGCGTCTCCAGCACTGACGCGAAGTTTTGGATGTTTCCCAAATCAAGGCGCTTCAGCTTTGAGGACAGATGTTGCATTTTTCGTTTGAAAGCATTAACTGAGCTAATCATATTGACCATGGTTTTCTCTTTTCCTTGCAGCTATAAATTAAGCTCATTCAACATGTTGGTCAGATCGGAAAAAAAATGCCAAGTCTAGGCCATTGATCGTTATTAAGTTGCTTGTGTTCTGCATGTTCAATGACGAGGAGAAACTCCTTCTTCTCCGGCCAGGGGTCTTGAAATCTCGGCAGGAATTTCTCCCTAGCCATCTGTCTGCCTCAACGAAGGCATCTTTTATCATCTCTCCATCTTGGAAGGACTTCTTATGCCTAATGATCGAGTGATTCACCTGGAACGATGCTTCGGTGATCCTGCCTTTACTTTTGAATTCAGCCAAGTGAAAAATGAAGGCTGTCCGATTAACTGCGATTTTACTTCCCTCTCCTTTCTCTTTCTCAGATCGCTTTTTGGAAGGAAGTCAGTTTCGTAGTTTTTATGAACAGTTCAAAAGTGCCTTTCTACATTTTCCTTCTTTGGAATAGCAATGATCGATTGACAGATCAGACAAACGCACTTCGATTGTGACATTGTGAGAGAAAAAAATCCTCTTGCAATTCCACATCCAGCCCATAAACAACAATTTTTTTTTAAATCCCTTCTTTAGTCGATATAAATTGGAAGGCTAACTAGATCACTTAGATAGCCGGTGTTTTGCAGTAGCTCACGCGTTTGAGCGTGTGTGCGGGATGACCAGTGTGTTAGAAGAAAAGAGATCTCAAACTGGCCGCCCTGTATGTCAATCAAGTGGCAAATGCCATAGGGAGGATATATGATAGACTAAAAAAATAAAATATAAAAAAAAAAAAAAATTTTTGAATGCAACGCGATCTACCGGTCAATTGCGATCAATGCATTGGGCACCCCTGCTGTAATAGATAAAGTAAATTCAGAAAATAGATCAATGGAAGATTGATTTGTTTAACGTTTAAGTATAAAAATTGCTCTTAGTTGATTTATGGAGCTTTCAAGTGGCTGTATGTGTCCTGCAAAGGAGCAGCTCCTATATTTCCCTTTTGTTCTCATGATCCTGATCTTGTGTTAAAGTCCTGTTACTCTGAACAAGGAGTCAACATTTACCTCCAGTTCCTCAGTTTATTTTTCTTTATGATAGAGAGGAATCCGCAAACACATCTTAGTGTCAAACATATTTATTTAAGAAGTGATAACACAAGTACCACAGCAAATGAGATGCTATATGCAACAAGAAAACTGGAATGAGAAAATTAAATCTGTAGTTTTTATGTGGTAATATTTTAATGATCATTTCACTAATGGCAGAGAGTTGGCATGAGCTGGTCCTTATAAGTTAGTCAAAGCCAGCTGTTTTTTTTTTTTGTTTTTTTTAAGAGTTTGTAAATTTTATGTGTTTCTGCCCCTGAACCTGAACTCCTATTTTCACACAGTTTGTAATTTTTGTTAACTGTGGAAGCATATTGTTGTGGACAAGCCAGGGTTCCTCCTCTGGCTTCTGTTTAAATTTAATCTTTTTTGTCTTCATTGTGTTTCATTATTATTAATTGTTTCCATTATTTTTGTTGTTCTGTTCATTTATTATTTGTCTAATTATGTAATATTTGTTAATTTTATTATAGTTTTAATGCAGAATATGTTCTTTGACATTCTATGTATATTGTGGATGGTTCTCTCACCCCTAACCCGCATGTCTGTGCTGATCATGACATTAGTCAGAAATGAATGTGTAAAATGCTTATGATGTAACTTTCAATATGAAAAGTATATGCATTATACTAGTATCTAGCAAAACCATTATTATTAAACTATTGTTATGCCAGTAGCTGTGCTACCTGTCTAAGACATTTTGATGTTTGTAATGCACCATGCAATGCATATGTCTCTGTTAAATGCTATTTGGTTTGGATTTATAAAAGCAGTGTTCCAGCTGAAAAGCAATGGGACAAACTCACAGACACACCCCCCCCCCCCCGTACCCCACCAAATTAAGCTCAAGTTATTAATCACTGAAAGTGCTAAGACTAATTTAGTAAACTTCTGTCACTGTGTGGTATGTTCTTGTAATGAATAAGAAGAAAAATGGCACACTTCATTGCCTTTTAGGATCAACTATGGTGTGCTGTTTTCCATGAAAATTTTTATCAAAGTAGGATCTTGTGTAATGTGTGAAGCTTTTAAATTATCAGCACAAATAATGCTTAGAAAGAAAATCCAAATATAATTTTCGATTTGCCATGTCAATAATATTGTACAATATACCTGCAAATAATGAATAATATGTATAAGATTCAATTGTTGATCTCAATGACTTAATTGCATTCAACCTTTATAGGTTTACAGTATATAGTCAGTATTGTCATGTGTATAGAGTACAGTGAAATTCTTGCTTTCATTGGTATAATAGTCCATTATTCTCTTTATACTAGTGAGATATTAAGACAAAATATTTCCTCCTGCAAGTAAAACAGAAATAAGCATTTTAAAAATTAGCACTATGGTTTAGTACTTGTACTGCTGATTTCCATATAGATGTTTGTGGTTAGATTCAAGGCAGAAAAAGCCAGTTTACTTTCAGGAACCCTGTAAAATCCCCAATGGTGTGCCCTTGATGTTTCAGTAGACAAGGGAATTCAAATTGTCATTGAGTTTTTACACCACGAGTAAAAAAAGGTAAAGAACAGCACAGACTCCTTGGTACTTTCTGATGAGTATAGATTTGCAAAACCCAACTTTATATGCAATTAGCTGAAACATTGCATAGTGAAGTCAATCTGCCAATACAAGTGCCAGACCATTGCGCTTTTGGCACAAGTTTACTTTTCTTTGCATCTGGTGTATTTTGGTGCAGTATTAGCGAAGCAGAGATTCTTTGAAAGGCATCAGTGTGTTGAGAGATTCACACAGTAATGCTGATAAAGTGGTTTTCTAACAATCATGCTAGCAAGGGGACTTTTTTTGTTGATAAATGGAGCGAATGTATGCGATATATTATTAATGCTGGAAGTATCATTTCTTATATCAGTGACAGCAGATGATGTTCTTTAGGCTTCCCAAATGAAAGGTGCTCAATTTATACTGCACCTGTATGCACAGCAATACAACTAAGCTCATTCAGAAATTGAAAGCGTAATGTAATGTATGGTTTTTATGTTAGAAAAGACTCAAGAAGAAAAAGAGAATGTGTAATTTGTATAACTATTCGTTACCCATTCTGGGGAGGCTCCAAGTTACGATTGGAAATTAACAGTTGCATAATGCAGACAGAATTGGCATCAATTAGTGAAACTCCATAGTTAAGAGAAAAGTGAAGAAACTGAATTCAAAATAAGTTAAACAATAATAAATGCATAAATTAAGAAAAAGGTGCAAAGTCATATCCATATGTTTGGATGACCCAGTGGGCACTGTTGGTTTAATTATCTTGAAGCTACATGAGACCATACATATACTGTCTAGAAAATGTAAATCCACAAAACTGTCCATGCAAACAAAAAAGGAAATTGTGAGATAAGCCAGAGAGACTTGCCATTTTGAAGGAGCTACATAGTGCATCAGCCAAGTAGTACTCTAGTATAAAGATACACCAGTCAGCTGTATTGAGAAATATATGTCAAAACACATCTGAAGTTTGCCAAATAGAATGAGAGTTGACCTGTTTTTGCGAGGTGGATAAAGATTTTGCGGTCGGAAGACACCAAATAAGAGCTTTTTGGCTAAAGGTCAGAGGCGTATATTGGTGTTTTATATTTAGAAAAGGTCAGATCAGTGAATTATTATGGTGGTAGCACTCTTCTTTGTGGTTGCTTTTAATCAATTGGCACTGGGCACCTGGATCAATGAAAGGAAGAATGGATAGTGTAAAACAGGATAGGATATATATATTATTTTTTTTTTTTTTAAGGGGCAGTTGTTGCTTCACCTGACTGAAATGCTTGACCATTTAAAAAAAAGTTTAGTGGTAGTTGATATACAAAATTAGGATTTCAACTTATCAGAGTAGTAAAAGAAACTATTTTGCCTCAGCAGTAGATAGAAGATAGAAAAATTAAAAGTTAAGCAGCATATACATTTTATTACCTTTTTTGTTTTATTTAACAAAATGTCAAAACATAACCAATTTATTAAACCAATCAAAAGAAAACATACTTCATATAACTTTCATATAAGTCAGTAGTACTTTAAAATGTTTCTGACCAACATCAAATTTGCTAAAGTCAAACACAAAGAAGCCCTATAAAAAGTCAACAAGGGGTGAACATAGATAAAGTGGAAGTACCACCATTTTGTGTGTTAGAGCTGCTTACATTAGACTACAAAAATCTCTGTGAACTTTTTTTATGTCAGTTGATCATGTTGTTTGCTGTTTACAATTCTGTGAAGTATTTTATATAGACAAATATTACTTTCTGCTATATTTGTTGTTTTATGTGCCCAGTTCAAAATGTATAGTGTTTTGCTTTTTACACACCTAGCATCATCATGACTTTTTAAAAGTATCCTTTCATACCACTGTCACTTCCAGCAGAATGACATAGTGCCAAGTGGGGAAAATACACGTACAGCCGAAAAGTTGTGTAAAATATCTCTGCTTATATGCGGGTGCTGCGAATGAAAGATGCCAAAATCTGCACTACTGATACTGACTGTTAGAAGAAATAACTGTACTGTTTTTTATTTGCTTTTGTATCTTTTGACTGAATTTAATAACATCACACTGTTTGTACTTAATGTGCTGCCATGTACACATGCCTAAATCAAATGTAGATACAGTATATACTGTGTATATATAATAGATTTTTATACATATGTAAATTAGATCTTGCCATCTTTATGTATAAGGATTTTAATTAGAAAACAATATGAACCTGTTTTTGAGGAGAGTGAAGTTTTGTTTTGCACTTTATAGTGTTTAGAATTTGTGTAACAATACCTAGGTTGACTTTCCATTTAATATAATTACATTTATTAGAAATTATTAATTACTGATAATTTCCAAGTAACTATGGTATATCTTTATTGTTTTTGATTAATTTGTGGAAAGCACCTTGAGTTTCATGTAAATGTATGCATAAATATATGCATATATAAAGTTACTATTATGATTATTAATAAGCTTACATGCTGCTTACCATTTACAAATGTTTATATATTCACAGAAATATGTTAGTATGCTGTTGTTTTATGTGCCCAGCTAATTGAAATGTGCTGTTTTGCTTTTAATGAATAAATACTGAAGTTTTTTTCTTTTTAACAATTTCGTGATCCTTTACTGAGAAAAAAGGATTCAGATGCCACTTGGCATAGCTTCAGCAGTTGTTGTACATAAAAATATGTGATAAGTCTAGTGAGAGAAGAGACATCCGTGGGGCGTTGGGAGGGGGGTAGTGATGGAGGCATGCATCTTATTTTTCCTTTTGTTTATTAATAAAGCTCTGGCTTGACCCAACAAAATCAATGAATAGTATGAATGTTCTCTTTACAGCCACGTATAGTAATATAAGGTGAGCCAAAAAGAAGTACCTCATTTCAAACGTTTATTCTACAAAAACGCTACAAGATTAAATACATTTCATTACGACACAAGACAGGGTATACAAAATAGATTTTTTTTTCCAGTGTTTTAAAAATGTCTTCAAGGTTGTGGCCATCATTAGTAATACGCTCTTAGAGCCATTTGAAGGGAAATAGCGGCGATTTCGTGGCGAATAGTGTCCTTGAGGGCTTCATGATTTTGAGGTTAATGTGTATATACCTTTTGACTTGAGATAGCCCCACAAGAAGAAATTGCACGGAGCGAGAAGGCCACCTGACATCTCCACACAGTGAGATCAGCTTCCCCGGAAACATCTCCCACAAAACTTAATGGTGGATCTCTGTGCTGTATGAGCTGTTGCTCCATCCTGTTAAAACCAGGCATCCACCACATTTTTTTTTCTTCCAGCTGGGGCCACAAAAAGTTCTGTAGCATTTCAATGTAATGTTCTGAAGTGACGGTGACCGTTGCTCCCCCCTCCCCTCAAAAAAGTAAGGGCCAACCATGCCAAATTCTGCAACCACGTCTAGGAGACTACAAAATTGATACCCTTGTAGCTTGGATGTTTTCAGGAGTTTGTACAGTCCGAAGATGGCCTGGAGATTTTCTGTTCAATGTTGTACCCGTCTGTCTAAATTTAGCCACCCACTGAAGAATTGTTTTCTGATTTGGGATGTCACCTTTGGGAGGAATGCTGAAGTGCGTTTGGAAGGCATGTTGCGTGGTTCGACAGAGAAAGCACAGTGTGCCCAAGACCAAGGCATGTTGCCTACTGAAAACTGCAAGGGATCGCCTATCAAACGACCCCCAACCCAGTCAGCTGCCACTACCTCACGCAGTAACACTGAGAAATGTGGTTCTTCATTTTGACTCACTCTGTATTAATGAAGGATCAGAGTTACAGTTGAACAAAGCTGAATGGTATTCTCCATTGCAGTTTTAGATTCATTCCTCATAGATACAATTTTATTGTGTGGTGTAGATGTTTAGCAGCAGCCTGGCTGTTAAATATAACGGACTGACATTCTGAGTAAATTGAATTTTGTTCCACAGACCACATTTTGAGAACCACTGCGAAGTTTCCCACCTGATCTACTAACGTAAATTTACCCATTCATAGACAATCATTGGCGAGATTAACCATCACAGAGTAGAGGCAAGCATGGAACCCTTGGTGAATGGAGGCAAGAAACAACATTTTTTTCAGTAACCTTTTTCAAAGTCACCATCTGTACTGGCACTACTGCGAGACAAAGTTTAAGCCTTGTAATTTTGCCAAAATTCCTCCTCTGGACAAATAAATTTCTGTCTTTCAAAAACTGAAATATTAATTCAGATTGCATTTCTATTTCATGTCAGTGTAACTTCCATGTTTCAGTACTTGGTAGATTTGCCTTGTAAGCGTTGTACTGCTCGTGGTGTTATTCATCCTTGTAGTGTGTTTTATGGTAGTTGGTCATACAAGGAAGCAGTCCACTTTATGAATGATACTGTTGCACAGGTGAAAAAGGGAAAAGCAGTTATTTAAAGAAATGGGGGAAAAAAAACACAATGTTCGAAAGTAATTGGTATGCAAATTCAAGTTTTAGTGTTATGCGTAGTGACAATAGTACATATTAAATATTGCTAATATTATGCAAAACTTTGGGTGTTTAAGGGGCTAAATTGTTCTAATTGGGGTTCAGTTTTGCCATTTGTCCCTAATTAATTTTAATGCTGGACTAAAACTACTGCAGGAGGTGCTATTTCAGTCTGCTATAAAACTGATTCTTGAAAAAAAGTATTTATTTTTAACAAAACTATGATCTTAAAATGCAAGGCCAAAGTCCTTGGAATGGCCCTGGATCGAAAAAGACTTTATATTGTTCCAAAAATATGTTTATACAAAGTATTTAAAGTATGGGAATTCATTACATACAGTATGCAAATAACATATTTCCTTATGTTCTTAAGTTTACTTTTCCAAACACATATCGGTTATAACTAAAAAATAGTTTTGAATTTCAGGGCTTCGATATAAAAATATCACAGAGAACAAAATTTATGTTGAGGATTTTTTTTTTTTTTTTTTTGTAAAAGTCAAAGGTTTGGTTACATTTGCAAAGTTGCTTGTAATGTCTGATAATGTTAGAAATGTTAAATGCATAATTTACTGCAAACACACATTCCGATGTGTACACGAACATATTGATTGAAGTACATTTTCTTAACACGCGTAGAAAAAAATATTTTTAATTATGTAAATTTGACTTCGTCTAATGGTTTCTATTTGTATTGTTTTCTATTAATGTAAAGATTTAATCAACATAAAGATACTATCCAGAGGATTTGTAAAATTGGGTTAAAGTATGGTGACAAGTCCTTTTGATGTTCCAAAAATTCGCACCATCATTTCAAATCGTCAATGATGTACAGTTGAAGTCAAAAGTTTATATACACTTTGGGTGAATTCTTTAAAACTCACTTAATAACCCCTCCACAGATTTTATCCTAACAAACTATTTGGCATATCGTTTAAGACATCTACTTTGTGCACAGCAACAATGATCACAAACAGTTTATTTGAATTGTTATTATATTATTTGTTGCACCCTTGTGCTAAAATTATTTGAACTCCTTTTTTCGCATCACAACAAGCAACAGTCAATATCCCAGAATAACAAAGCAAAAATAAAATATTAAATATTTTTGTAAAAGTATCAAAAATATCCTATTGACACAAGTATTCATACCCTTTACTGCGTGCTTAATTGAAGTACCTTTGGCAGATATCATAGCCTGAGGACCTCTTGGGTATAATGTGATAAGCTAAACACCTGGATTTGGGAATTTTCTGCTGCTGTTCTCTGCATAACCACTTTAAGCTCAGTCAGGTTGGATGGAGACTGTTTGTGAACAGCTATTTTCAGGTCTCTCCAGAGATACTCGGTTGGATTGAAGTCCAATCACTGACTGAGCAACTGAAGGACATTCACAGAGTTGTCCCTAAGTCACTCCCGTGTTGTCTTTGCTTTGTGCTTAGGGTTACTGTCCTGTTGGAAGGTGAATCTAAAGTCCAGAATGCTCCGGAGCAGGTTTTCATTAAGGATATCTCTGTTCATTCAGTTTTCCCTCATCCCTGTCTAGTCTCCCAGTCCCTGGCTCTGATAAACAACCCCACAGCATGATGCTGCCAACACCAAGGTTCACTGCTGGAATGGTATTGTATAGGTGATGAGTACCTTTTTGCAAACTCCAAGCGAGCCTCCATGTGTTCTTTACTAACAAGTGGCCTCTGTTGGGCCACACTATCATAGAGTTCAGATTGGTAGAGTTTTGCAGTAATAGTTGTCCTTATGGAAGTTTATCACTTCTACACAACAGGACCTGTGGAGGCCACTCCCACGATTGCTTAGTTTGGCAAGGTGGTCAGCCCAATGAAGAGCTGTGGTTCTTCAAACCTCTTCCATTTATGAACTAGGAAGACAACTGTGCTTTTGAGAACCTTCAATGCTTTAGAAATTTTTTGTGCAATTACTGTCCCAGTTCTTCTCACAATTGAAGGTGCATTGAGAGACTGTCCTTGAGATAGCTTGCTGATTGGGACAGTTAGAACTACATGTTACAGGGAGATGTACTTGTGGATTCATTTGCTATGGTTCTGTCAACATTTTATGTGTTTGACGAGCACAAGAAAGATTGAATAGCCATTCCTTTGAATGTAAAATTTAAAGTGATAAAGCAGACGTAAACATCCTTGTAATACAGATTTAAATGAAAACAGTGTCTTATTCATTTTTCATGTGTTTTGGTGGTGTTTCAGCAAAATGTGTAATTTCTGGGGGAATGCTTTAGTATTTTTCATTTAAATTAAAGTAATGGATTAGCTTTGTAAAGTGGTGGAAGTATGTATTGCACAGTTTTCTCAGTATCCTTATCTTACTGTCAAAGGATAAATATGTTTTCTGAATTCAGCTTATGAAGTATGTTTGTGTGTTGGAGGCAATAGCAATTAGGAATTGTTTTGTTTAGCCAAGGAAAGAAATTGTATTGAACATTTATGATGCATAATTTTGTGGTGGTGCTACTTGAATAGCTCTTGTTATAATTTTTAATAGTTGTACTATGGACAGGATGGGCTTTTTTTAAGTAGTGATACATTCTTGACAAATCTGACTCTGTCAATGAAAACTCTCATGCTGCTTTCCTGATACATATACCAGCTTAACTGGCACCTTCTGCCAAGTCACTTTCTGGTCTACTTAAATTGTTTGTCTTAAGTCATTCTTCTTTAGAACTGCATGTGCACATAATGCATTGGTTTCTGTCCATTTGTATTGCTTGCAGATAAAATGCTGTCCCTGACTGAAAATGTACATATGCAGAAGTCTGAGTGTATCTAACAAAGTAGCCCCTCACTTTAGCTGATCCCAAGCATCACGTCACCTTACCTTCATGTACAGGTGCATCTCAATAAATTGGAATATCATCGAAAAGTTAATTTATTTCATTAATTCAATTCAAAAAGTGAAACTCCTGTATTATATAGATTCATTACACACAGAGTCATATATTTAAAGTGTTTATTTCTTTTCATTTTGCTGATTATGGCTTACAGGTAAACAAAAAGTCAAAATTCAGTGTCTCAAAAAATGAGAATATTAAATAAGACCAATAAAAAATGATTTTTAATATAGAAATGTTGGCCTACTGAAAAGTATGTCCATATACGCACTGAATACTTGGTTGGGGCTCCTTCTGCATAAATTACTGCATCATGGAGGCGATCAGCCTGTGGCACTGCTGAGGTGTTATGGAAGCCCAGGATACTTTGGTAGCGGCCTTCAGCTCATCTGAATTGTTGGGTCTGGTGTCTCTTATCTTCCTCTTGACGATACAGGTCAGGCAATTTTGCTGGCCAATGAAGCACAGTGGTACCATGGTCATAAAACCAGGTACAGTATTGGTACTTTTGACAATGTGGGCAGGTGCCAAGTCCTGCTGGAAAATTAAATCAGCATCTCCATAAAGTTTGTCAGCAGAGGTAAGAATGAAGTGCTCCAAAATTTCCTGGTAGATGACTGCACTGACTTTGGACTTGATAAAACACAGTGGAGTGACACCAGAAGACGACATGGCTCCCCAAATCATCACTGACTGTAGAAACTTTAGACTGGACCTCAAGCAACTTGGATTCTCTCCACTCTTCCTCCAGACTCTGGGACCTTGATTTCCAAATGAAATGCAACATTTACTTTCATCTGAAAAAAAGGACTTTGGACCACTGTTTTCTCCTTAGCCCAGGTAAGATGCTTCTGATGTTGTCTCTGGTTCAGGAGTGGCTTGACACAAGGAATGCGACAGTTGTAGCCCTTGTCACAGATACCTGTGTGTGGTGGCTCTTGAAGCACTGACTCCAGCCACAGTCTCTCCTTGTGAATCTCACCCAAATTCTTGAATGGGCTGTGCTTCACAATCCTCTCAAGGCTGCAGTTATCCATGTTGCTTGTGTGCCTTTTTCAGCCACATTTTTTTCCTTTCACTTTCCTTTTGTGGCTTACCCTCGTTGTTGGAGGGTGTCAATTACTGTCTTCTGGACAACTGTCAAGTCAGCAGTCTTCCCCATGAATGTGTGGCCTACTGAACCACACTGAGAGACCATTTAAAGGCTCGGGACACCTTTGCAGTGTTTTGGGTTCATTAGCCGAGTGGAATGTGACACCTACAGTATTCTAGTTTTCTGAGATACTGAATTTTGGGTTTCCATTACCTATAAGCCATTATCAGCAAAATGAAAAGAAATAAATGCTTGAACTGTATCATTCTGTGTGTAATAAATCTATACCTGTATAATATGAGTTTCACTTTGAATTGAATTACTGAAATAAAATAACTTTCCGATGATATTCTGATTTATTGAGATGGACCTGTACAGAGAGAGACTTGTGAATTTACTAACATGTGTGTTCACAAGTATATGTTAGAGGTGGATGAAAAATACAGTAGTGTTATTTTTATTGAGATTGTGTTCTAGATAAACAAAGGATTAGAGGATTTTTTTTCCTTTCACATTTACAAATCTCTGCAGCAGTGCCAATGTTTGCATTGTGTCATCTGTTGGGATGAAGAAGTGATGGATTTTATTTGAATTTGGATTACCACTATATTAGCATTGCTGCAGAGATTATACTATATCTTCTGTCTACATTTG
>JANRMT010062832.1:4264849-4380085 GCA_026402145.1 Polypterus bichir lapradei | reverse complement strand
TGTACATTAAACAGTATAATTGCACAGTCTGATAAAAATGCAAGAAGTGTTGGAATTGAATATGATCTACAAATCTGCTTTTTAAATGTGTGAGATTTTATGTTGTCACAGACGGCCGGGGTCCTTGTCCAGCTGGAACGCCTCTTCAAAGAGAGGAACGGGGGAGTAAGCATGGGCAGAACAGTACCTCCCCCGGGACACTAGATGGCAGCCCCCATGGGTTGCAGTTGTGCCTCAGACTCCTGCTGGGCTTCATGGGAGATGGAGTTACCTACAGCCCTGTTGTAATCCGAGGGTGCCGCCAGGGGGTGCTGCAACTGTTCCTGAGCCCGTGTGGGTGTTTTTTTCCGCCACACCCAGAAGTGGGGGCAACGAGCACCTGGAACACTTCCAGGTGACTTATATAAGGGGCCAGCAGAGACTACTCTGTGAGCCAGAGTCGGACAGAGGGAGACGAAGCTTGCGGAGGAGGAGTAACAGTAAAAGAGAAGAGAATTCTGTTAAGGTGTGCTGTTTGTGCTTGGACTGTGTTGTGGGAATGGGGAAGACGTTCTTCACGAGGGAAGAAAATAAAATAAAAAGCTGGAGCTTTTATAAGTGTGCCTCCTGCATCTGTCGGGTTAAGCACTGGTATAGCGCCATCTGCTGTCACAATGTATAAATTCGAAAAACATTATGTAAAACTTTTCTTTAAATGTGTAGATGTTTTTCTACCTCCTACCCTATTTATAAATATTAGTTATAGGTAGGTAATCCAGGTTTTCATGCCTACAACTTTCTGGTTGCTGTTGACTTTACAAGTTACATCAAGGACACAGATGAAACAGAACATTAAGAAACTATACATATTTGCATGTGAATGGAAACTTCTTTGTCTTTGTCGTCTTCTGTTCAGAGACAAAACGCAAGTTGAGCACAAATATGTAAAAGTCCTTGCTTCCATATGTAAAAGCTGTCCAAACTGGGTTTCTTCCAAGATTTGTATAATAAAACACTTTTGGAGTTTTTAAACAATGGTTGTCAGTGAAATTATATCAGTGAATCACATTAATATTGTAAACGGCCAGCCTACATTTTGTGTGGTTGTCAGTTTGTGTTAATGAAACACAGTTGTTTAAAAAAAGTATATTACAATCACGATCAGATTACTAGTTTTTGAAAGAATACTTTTTTAAAAAAAACAAACTATTATGTTAATGCATTTCATCTTATAAACTGGAGCTGTAACATCATAAATATGTTCCCTTTGAGTATCTTAGATCAAAATAGTGAAAAAACTAAGTATTTCTGTTTACACATAAATTACCATAACAGTTCTGCACTTTTTGCAGTGATTTTATTTGTTTTTCATAAATAACTGCAATTATGTTTTAACCAATAGAATGCAAATCATTTTCTCAGTTATGAGATTCATACTTGCTTCTTTAGCCTTTTTGGAAAACACCTTGAATTCTTGCTTACTCCACCCTTTTTCTGCTCCAGAGTTTGAGGAGGGCTTTGTGAGTGTAATATTAACTGCAAGTATGCCAGAATGATTCACTTTGTTTTTGGAACAAAATGTTCTTTGTTAATTACACTTTCACAAAGTATTTTAATCATGCCTTAATAAATAGTTATTTATTTGCTTGTAGTTGATATTCCAGTTGCAAGCAATGAACATTTTAGGAGCATAAAACAAGCTTTTGCTGCATATGAGCTAAAATAAGTAGTAATTGTGCTAATGACCTCAAGCCATGTTTGCATATACTATGCCTCTCACCAGCTTGTGTTGTAGGAATAAAGGGCGTGGGGTAATTTGATATTTGGCTTTGGTGTGCACAAAAGTGTCAACTCATAGGCAAATAAGTCAGCTGCATTCATTTAACTTATATTTTTTAATATGACCCATATCTACTCTCTGCATTTGTTGTTTCACTAGATTTTTTTTGCCTCAAAAGAAATGTATGCTTGCCAGTTTAAAAAAGGCGTTTGATCACATTTGTACATATGTCAGGATTTTATTTTTCGTAGTCTTTAGTACTTTTGTTACCTCTGATTACACCTGGCATCAGTTAAGCCTTGTTCTGAAAAAAACAAATAGTACTGCATTATAATTAAATACAGATAACATAAGTGAAATATGTATACTTGGGTAATGAGAGAAAATGATTTCACATTGCTTTCTCTGCCAAGTTATCTGACTGATAGAGGGAGGAAAGTTGGGAGGGTAAAGATTGGATGATGTATTGCAATATTAATTGTTCCCAATTTGGGCATTTCTCTACAGGGGGTTTCCTTTAGTTTTAAATATTGTTCATTATTAATTGCATAGTGGTGATTGCTGTTGACATGGGTTTCAGTTAAGTTTCGAAACAGAATAATACTGTGCTAGATAAAAGAATATACTGGCATATTGATGCTGGTGTAAACATCTAAGCAAAGTCAAAGTGGTGGTTAGTTAAGTGAATTTAGAATAGCAAGATTTTTATACAGAGTTGTTTCTTTAAAACTGCCTGTGCATCCAGGTATGCTGAATCGTATCTAATGATATGTAAATGAAGAAATGGTACCTGCTTAATTTTAAATGTTCAGTACTTCCAGTAGTCTGTGAGGTGTATATTTGATACCAATGTTTAATCTTGTTGCATGTTGGTTGGACATGCAAGTAAAAATTTATCTGTAGTCTGTATGCTTTACAATACCAGTGCTTTTACACCTTTTTAAGTTTTGAATTTTTAAAAAGCAATTAAATTTACATGTGTTTATTTGCAGGTGAACATCCAATAAATTGTGGTAATGTTTTATATTTTTTTTTTTTTTTTTTTTTTTTTTTTGTACACCCAGGATACTGATGAAGTGATTAATGTTCGTCGCCAGTCAAAGGCTTGGTGCTGGTGCATGTGTCTTGGATTAGCACTGATGCTGTCGGGTGTGGTCGTAGGAGGTGCTTATCTCTATAGATATTTTGTTTTCCAGGTGAAAATTCTTTATTTATGTTTGTTTTTTTTTTTTAAACACATTGACAGTAAAGTAAATCTTAATATTTATAAATGCAATAGTTTGTCTGCTTTGGACACTGTCATAGCAAGAGTTAAAGTAGGTTAGTAAAGGAGCGAATGTGATATTAAAATTGTTAATGAGGCAGTTGTATTAAGTTTTTTGAAACAAGCATGATGTTCATATTTTGTGCAGTGTCTTAATTATTTTTATTTTATTTTTTTAAAGGATGATCTGAGTAGACCATTCATCTGTGGTGTTGATTACCAAGAGCGAGATTTCATCTTCCCAGATATTGACCTTCCCACTCCAGCAGGAGCCTTAAGAAGAATTGAAGAAAGAATACAGTTTCTGGAAAATGAACAAGTTGAGCTTATCAATGTTCCTGTTCCTGAATTTGCTGATAGCGATCCTGCTGATATTGTGCATGATTTCCACAGGGTAAGGTGATTTTGTTATGAGTACAAGTCTGATAGAGGCATTTTTTCAAAGCATTATTGCTATTTACGGCACAAGTGTTTTCTATAAACTAAATAATATACTTGTTTTTTTTTTTTTTTTTTTTTTTTTTTTTTTTTTTACTTCTGATGTTTTACCACTGCTCCTGGTACTGTAATATTTTACTAACACTGACTCACATTACAAGAGTGATTACTGTTTTAAAAAAAAAAAAAAAAGACATCTCTATACATTTTCTCAGTGATAAATCACTCATCGTTAGAGAGCAACAAAAAAAAAGATGTTCAATAGAAAAACAGATGCCTTCCAGTGAAATGTGGATGAACGTCGTGTTTAGAACTGTAGCTTGCAGTGTTTCAGGGTGCTTGGCTCTGTTCTTAGGCAGTGGAAAAATAACAGTGCTTATGTATACTCTTTTTTTTTTTTAAAAAGTTGTGCCGATATGATTTATCAATATTTTGCAGTGTGCCTCATATAAGTAAGCAATGTGTCAGACTACTTGAGATCCTTAGTGTTAGGAGTCTTTAATTTTTTAACAGTTGTGTTACTGGAATGATATTATTGTAATTACATAATGTAAAAGTAGAAATGTGTAGACAGTTTTGAATGGTGGGGCTGGGCATCTTGAGAAGACATGAATGATTTATGAAATGTCATCTTTCTCACTGTATTTAGTGTTGTGCTAAAATCTAGCTAAAGCAATGGTTTTTCAAGAGAGTCAACCTCCTGCATTAATCTAACAACTCAGTTTTCTAACATTCAGAATTTGTTAACTTAAACATGCGTCTTGAATGAATAGATTATGTCTTCAGTGGGCAGTAGCTAATAAACTTCTAAATTTATTTTAAATTTCAAGTATTTTAATTTTGTGACAATCACTAGTAACTTGGACAAGTAAACACTTGTGAACATACACCTGATTTTTTCCCCATTATAGCCAAAAATGACAGAAGGTGGCATTAATAGTCCAAACATTCATACAGACCTGTAGTTTTTTCTTTTTAGGATACGAGGTAGTTTTTCTCAACCATTCTGCTGTAAATGTCTTATGAGTTCCTAGACAAAGACTATATATTATATTATATTATATTATATTATATTATATTATATTATATTATATTATATTATATTATATTATATTTATATAAAAGTTGCTTTACAGTTCTTAATGAACATGTGACAGACTGAGTCTGTTGGATACTAATTGCATCACTGTGAAAAGGACTTGAAAAAGAAAATTATTTTAAAGTAAGATGACTTTCTAATTAAATAGTTCTCCTGTTCAGAGCAGATAGGTGGACAGAATTTTTATGAGAAACTTTAAGATGAAATGTTCTATCTTTAAAACATAGCACAGATGCCTTTCTCTTCTGAATAGAACATGTTTATGCTTATTGCCCATTAGGGCATTTTTATCATTGTAGCATTGCTCTCATTCCAAATACCAGCAAAGGTATACAGTTTCTTAGTTAACCTATCTTCATACACTAGCCTGAGTTAAAATTTGCTATTTTTCTCCAACTAGAAACTGACTGCTTATCTTGATCTCAGTCTGAACAAGTGCTACGTAATTCCATTGAACACTTCAATTGTTATGCCACCAAGGGATTTCCGTGAACTCCTAATTAACATCAAGGTATGTTTTGAAATGTACCGTATATTTCTTTATATTTTACATTAGTATTCCACACTGTGATTTGGAATAGTTGAATTGTTATTTGTACTGATATGACTTGTTTTATATAGGCTGGAACATACTTGCCTCAGTCATACCTGATCCATGAACAGATGGTTGTGACAGATCGCATTGACAATGTGGATCAGCTTGGCTATTTTATTTATAGCGTATGCCGTGGAAAAGAAACCTTTAAACTTCAGCGAAGGGACTCAATTATAGGTGAGAAAATAAGTTATACTTAGTGTGAAAAACATACAATTTTTGGCCTGTGTCATTTAGAAACAAACAAATTATATTTTGGTTGTAAGTTTTCTACCAGTCTGTAGTCTTCATTAAATACTATTTACAAGGACAAATCCTCAATGGTTCTATAGGATTCGTGAAATTCGGTGGGGAGGCTCAAAAGTCAAGCTACAAAAATAACTAGGTTATACTATCAAACAAATGTAACCGTCAATTTACTTTTACACATCAGTAAAATAGTAATGATGAAAATATCAACCAACTAAGCACTGAATCTGTTTTATAACTGTTTTCAAGCCCTCACCAATTTTTGTGGATTTTGGTTAATCAGTATAAAACATTAATAACAACTATCCATTGCTTTCATTACAACTTTTTTTTTTTATTCAAACATTCTGGCCTGTTTTACAGTTGTGCTTGAAAGTTTGTGAACCCTTAAGAATTTTCTATATTTCTGCTTAAATGTGACCTAAAGCATCATCAGATTTTCACTCAAGTCCTAAAAGTAGATAAAGAGAAACCAGTTAAACAAATGAGACAAAAATATTATACTTGGTCATTTATTTATTAAGGAAAATGATCGAATATTACATATTTGTGAGTGGCAAAAGTATGTGAACCTTTGCTTTCAGTATCTGGTGTGACCCCCTTTGCAGCAATAACTGCAACTAAATGTTTCCGGTAAATTTTGATCATTCCTGCACACCGGCTTGGAGGAATTTTAGCCCATTCCTCCATACAGAACAGCTTCAGCTCTGGGATGTTTTGTGGGTTTCCTGACATTAACTGCTCGCTTCAGGTCCTTCCACGACATTTCGATTGGATTAAGGTCAGGACTTCGACTTGGCCATTCCAAAACATTAACTTTATTCTTCTTTAACCATTCTTTGGTAGAACGACTTGTGTGCTTAGAGTTATTGTCTTGCTGCATGGCCCACCTTCTCTTGATATTCATTTCATGGACAGATGTCCTGACATTTACCTTTAGAATTCTCTGATATAATTCGGAATTCATTGTTCCATCAATGAAGGCAAGCCGTCCTGGCCCAGATGCAGCAAAACAGGCCCAAACCATGATACTACCACCACCATGTTTCACAGGTGGGATAAGGTTCTTATGCTGAAATCCAGTGTTTTCTTTTTTCCCCCAAACATAGCGCTTTTCATTTAAACCAAAAAGTTTTATTTTGGTCTCATCCATCCACAAACCATTCTTCCAATAGCCTTCTGGTTTGTCCATGTGATCTTTAGCAAACTGCAGATGAGCAGCAATGTTTTTTTTGGAGAGCAGTGGCTTTCTCCATGCAACCCTGCCATGCACACCATTGTTGTTCAGTGTTCTCCTGATGGTGGACTCATGAACGTGAACATTAGCTAATGTGAGAGAGGCCTTCAGTTGCTTAGAAGTTACACTGGGGTCCTTTGTGACCTCGCCGACTATTACACGCCTTGCTCTTGGAGTGATCTTTTTTGGTCGACCAGTCCTGGGGATTGGAACAATGGCCTTAAATTTCCTCCATTTGTACACAGTCTGTCTGACAGTGGATTGGTGGAGTCGAAACTCTTTAGAGATGATTTTGAAACCTTTTCCAGCCTGATGAGCATCAACAAATCTTTTTCTGAGGTCCTCAGAAATCTCCTTTGTTCGTGCCAGGATACACTTCCACAAACATGTAGTGTGAAGAGCAGACTTTGATAGATCCCTGTTCTTTAAATAACACAGGGTGCCCACTCACACCTGATTGTCATGCCTTTGATTGAAAACACCTGACTCTAATTTCACCTTCAAACAAACCGCTAATCCTAGAGGTTCACATACTTTTGCCATTCACAAATATGTAATATTCGAATATTTTCCTCAATAAATAAATGACCAAGTATAATATTTGTGTCTCATTTGTTTAACTGGTTTCTCTTTATCTATTCTTAGACTTGAGTGACAATCTGATGATGTTTTACGTCATATTTATGCAGAAATATAGAAAATTCTAAAGGGTTCATAAACTTTCAAGTACAACTGTAAATTGAACAAAGCTAAAGATGCTGTTGGTTGCATCCAAAACTATAAGCTATAATTTAAAATATTCAACCCATCTTTCTTACATCTTTGATACATCTCTAAAGGAGAAAAAGGTCCTTATTACAGCAAGCCCATCTTATTCCTTGGTGGTTGCGTCTGTCCACAGCATTCAGCTTGCAAACCGAAACTGTGTGAATGCTGCAAACTTAATATTTTCTTTAACTATTTGCATTGGCAGCACGGTGGCGTAGTGGTAGAGCTGCTGCCTTGCAGTAAGGAGACCTGGGTTCACTTCCCGGGTTCTTCCTGCATTGAGTTTGCATGATCTCCCAGTGTCTGCGTGAGTTTCCTTCACTGTTCCTTCATTGTTCATTTGAAACAAATGTACTCTCAGTGCCTCAATTTATATAAGAGAGAGGGACCTTGTGTCTTCTAACCAAAAAGCTGCTTATCTGGGGGAACAATAAGATCATGACAGCGTTAACCATGTTTAACCAGTATTTATATTTATATAAGGAGTGCTAAGTGTGTCCAATTCTACCTTCCTTATGATCATGTTACTTTGCATATACGGACAATCCTAGTTTTGTGAAGGGGCTGTGTTTTCAAGTGTCACTTCATTTGAAGGCTGTAGTATTAATCACCAGTGTGCAAGTCCAAAAGCTGTTCATGTTTTGTGAAGTCAACACAAGTAAAACATGGATGGAAAAAAAAATAATAATGTAGTGAAGCGTGGTGCCAGCGCTTGTGGCTTTTATGAATTTAAGCTACTTTTTCATGGTTGAATTTTATGACTCATTCTCATTACAAGGGCCTGCTTAGCAAGTCAACAGTTCTAGACGGTTGTGCGGATGCATCCCTTTTTGTTGGCCCTTGTATGTAGTATGTACATAATGGTACCCAGAAAACTACTGAACTTTTCCTGCTTAGAAGAGATGGCTTTTGCGCTTGCTGCAGCCAACGCTGCCACTGTTCCATACTTATTTGTAAAAATACACATTTAAATGTACATGAAAGATTCAGAATCATTAACTTGGCTGAATATATTTGAATATTCTTTCAAATTTGAATACTCAATCCTTCATTTTTGGTTAATTTGACAGTGGCAATATGAAGAATTTAGTTGTTTTAAGAACAGGAAATGTTGAAACAAGTTGTGAACAATTGTGAAAAAGATGTTAGAAATGTGGGGTTTCCTTCTGTTTTAGTGAATCTCATTTTACTAGATTATCGTCTGTTTGCTTTTAAATGAGGTAGCTTCAGTTTTTCAGAAAGCATGCAGTTTACAGATTTTGGTGACATTTCTATGAGAAAAGGATCACTTTTAAGAAACCATTATTGTGAATATTGAAAGAAAATGTCACCAGAAGGATGAAAATAATGAAAGCTCACATTTTGGATTTAAATTAACAATCTACACACCACCATCCTCAATCCAAGTCTGCAGTGAACATAGACATTTTGCTAAAACAAAACTGAACATTCTCCAAATACACAACATATAAAATGTTTGAGTAAAATAAGGAAAAGTGTAATGCACCTCCCCATAAAAAAGAAAAGTCACCAATGCCTCCTGCCCTTACTGAGACGAGAGTTCCCTTAATTTGCTCAAAGCTTCCTCTGAATACTGCTGGGTCTTATTCTTGTCAGAATGCCCTTTAGGGTTTAAAAAGCATTTGTTGTAATCCCCTCTAAAGATGCACAGATGAAATGTAAGCAGATCTCTTTTGAGGATTGTTCATGTTGGCACACCGTTGGTAAAATGCAAGCAAGTCCATACCGTAGAAAGTACCATTTCTACCACTGGAAGAAAAATCTTCTGTGCAGAAATGGTGCCTTCAACTTTACAAATGTTTGCTGCGTTTGTTAATGGACATTTTCAAAAAAATTAAGTCTGTATTAGTTGTTTAAATAATATGTGAGAATGTTCTCTATCTACCTTGCATTTCTTTTTCCTTTACAGGCATTCAGAAACGTGAAGCTTTGAATTGCAATACAATCCGTCATTTTGAGAACACGTTTGTTGTTAAGACTGTCATCTGCCAGCAGTAATGAGAGATACGTCACTGAAATTGAATTGCTGTTAAACTTGTGTTAATTTTTCATTTTTGTCTAGTGATTGGTACTTTGTTTTGCTTTTTTTTACCTTTAAGTTTACCCCCACCCCCCCAGTTAACTTAGGTTGTACTTCAGTATGTTCCAGTTATACCTGTCCTCTTCTATTAACATCAGATTGTATGAAATTATTCTCTTGGTTGTGTTTTACTGTTTCTAATTTTTCGATCTGTGACAGTAGTATTGAATGATCTTCAGTTTAACTTAAGTCTGCTTGGTTAGTTTAGTTTTTTTTTTTTTTTTTTTTTGGGTTTAAATAAATATTGGGTAACTGTACATTTTTTTTTTTTTTTTAATCTAAAATTGATACATTCAAAGTGTGTGTATATATTCATTTAAGAGTTAAAACTATTCACTGCTTTAATATTTAGACAAATATTCCTTTGTTTAAACTTCACTTTAAAATAGAATAGTTATTATTTTAAAATGGTTCAAGTGCAGTAGGCAGATTAACCTTTCACTTGAATGTTTCTATTTTGTTTGCTGTAACAATTAAGTCATGCACTCAATTAACATGCTAGTTGGCAATGTATAGCCAATACACTAATCTGTATATAACCAGTATCAAAATAAATCATGAACACTTTCGTGACTTTTTTCACTCAATTTGGATTTGCTTTATAAAATGTAATTTCTTTAATAAATGTGCAATATTGTGTTTTCTGATCCAATAAAATTTCTTAATCCTTTTATTCTCATTTTTTTTTCTCCCTCAAGATAATGTTCAGTGTGTTTATTTTAATTTTATAGGTGCCAGCTAATCCAAGCCACATTAGTTATTAAGTAGGTGGTCTGAATTGCATTACAAAATTGGAGGCACTCCTCCTTTAGCAGAGGTGGGGTTGACTCCAAGAATAATGGGGTGGGGGCACTCAATGGGGTCATTATGAAAGGTACGCCCCACAGGAACATTAACTGACAATAGAGGGGCTCTTGTAAAATATGTTGCCCTTTTGGTATGCTGATAGGAGACCACCAAAAGTGCATGAATAACCCTTTTGTCAGGATGGAATGAGATAAGGAGTCATTGTCATTCAGTGCATTTACATGTACAGTAACGTGTAATAACATGTAACTGGGTTATGCACAGAAACCCAGTTTCAAAACTGCCATGTATAACTGGTTAGAGAAAGTGGGTAATTGGTCTCTGACAAACAGGGTTAACAGATGTAGATTTCTTCACAAGTAACCCGGTTATGCGGCCATGTAAACCCTTAAGGTTGCAGTGAAGGATTTTGCGCTTGTCTGTGGCCACGTAACGTTATAAACATTTGAACATGGTAAGTGACAGCATCAAGAATACAATGAATAAGAGCAGATCCATGCATTTTTTTGGAGCAACACCGAAACCCCCCTAAATACTAAACCTCATGAATGAATTTAAGATTTTTGACTTGTTTTTAGATGGACAAAAGTAATGAAACTGTGAAAAGGTCATTTTCCTGAGGCAAGTGGTAAGTTCACCACATTATTCCTTTTCCTAAATGCAATACTGTAATTATTTCAGAAGTCGCCAAATTTTGTGATGAGCTGTACGTACAGTGCTAAGCTTGGCAGCACAATCTCTGAAACACAGTTAGGAGGTTTAACTCTTTTGTGCTGTGTACTGGTGTTTTGTGTGTGCATGTTAATGCATTCATTGTTGGAGTAAATGAAATACAGATAGGCTTTAGTGAAAAGCTCGAGCACAAAACTCACTGACAATGTTTCTTTCTTGAATATTGTATTGGTGCCATACTGGTCAAGGTAAGGTTGAAATTAAGACTGACTTGGATATTGTTGCCTGATATAAACAACATTTAGAGCAGGTTGGACTAGGGTGGCATTGCTATTAAGCATGAGAGGCAAAAATGCAAATGTACGAGTTAGCTGAACAGTATTTAAATTTGGGTAATGGGGGTGCAGGAAGCTTCAGATATGCCAGGCTTAACAGATCAAATGGTGGTTCTTAGTATTTCAAAAATCATAAAATACATGGTGAAACTAAACCTCTTTTTTAATTCCTAACCAGCAGGTAATGAAAACAGAAGCAATAGAAACAAAGGTGTGTTTAATGCTGGAAGTAGTCAAAGTAAAGCAAATTGGAATTGGAGATAAGTGCACTTAACATATGTTTTAGCGATATTAACCTGGCGTCATTTTTAGATACTGGGATGAATTCAGGAACATTGGAATGCTAAGAAAGATGATGTGGCCATATTTAAATGGGAGGCAAGTCCCATGTTAGTGATGGTATTTGGGTAAGAATGGAAACTCATAAGGCGTGACAATGGGAGTGTCCCATGCTCCTCCCAGCAAAGAACAGATAAACTTGAAAGTATTTCTCTTTATTATAGAAAAAAAAAAAAAAAAAAATCTGGAAAGGAAAAGCATGGCGATGAGACGTGATCTTCTCAGAAGACATTTAAAAGACCCACAAGACAAAAAGGACTGGCCACAGAGCGTCTTGTGGGGACCGTAAAACATGAGACTTGGTGCCAAGAGATTGTCCCAGGGCCGTCTCGCGGGGTCATGGAGAACATGAGATTCTTGCAGGACACGCTCTTCTTATCAAACAAGAGCACAGACAGCCAGCAAAACACTCAGTCATGTAAAAGCACGTAGCACACACTGATACTGTGCTCTCAGCAAAGAAGCAAGAGCAGCGCGGAAAAAAAAGACCCAAAAGCGTTGGAGCGAAAAAAAGGCAGATAAGAGATTATGAAAGCAGTGGAATTTGAAAGACTCAAACAAATGATGGTGCGATGCACATGCAGAGAAAGGTACAGAATATGAAAGCAGTAAAATTCTAGCGTCCCAGCCAGGTTGAAGCCTTTTTTGTTTTAAAGTGACCGTTAGGTCCGATTGAGGGAGGGCGGAGTACAGCATGGAAGACTGATAAAGTTAAAGCAACAGTTCCAAAGAAGAAGAAAAAAAAAAGCTTGTATATCTGATTAACCAAACAAACGGTTTGGTGGGCAGCCCCCTAGTTTTAAAAAAAGACACGAATGTTCTGGTAATGGACTGTCAATTACCCAAATATATGTTGGGAAAGCCCTAATAGAAAAAAGAACAGGATTTGTAAAGTTCACTTTGTCCCAGTACTAAGAGGAAACCGGTCTAGAACTAATACCCTGTTATCTTGATTTAAGTCCTAGATCGAGGTTTCAGAATGATTATGCTATGGCCTTTTACAAGGTTTTAGTAAAGCAAGTGAGGAAAATGTAAATATAATTTGAGAAAGTGATTTCAAAAATATGTAATTTTCTTAAATGAATAAACTCGGATGAACATCCTAGCAGTGAAGTAGATTTCTGAGTATCTTGCATAAAATGTAGGACAATTATAAGACAAAATTAGAATCAATAGAAAATCTGGATCACTTCAGTGGCATGAATAATAAGAAAAGAATAATAAGCGCTGAAGAAAAGACTGCTTTGCAATATGCACCCAGCTTTCAAGCATGAGAGCAACAGTTAAGAAGATTATACATGGTAAAAGACTGAAGGTGGCAAGGTGGTACCGTGCTGACCAGTTCACATCATAACTTCAGGAGATTCTCAAGTCCTGATTTGGACACCGTCGCTGTGGAGAATGCAGAGTGTGTATGTGGTGTTTTTCAGTTTGATTTCAAAAAAAATGATAGGGACTCTAGTACTGTGAGGATGTGTACAGTAGACCAACTAAACCCCTGCCCAAGGTTGTTTATTACATTGTTCTTGGTTTACCCCTCAACATATATATCATGGGTGGCCAACTCCAATCCTGGAAGCCACCGTGGCTACAGGTTTTCATTCTATTTTCTTAATTCGTGACTAGTTTTTGAAACTAATTAATTTAATTTGTTTGCTATTTAAGACTCTGGACCCTTTAAATAAGGGCGGAACAATGTCAGTCCTGGATTGTTTTTGCTCCAACACATTTGCTTCATGAGAAATCATTGCTGAGGAAGCACTTATTGCTCAAGTGACATTTTTCTGCTTCATTTTAGTTGTCTTTCTTCTTAAGATTTCAAACCCTGAATTGCTTATTTTAGTCTTGGGCAGCTGTATTCATGGTTTTAAGTGCTCTGTATTAGCAATACTATGCAGCAGTTCTACATCTAGCTTGTCTCCATTTTCATCCGTGTGTATTCATCATTCACTATTTGGCAATCGGAAGGAAACTGAAGAGACAGTGAACTGAAAATTACTCATCAGTTTTAGGCTTCAAATCACTTGGATGGTACATTTATCATTAGAAAGGCAAAAAAATCAGATTTAAGAATCAACTGACATGGTAGAGTCACACTAACAAGCCTTAAAATTAAATAAGATCTGTCATTGGTGAGTATTGGCTTCTAATTAAGCAACTGGGCTGGAATAAAAAACTGCAGTCACTATGGCTCTCCAGGATTAGAGTTGGCCACCCCCGATATATATTACCACTTGAATCCACTCATCCATCCACTATGAACCTGCACAATACAGTTCTGTGACAAGGGGCCAGTGACTAGCCATGCAGAATCTGGCACAAGACAGATCCCAGCCCTACTTGCTGCCACATTAATTCATCATTCGATCATTCAGTCGCTTGAATCAGTCACACTGTTAATAAGTTGTCAAGCATCAGATGTGAGTGGCAACTGGGAAGTGATGACAACATCAAAATAAAGATGAGAGATGAAGTCTATGGTTGGATAAGGGGGCACTGAGACGATACATGGCAGTTGAGGAAAAGTAGAGGCAGAATGGTGGTGATAATGATCTGTATGGAATTAAAATGCTAGAAAAGGGCACAAGAAGCAGAGACAGGAGTTTGAAAGTGAGATGCACAATAAGGAAGGAAAGGCAAATACTGTATGTTCAAGATCACAATCAGATGACAAAAGAACAAAAGGAGGTTGTTGGCGGGTGTGAATTGTTTGAAAAATGCAGAAGGGGAACATTATGATTAATAGTAATGGGATTAATGATACCTTTAAGTAAATGGACAAGAATAAATGAGACAATGTTCATTGTGAGAAAACAGAAGAACTGGTCTGTAAGTTTTCTAAAGGTGAGGTCACAAACGCACTAACATAGATGAAGGCAGGTAAAGCAGTGGTATAGGCAGCAGAAGCTCCTAGAGTCGAACAGTTGACAAACCTGTGCAATGAGACTGTGTGCAAAGGGAGGAGATCTGAACAAGTGTCCTCATTCCATCCTACAAAGGAAAGGGTATTCCGCTGGATTCAAGGTCATATTATCCAATCAAGCCTTTGAAGCAGATACTGAAAGTGGGTGAAACAGTGAAAGAGAATAGAATCAGGAGAAACAAAGCAATGTGCACCTTAGTTTCATGTCTGAGAAGAGAATAACAGATGCGATCTTTGTTGTAAATTAAATGCGGGAGAAGCATCAACTGAAAAGAAAGAAGCTGCAATATGCATCTGTAGATTGGGAGAATGTGATTGACAGGTTGAGGTGGCCAAGGACATCACCAATGTATGAGGAAGTACAATCGGTGGTCAGGACACCAGATGGGGAGTGTGAAGGTTTTTTGATGCTGATGATGAAAAGTGAAGTGTGTGAAGGATTCCCATGGGATATTTTTATATGTCAATGACCTTGTAATGATGCCAAAAAGTAAAGTGAAATTGAAGAAAAAGATGCTGAAATGGAAAACAAGTTTGGAATCAAAAGGTCTTAAGGTAAATGCAGGCAAGACCACAGTGATAGTCATTGGAGAAGGAGCAAGAGATGTGTAAGAGGTGGGTGCATAGCAGCAATGGAAATTGGAGAAACTCACTCCAATGCATAGTTATCAGAGATGGGTGCATAAAAGATGTGGTGGTGTGAAGCATAGTTTGTAGAAAGTGTCCAAGAAGGGTTCAGAATGCTAATGTAGTATTTGCAAAGTAAAATGTCAGCAATCACGTTGTTTTGGAGAAAGTAGGGAAGTTTTGTTACTCGCGTGTCAGGTTGAATGAGCAAAAGAACATAAGAAATTTGACCATTGAGAGGAGAACATGAAGTCCGTCAAGATCATTTGTTTAACTAATTGCTAAGCGGCTCCAGTATCTCATCCAGATTCTTCTACAGAGTTCCAGAGTCCCACAAGTCTTTGTGCAAAGAAGTGCTTCCTGGCTTCAGTCCTAAATGCACTTCTCCTTATTTTCCACTGGTGTCCTCGAGTACATGGTTCACTATTAAGTTGAAAGAAATCTACTGGATCCACTTTTGCAATGACTTTGAGAATTTTAAGACATGGAATAGGTCCCTACTCAGTCTCCTCTGTTCGAGACTAAACAGGTTTAATTCTCTCAGTCTGTCAAAGTAGGAAATGACCTGCAGTTGAAAGATACACTTGGTCGTTCTCCTCTGCACAGTTTCCAAGTGCTGCTATGTCTTTCTTGTAGTGTGGTGACCAGAATTGCACACAAGACTCCAGATGTGGTTTAACTAGTGCATTATATAGTTTGAGAATAATGTCCTTTTATTTATATTTAATAGTTTTTATGATATAACTTAACATTTTATTTGCCTTTTTAACTGTTTCTGCACATCATGCTGACACAACATTTTCATCTTTTAAGCAGACTCTTTTTCAGAGGTTGTTTCCTGTACGACAGTTTCTCTGATCTTATTTATAATTGATCTTCCTTTTACCCGCAAATAGCAATTTGCACTTTTCTACATCAAACTGCATTTTTCAAGTTTCAGCTTAAGTGAGAACACAGAAGTGACAGCGAGGGTGAGAAGTGTGTGAAAAAACTTCTCTTGAGCTTTTTCTCATTCTGACTTCTAAAGAAGCCTCTCTGGCATTGAAGGGTAAAGTATATGAAAGTTGTGTGTAGTACTAAGGTGTTGTACCATGTTAGCCATTATGAAATGTAATGGGAAGTCAAGCAAAATGACACCTTTTATTGGCTAACTAAAAAGATTACAATATGCAAGCCTTTGAGGCAACTCAGACCCCTTCTTCAGGCAAGATGTAATCGATACATTACGTCTAGATACATTACATCTTGCCTGAAGAAGGGGTCTGAGTTGCCTCGAAGGCTTGCATATTGTAATCTTTTTAGTTACTGAAAGCTGTGTGAAAAGTAATATGTTGGGAGTGAGACATGGTCGATGAAAAAGAAACAGGAAGCAAAGCTGGAAAGAATAAAGAGGAGAATGATCAGATGGATATGTGGACTTTAACAGAGTGAGAGTAAGATGAATGGCAACTTAAGGGAAAGACTTGGTGTGGAGACAATATGTGTGCTATGGAGACACAGACTAGGTTGGTTTAGGTATGTGGTATGAAAGGCCAAGCTTAAATGGTTGAAGAGGAAGATGGAGGTCAACAGTTGAAGAAGATGTGGTTTGAATGTGGTGTCAGACGACATGAAAAGAAAGGGTGTCACCCCAAAGGATACCCAGGACTGTGGTGGAAAATGGCTTGGGGGACAACCAGCTAACCTTGGCAAACAAGGAAAATGGCTATTAAACTGATGATGATGATAATGATGATGCTCATCAACTGACTTTGACATGTGCTGGTATCATAACTGGCATGAACTGCAGTGTTGTCATACCATCTAGGGTTGGATCCTGACTGTTGCTGCTACTCTGGTTATTCATAATTCTGATTCAGACAATCAGCAGTAATAAATAAATGTATGGTCATCCATACAATGCTAGTTTGAGATAAAGGAAATCGTTTAGGGAGCCTTGTAAGATTTTTAAGTTCTTACATGTATAGCATATAATGAAATGCAAGTTACTCATATGAACAAGATGATCTGTGTTGTAGGTTATGGGCTGGTACCGTATTTAGAGTTGGCACCTGCTTTGTGTATAATGCTGCAAGGACTTTGGCTCCCTGTGGCTCTGAATTGCATGGACAAATTGATGGATGAGTATGGCATTATGAACCTAAAAACAATATTAGACTTTTAGAATTAACACAGACTCCCTGTTTAGCACTACATGACAAGCACTTTCAGAGAGGTATGATTTACTTCAGAGCAACTTCATGCTGGTGATGATTCCCACTGCTACCACACACACCAAGGGCTCAATTGCTTCTCTAGTTCATTATAAATTTTCAGGCTGGTTACTTTAGAATTATTGATCCACGTCTTATAAAGTCAGCTATAGATATTTGGATTTCATCTTAACCTTCATTAGTTTGAATGTGTTCTGCTGAGAAGTGCAGGTATAAAAGAACCAGTTATATATTTCATTTAATCATATGCACATTAACTGTTAACAAAAAAAAAAAAGTTTATACATCCCGGAAGCTCAACAATTCACCTAGTTTTTTTAACTCACTTAATCTAATTATTGGGTTACACAACAGCCATAAATAATTAATTGCAGCCTGTAAATTAAATTGATAAACAAGCCATAGTGATGTCCCAAGGGCATTATCTTGTTAACTTAAACATTCTGATTTACAGGCTTGGCATCATGGCATGAAGCAGGTCATTTACCTAATGGAGTCGCATTTAAGATTTAAGCAATTTATCTTCCATTTACGCTGGAAACCAAACCTAGCATTCAATGTTATTAGTAGGCTTTTCCTATTCCATTTCATTTTGTTTAGCTCACTGATACAAATTATATTTAGTAGCTTTCCTTTGCAATTTTAAAATACATATTTATTTGAATTCTGTGTGCACATTTAAAGTTCTTGATACACAGGGAAAATGGAACCCACCCTGCTAGATGGAGAGTCTCACGTGGGGTAACTGGGATGACCTTAGGGGTGTTATGTCTACATTTCATTGTGGATGGTAACATAACATTAGGCACTTTCCTACTGCAGGATCTTTGTTTTCAGGAACCAGTGAGTTCCTGTATGATGTAGCACTTGTTTTGATATGGTGTATGGTGCGGGCACCAGGGAGGCAGCTTTGAAGAGTAAGAATGCGAAGTGTGAGACACCATCTTCATCAATAACCAGTCACCAAAGTTCAAACCACTAACACATCTGTAAGATGGTGCCACTGCTCAAGTGATTGATTTTACCAGTGTGCTAGATGCTTTATGCATGAACGCAGGTAAACAAAGAAGTGTGAACGAGGCTTTAGAGAGCAGTATTCCTTTTTTTTCACCCAAAGGAGAAAACCAAACTTTAAAAGCCCCCAAAAAATGTTTTGCATTTTGCAACTGTGTAACTGCCTGCAAAACGAATTGGTATATGCTTGTTTTGCTAACCACTATTTACAATATTCTGTCCAGCAATGTTTCCATATAAATATATATATATACTCTATATATATATAGGTAGTCCCCAGGTTACGGACATCTGACCTACGACTTACAAACGAGGCTCCGCTCCATCATCTTCGGCCTGGGGACGCTGCAAGCGGTGGCTGAAAGGGGGGCGATTTCCCTTCACGCGCAGTGTAGCGTCCCTCGAGCGGCTCCCGGCGGCAAGCGGTGACCCGTGGTTCATAGTCACTGGGTCCACAGCTATCGTTCGTGAGCAGGACAATGGTTCGCTGTCCGCCCACTACGCCGCTGCAGCTACTGCTCCTGACTGGTGCCCATCCACCACACACGGCTGACACAGTTGTGGCTGAACGGAGGCCACTGAGGGTGAAGAGGGCAGCGGGGGTAGCATTGTAGTGTGCCTCGGATGGCTGCCTGTTAAACTGGGGTTGGGCGATTCACTACCGTGTTCGTTCTCCGTGGGTGGACGCTGCAGGCAGCATACTGTAATGGAGTTGACTGTGTGATGGGCGAGTGATGAACCCTCCCTCGCCGCCCCAAGTCATTCTCAATAGCAAGCCTGCTTGTACTGTTACGCACATAGCAGGAAGTTGTCTCTTGTCAATACATCAGACGTGTTGACGACTGGTACCTTCCTGCTGTGATAGCGTGCACAGTGCTTTGCAGAAGAGCTCATCTTAACCTTTTGTTTTCACCCTTCAAGAATGTCTCTGAAACACAAATCTGATGCACGTGCTGGTGACACAGTAAAGAAGAGAAAAACCATCACCATTGAAAATAAAATAGAAATAAATAAAAGGTCAGAAAGAGGTGAAAACTCCATCATTCATTGGCAGAGCACTTGGTTACAGTCAGGCAACAATAGCAATTATTAAAATAATGTACCTGTTCCAACTTACATACAAATTCAACTTACAGTGAGTACAAACCTACAGCCTCGTACGTAACCCAGGGACTGCCTATATATATATATATATATATATATATGTAGGGTATCTTTGTGGATGGATTCCATAAGATGTTGAAAATATTCCTTTGAGATTCTGGTCCATGTTGACATGATTGCATCATGCAGTTTTTGAAAATTTGTAAGCTGCACATTCATTGGGATTACATTAGAGATCAACTCTGAGCCCTTTGCTACGTGCAGTGGTGATGGACAGGTTGACAGACGAGATTAGACAGGAGTCCTCATGGATTATGATGTTTGCTGATGACATTGTGATCTGTAGAGATAGTAGGGAGCAGGTTGAGGAGAGCCCAGAAAGGTGGAGATATGTTCTAGAGAGGAGAGGAATGAAGATCAGTAGGGACAAGGCAGAATACATGTGTGTAAATGACAGCAAGGTCAGTGGAATGGTGAGGATGCAAAGAGTAGAATTGAAGAAGGTGAATGAGTTTAAATACTTGGGATCAACAGTACAGAGTAATGGGGATTGTGGAAGAGAGGTGAAAAAATGAGTGCAGGCAGGGTGGAATGGGTGGAGAAGAGTGTCAGGAGTAATTTGTGACAGACGGATATCAGCAAAAGTGAAAAGGAAGGTGTACAGGATGGTAGTGAGACCAGCTATGTTATATGGGTTCAAGACTGTGGCACTGACCAAAAAACAGGAGACAGAGCTGGAGGTGGCAGAGTTAAAACTGTTAGCATTTGGATTGGATAGTGACAAGGATGGACAGGACTAGAAATGAGTACATTAGAGGGTCAGCTCAGGTTGGACAGTTTAGAGACAAAGTCAGAGAAGCGAGATTGCATTGGTTTGGACATGTGCAGAGGAGAGATGCTGGGTATATTGGGAAAAGGATGCTAAGGATAGAGCTGCCAGGCAAGAGGAAAAGAGGAAGGCCTAAGAGAAGGTTCATTGATGTGATGAGAGATGACATGCTGGTGATAGGTGTAACAGAGCAAGATGCAGAGGATAGGAAGATGTGGCAACCCCTAACAGGAACAGCCAAAAAAAGAAGAAAGAAGAAGTCAGCTGCACTTTCATGCTGCAAATCATTCATTATACCATGTCTCAAGGGTATTCCGATCCAGTGACTAGGAAAGCCACTAAAGAACACTGAATTCACTGTCATGTTTATTAAACCACCATGACATGGTCTTTAGTTACTGACATGGCACATTATCATGCTGGAAGTAGTAACTGGATGATTAGTAAATTGTGGCCATGAAGGGATATACATGATTAGCAACAATACTCAAATTGGCTGTAACATTCAAGTGTTTGGGTGGGGGCTGAATTTTGCTTTGCTTTGTTAAGTTTTACTTGATTGTATGGATTGTTATCTGCTTATAAGTAAAATCATAAAAAAAATGGCCCAAAGTGTGTCAAGAAAACATTCCCCACACCCTTACACCACCACCAGCAGCCTGGTCTGTTGACACAAGGCAGGTTAGATTCATGCTATTGGTCATGTAATCTGGCCTTATCATCTGTGTTCCTCAGCAGAAATCAAGAATTGAGCCTCATCAGACCAGAGTATGTTTCTGCAGCCTTCAACTGTCCAGTTTTGGTGAGCCTGTGTCCACTGCAGCCTCAGCGTCCTTGGCTGTAAGGAGTTGAACACAATGTAGCTTTTTGCTTTTGTAGCTCATTCGTCTTATGGTTCATAGTGTTGTGTATTCAAAGATGTTGCTCTTCTCATGACAGTTGCACAGAGTGGTTATCTGAGTCCCATACCCTTTTTTTCCAGCTTGAATCAGTCTGACCATTCTCATCTGACCTCTCTCCTCAACAAGGTGTTTCCATCCACAGAACTGCTGCTCACTGGATTTTTTTTTTCACATTATTCTGAATAAATTCTACAGACTGTTGTGCATGAAAATGTCAGGAGATCAGCAGTTACAGAAATACTCAAGCCTGTCTGGCACCAACAATATTGCAACGGTTGAAATTGCTGATGTAACATTTCTTCCTCATTATGGTGTGATGTGAACATTAACCAAAGCTCTTGACCTGTATCTGCATGCTGTTGTGCATTGTGCTGCTGCCATATGATTAGCTGATTAGATAAATGCAAGGATTAGCAGGTGTACAGCTGTTCCTAATAATTTGTTAAGTGAATGTGTATGTATATGGACTTTCTGCCATCAGTTTTGTCTTCAGTAAGTGAAAGCCATGTCCAATTGGGCTGAGGTAAGTTGAATGACCTACCCTTTGAAGAATATTCAACTTCTTTGCCCTGAAAAGCACCTGGTTTGCTTTCGCAGTACGTTTTGGGTAACTGGCCATCTGAATTGTGAAGCATTGTGCTATCAGTTTTGCAGCATTTGGCTGAATCTGAGCAAGTAGTATAGCCTTGTACACTTCAGAAATACTCCTTCTGCTGCTTCTGCCAGCAGTCATATTATCAATTAACACTAGTGACTGATATCCATTCGCAGCCATGCATGATCATGCCATAAACCTGCTTCCACCATGTTTCACAGATTCTCTTCTCTTTTCTTTTCTTTTCTTCTACATACTCTTCTCTTTGCAACATTCTGGTACATATTGATCTTAGTTCCCTTTGCCCAAAAAAAATGATTCCAGAACTTCACACGATTTAAATTTTTAAAGTCTAATTTGTCCTGCCTAAATTTAAGGATTACTAGTGGTTTGCACCTTGTGGTAAACCCTCTGTATTTACTTTCATAAAGTTTTCTCTTGATTTTAGGCCTTGGCAATGATAGTTCTACCTCTTGTGTTCTTGGTTTGGCAACATGGTGTCAAGGGGTTCTTCTCCATCAAGGACAGAATTCTGCAATCATCCAGCACAGTTGTCTACTGTGGTTTTCCAGACCTTCTGGTGTTGCTGAGTTCACCAGTGTGTCTGTTCCTTCTTTTTAAGAATGTACCATATGGTTGATTTGACCACTTCTTGCGTTAATGCTATCTCTCTAAGGGGTTTGTTTTGTTTTCTCAGCCTAATGATGGACTGTTTTCACTTGTATGGACATCATTTTGGACCTCATATTGCAAGTTCACAGTGACAGCTTCCAAATGCAAATTCAACATTTGGAATAAATTCCAGACTTTTACCTGTTTAATAGTTAATGAAATAATGGCAGACTGCTCCCACTTAGTTATGGAACAGCTTGTCAGTCAAATGTCCATACACTTTTGAGCCCCTAGAAATGGGGGGTTATGCAGAAAAATGGCTGTCATTCCTAAACAGCTCCTACAATATTTTTGGTAAACCCCTCAAATTAAAGCTGAAAGTCTACATTTTAATCACATAATGATTGCTTTATTTCAAGTACATTATAAGGGTGTACAAAATTATGAAAATTTTGTCACTGTCCAAATACTTATGAACTTGACTATATATAATGGCTCCTACGTTGAGAGCAGACATCCTGTCATGGTTGTAATCCATCATTTCCTTTAAGACTAAATACTGTCTGCTGTGCCTGAAGACTTAAAGTCACAAATGTCTGAAAATCTTCAAGATGTCATTCAACTCACTATATCACATCGAAATTGAAGTAAACAACAAAGATCCACAAGATACAGAGCAGCTCCTTGTAAGTCTAATAAGCTAGGACATTGTCTTGGATTGGTATCCATTTTGGATGAGTTCACTGCCTTTTTTGAAAATGGTTATGGTAAATACAGTGTGAAAGAATCACTGACACCCTTGTTTGCTTTGTCTCTCGGTCAAATAGGCAAAATGAAACATCTTTCTGATGTGAAAGGAAAAGCATAGTAACTTTAAAAAAAAGTTACAAACTTTTTTCAGCTCCTTTTAGGAAAGTCCCAGAGGCTCCTAGGCCAGTCATAAGATATAATTCTCTGGCATGTTTATCGCTGGGTCCTCTCCCGGTGGGCTGTGCCTGGTACACCCCTAATGAAAGGCATCTGGGGCTCATCTAATTATAGGTCTAAACTAGTTAAACTGTTTCCTTTTGATCTGGATCACAGCAGTTCTTCTCCAAGACCATACTTGTTGCTGAGCTCCCTGCCCTATTATGGAGAACATGTACACAGGTACCCTATACAGGAACCTCATTTTGACAGCATGTATTTAAGAACCCATTCTTTCCATCACAGTATCCTTATGCTGTGGCTAAAATAAAACTGACAGTATCTAATAGTGATTCCTAATAGAAAAACTAGTGTCTGATGATAGTCTGAGTAGAATATGACTTAAAGAATCAAACAATGAAGGCACAGATTCTCTGAAATACCACAGGTAAAATGTACAGAAAAAAAGAAAGAAAGAAATTAAGACAGAAGGATAATATCATAAAACATTTTGTAAAGCAGCTCTAAGACTGTAAGATTGCCACTGACAGAGCTCTTGTTCTCCAGGAGTCAAAAACAACAAAACATTGAAAGCCTTATAGTAAAGAACAACAACAGCATCCCCTACAATGAACTGGTACTACATCCATGGTTGATGTGTGCTACATGCCCATTGCTGTTGGGAAAGGTGCCTACTCCCTATGAAGAATAAACAGAGTTCTTAAAATGGACGGACTGATGTACATTGACAGGCGCAAGAAAAGAAATAACGAAAAAACAATCTTAAAATACTTCAGATAAGTTTAACTTTTGAAAACTAGTTTAGGAGGCAAACACTCTCTCCCATTCTGTATATGTTCTGTTTGTTTTTCAACACTCCTACAGCAATCTGTGTTTGACTTTCTAAATCAATATGATTACATTGACATGTTGAATCTAAAAGTCCATTTAACCAGGAAATAAATAATAAAAAAAACAGTAAGTGACTGTGAGTTTAATTTCCTTCACTTTCAATTTGCTTATTGTAACAAAGGGTCACAGCAGCAGCATGGACAGTCAAGGCCACTCCATCCTCAGAAATTTCTTCTCACTCAAAAGACAGATAAATAGATTTTAGACTTTGTTTCCAAAACTCAAGAAATGTGGAACAACTATAACAAACAACAACAATCACCCCCAAGCACACACAAGAACTCCTGTCTTGCGAGATAATGAGAATTATTGCCAATCTAATAATAAGTTTGCATGTAATTCCTCCAGCATGTCCTGGGTCTGCTCCTTGATCTTCTCCCAATGGGCCATGTCATGTACATATTGTAAAAGAGGTACCAAGGAGGTATCCTAAACTATGGTAAGTGTTCAGACCATGCACCTCAGCTGCCTATTCTCATTTGAGACAAGCAGTGATTCTATTTCTATCTTCTGAACAGCACCATATCTTTGTTAATTATACTTGTGATCTCAGTGTTTTAGTCACTACTCACAGCATCTAGCCACAGGTCATCCTTAGAGCTATATTGTCTGAAGATGTGCTTCTGTTAGGGTTATACATGGCAAACTGATCTAGGGGAACGAATTGACAAATGCACCATTCTCCAGTTCTTTTGCGGACTTTACGTTAGAGCCAAAAATTTAGCATTTTGACTCATCATTCCAGAGAACCTGCTTCCACTTTTCTGCACTCCAGTATTTGTATTTTCCTCTGAAGGAAAGTTGTTTGGCTCCGCCTTGGGAAGAGTAGCTTTTTAGTCATAATTCTTCCATAAACACTAGTTATGATAAGATTTCTCCAGAATGTAGCTAAGTCCACCTGTCAGTTCTGAGCTGATAGTGTGTTGGCCATCTTTCAATTTCAAAGGTAAGTAAGTTTGATTCATTTCTTATTGGCTGCACACAACTTCAGTGACTGATCACTGCATTTCTGGTCCTCCAACTTGCCTGTTTCTTTTTTTGCTTCTGAAGGAGAGTATGCTTGGATAGTCTAGAAACACCTGTATGTGGCAATCTTTCTATTTGGGAAAGGCCACCTTGTGTCTTGTCACTATGCTCACTTTGGCATGGTGTAAGATTTGCAGGTTAAACCTCACCTCTTCAGTGAGATTGATTCTTGCTCAGCTTTATTGCCTCTAGACAGCTTTTTTCTGATTCAGTTAATCACTTTGATTCAACACATTATGTCATTGATCATTAGCACTTGTTTGTTACATTTGCTTAATCAAGCACTGGTATATTCTTACACAAATCTCACATTGTATTTTTTTCTTTTTTGCAAGAGGAAAGTCTGAAAATCATAAAATGTGCTCTTTCCTACTGACACACTCATCCACACTTAAAAATAACGGTACTGTAATGGTACTTACCTGAGTTGTGTGGTTTCCTGTAGAATGCTTGACAAAGAACTCTGTTAGAAATGATTCTTTGGGTTTGAAATAGGAAATTGAATATTGGACTTTTGATATGTGGACAAAACAGGCATCTTTAATTTAAATTTACTGTACCTAGTCTGATACTGACAGATCAAAAAAACCTGAACTGAGTCTGTTTTATTTCTCCATTGAGATTCCTTTCAAAATAACAAATCTGTTATCATCCATTTATGGAGCCTATCTAAGCAAATTAAAGTTCTTTCTGGAACTTGACATGGAAGGTTCTTTTGAGAAACAAAAACGGTTCCTCAATGGCACCGCTGTGAAGAACTACTCTGGCACCTTAGATTGTTAAAATTGGAGAAGACAAACCGAGCACCTAAGAGGATTACTTAACGAAGACCGTTCCTCTGCTGGTAAAGCCCATTGTTCTGTTTGCATGGCCAGTAGCGAGCATCGGTTGGCATCCAGACTTTGAATCAGCTCATGGTGCTTGGGAAACTGTGGTAGACAGTGTTACCTCTAGTGTTGCATGTACTGTATGTATAGGTTCAGGATGAGGCCCCGGGGATTCTAGGAGCCGCAGAACATTCCAGAGCGGCCGAAGAATTCAGTAATGGGTTTGACCGTGATGGCACCCATGGTCATTTAAGGGCCAGCCCCCGCCAATGTTAACAGAGTGTTAGGTCCATTGCTTTATTTCTCGCATCCCTCAGTCGTTACATTATTAATTACTATAAAATAAAATAAAGAACTTACTGTCCTGCTAGTTTGTTCATCCTTTTCTACGACTTGATTTGCATCATAGTGCAATAAAGGTCAACCCAATGCAGTCAACATAATAATATGAAAATATGAAAAAAAGCGAACATTTTAAAATCCAAATTAGGAAAAGACTGCTGCTGTACGTATTCTGATAAACCCTTTATAGAACTTCACCTGAAAACGCGTGGAACTACATCTCCCAGCATGCCCTCGGGGTGACGTTCGCCAGACTCAAGGTAAACGGAGCTTTTCAAGCTCAATCGACAACTAAGGCTTTCGTTTCCACTCGAAGAATTCAGACGACCGACAACTATATATATATAACTTAGAGCATTACGTTTCTAATATTGATTAGATATATAGATGGACAGTTTATTGGAGATTTCATAAGGTACGTTTCTCCTTTATGCGCGTGTGTTGTTTATGCATCGCTATAGCAACCATTAGGCTATAGCTAAATTGTCTTTATTTCAACAACGCTTTAAAATCTATCTACACAGTTAAACATTTGCATCAAAGTTCGGTAACTTGTTTATCATTAGATAAAGCAAACTTTACATAATACAATGAAAAGAATAAAATCGAATAAGTTGGCCCTGAAATACTATTGTTGGTATAAAGTGACATTAAATTGTGTGTGAGTTAGTGGCAGATTTGGCCATGTGACTGTGTATTAGAATAAGCAGGTACCACAAATAAATAAATTAGTGTTTGCCCTGTACATCACGTTAAAAGTGTGTTCTAGTTAACCGAAAGAAGCTTATAATACTCTTTTTTTATTGTTGTTCATCTCGTTATACATTATTTATTATTATTATTATTATTGTAGTTCGTTGACTATATTGGTAAATGTGCACGTGAACCTGGCACATTATCCAAGAATGATTTCCTGCCTTGCACGTGCTGCTGTAGTGTTGGGCTCTGGCTTCCTGTAACCTTTATTTGGATTAAGTGGAAGAAAGGATGTAGTCAAAAAAATCTGTTTTGTTAAAAAATGTAGACATTACTACGGTTATTTTTTATTTTTACTTGAGAGATACTTATAAAGAATAATAATGATAATTTATTTATTTGATTTAACTGGGACCCTTACATTACACAGTAATACTGTGTGTGGCAATGTAAACTGTGATAAACTGACATCCAATACAACATTTATTTTCTGTTTGGTCCCAGTGCTGCTAGCTCCTCGCAACCATTTCGTAGAATAAGCAGAATACCTATTTTTTTATTAATATGATGATTATTATTTTTACACAAGAAAACAATGTGAAAATATATTAGTACTATATTTTTTTATTAGTAGTAGTTTGCATTAATTTTATCATATTCAAATTCTGTTTTAATATTTTACATTACAAAAAACTATAACAAAAGACAATTTGCTAATAATGCTACTTGGATAGGATTGCACTACTGCACTGGAAAAAGTAGATTCAGAAAATGAATTAATTGAAAGCTGGTTTTACTGAGTACCGTATTGTGCAAACAGGGCTATGCAGCATCTTTGCATTTCTTGTATTTTCATCTGCTCTATCAATGTAACAAACCATCACTTTAAATGCTGAACCTTTTAGTGGATACAGGAATGAATTATACATTTAACCTCTTTCTTATTTTTAGTCCAAAGTTACATTTCTGTAGGTACAGAGCTGAACTGAAACCAATACACTAAAAGGTGTCATTCATGATAATTCATGAGTCACAATTAAATTTAACTGAATTTTCTTTTTTTTTTTGCCCATTCACTAATTGCTGTTTATATCTATATTTTAGGCTATCTTTAAGTAAAAGCTAACAATGGATAAATATGAAGTTGTTCGAATGATTGGTGAAGGAGCCTTTGGGAAGGCATTTTTGGTGAAATTAAAGACTACAAATAAACAATGTGTGATTAAGGAAGTAAATTTTTCAAAGGTAAATATGCATTAAAATTTTTCTTATATAAGTCTGTAGTATTAGGGTGTTGTACTGCATTAGCCATTATGGATACAACGAGAAGTCAAGCAAAATGACACCTTTTATTTGCTAACGGAACCGATCATAATATGCAAGCTTTTGAGGCAGCTCAGGCCCCTTCTTCAGGCAAGCTGTAGTCTTGATGCCTGAAGAAGGTGCCTGAGCTACCATGAAAGCTTACGTATTGTAATATGTTCAGTTATCTAATAAAAGGTGTCATTTTGCTTGACTTCTTAATGTATAATTCTGGAGAATTACTTAGACAAATATTGTACATCTAATTACTAAATGAGCCATTTTTTTTCCTTGTTTAAGGGGTAGGTAAATATAATCTTTTTTTATTTATTAAATTGAAGGATGCTCTGAAACATCAACAAGGAAAGGGGTTTGGAAAATAGAATGACATTCATAAACTGGCCAATTCTTAGCCTGAATTTTAATTTAATAGGATCCTAATGTATTTTGTCCAACCATTTTAAACCCGGTTAAAAAGATTTCACATGACAGGGATCTGAAGCTATAGCATATCTTGTGATTTCTTATGCTACTGACATACAAATTGCTAGTGATATAAACATGTATGTTGTTTGTCTGATCCATTGCTTATCACCATGATGCTGTATAAGTTGGTTCAGAAAATGGGTGGGTGGCTGGACACCTAGGGCTTAATGAAAGATAAGAAGTATGGCTCTGCAAAGGGAAACTTAACATGGGGATACTCCAGCACCTTGTAGGTAAATTTTAATTAGGCTTCTTATTGTGAACTTCTGAGTTTATGCAAATAATAAACTGTAATCTCAGTGTTTATTTTGATTACTACGTGATTTAATCAGCCTGTCTTCTGGTGAAGAATGACAAGGTGGCACAAAGTTTTACTGGTGTTACTTTAGAGCCCCAGAAGCCTTTGCTTCTTTCTTAACTTGGTCGCTGTTTTTGTGGAGTTTGCATACTCTCGTTTTATGTGTGTGCATTTTCTTAGTGTATTGTGCTTTCCCTACACGTTGCTGAGATACACTTCTATTTAAAGTTTTTTGACGCTTGTAAATGGACCTGAGATGAGTGAGTGTGAGTTTTGTATGTGAATATGCTTTGTGATGGCGTGACATTCCAAGTAGGGTTGGTCCTTACTCCAGTATTAGTTGGAAGGCTGTGTCTTTCTGCAGTCTTGTAGTAAATGAGTGAATATACAAGGTTTTCCACTCTCCTATGCCTCTCTGGTGCCCAAGGACTTCTGTCAATTGTACCACCAATTTTTACAGTTACATTATAGTTTAGTGCATATTTGAAGCTAATAGTTTGATGAGAGGTTTAATAATGTATAACTGTTGCACAAGAGATATTTCATTTTTGCTGTCTGATTCTTCTGCTCTATCACTAATATGCTGCAGACTTTATTTTTAAAGTCTTAGTTAAAGTATGTGTGGCTTTTCTTGTTGTCTTCTCAAAGGAATGGTATAATTAGCCATGATAAGACATTTTTCACAGTAATTGCAACATAATCAGTATAGGAACTTAATGTACAAGAAATGTATAGTTCCTTAATAGGAAAGTACTTATAAACTCTAGTACCTATTACAGAATAACATTATGTAACTAGAGTAGTATGTACAATATAGAGACCATTGGAAAAAAAATCAGTAATCCTATTTAAATTCTACTCCTAAAATGAACTCCACAATAATTATTTTTTAAATAATATAACTTTTGCTGAAAGGGTGACATTGTGGATCCATACTTAGTGCTGCTGCGTAACAGCTCCAGGAACCTGACCTGAACTGCCTCTATGGAGTTTGCACATTTTTCCAGTGTCTGTATGTGTTTACCTCAGGTGCAAAGGTTTCTTTTTGAATTTAAAGGAGGTGCAGTTTGGGTTAATTAGTGACTCTAAGCTAAGGTCTTATAACCAAATGTTTATGTATGATATGTATGAATGAATGTTTCTTGAAATAGCTAAATCTCATTTAGAACTAGTACAGCTCAAACCATCAAGTGCAATCTATTCATAGAAAAATGTCTGCATAATATGTTTTGATTTTGTAACCTTCTTGTAAAAAGCTAGATTAAGAATACTGTTCATAATGTCTTGTTTTGTTAATGTTGTAGTTTAATGTACACTGTCAAAAAAGCTGTTCTGGTAGTTGCAGCTACCAACTAAGGAATCAGACTGTAAATGTTTGATGTAAATATTACATTACAGGTACAAGACTGGAATTTCTAAAATAAGAATGTTTTTCTGATATTAGTCACATGTCTTAAACCTCTGTTCTTGGACTCTTCTGCTGGAAAGTTCATTATATCATAACATGAGATTTGTAGACCTGACAAGTCCAATTCAGTTTGTGTAGGTGTTGAAACCAGTCCTGGCAGCACTGGGCACAAGGCAGGAAATAACAACATAGTAGTTTCAGTGAATGGTAAATTATACCATTTTCAGACTTGTCACTTAAATTAACCAAAATTATTTTTATGTTTTAATTTTTTAGATGCCAGCTAAAGAGAAGGAAGCTTCTCGCAAGGAAGTGACCCTTCTTTCTAGAATGAAGCATCCAAACATTGTTAAATTTATGAATTCTTTTGAAGGTAAGTGTTTAGTAGAAATATTTTTTGAAAGAAATGAACAACATCTACTGGTATGTTGTTTTAAGTAAATTACATTTGCAGACTGTTGAGTTAACAGTATTCATTAATTAGCTGCATTTTATACAGCTCCATTTTAGTAGCATCAATGACTTGAGAAATACATTGCATAAATATATGCTATGTGCATGTCGTAAGTTAACAACTTCTTCATTCTCAGTATGAGCATGGGATCACAAAGTGTGAGATTTTCACTAAGTATCATTTCATGTCATTTTCTAACCCACTTAGTCCAGATGTGGGTTGTACAGGAGCCTATTCCACCGAATACAGGGTGCAAGGCAGGAACAAACCCTGGACAGGGCGCTAGTTCATTGCAGGGCAAACACACATACAGGCCAATTTAGCATTACCATTTCACCTAACCCACATGCCTTTGGACAGTAGGAGGAAACCAGAACACCCAGCTTTAATAATCCCAATGGAAAATTAAATGGCCAATAAGGCACATTAAAACATCTCTGTATATGTAAAATCCAATGTAAGAGAAGTACATAACTGATTTAGATCAGGTTTTTTTCTATAATTTACTTGAACATTAAAGTCGATTTTCAACTTCCCTCATTGTGCTATGTATCAAAGTTTGCTTGCGGTACCTATTTATATATGCAAATCCAAGAGACACACAGCATGCCGATGGGAGGGGGCAGGGCCCTCCTTACTCACGCTCCAGCGTCTGGGCATTCCTTACCTCTGCTTAGCTAGCGAACAAGAGAACTACTTAACAGATTTAGATCAGGTTTTTTTCTATAATTTACTTCAACAACAACAACAACATTTATTTATATAGCACATTTTCATACAAATAATATAGCTCAAAGTGCTTTACATAATGAAGAAATAGAAAAAAAGAAAAAGTAAGAATTAAAATAAGAGAACACTAATTAATAAAAGTAAAGTCCGAAGGCCAGAGAAGACAGAGAAAAAACAAAAAAACTCGAGATGCCTGGAGAAAAAATAAAATCTGCAGGGGTTCCAGGCCATGAGACAGCCCAGCCCCCTCTAGGCATTCTACCTAACATAAATGATCAGTCCTCATTGTATTCAGGGTTCTCATGGAAGGACTTGATGATGACGGTCACGTAGACTTCTGGCCTTTAATCCATCAATGTAGGGACATGGTGCTTTGATTAGGTGGTGGGGGCACAGATCGCCACCACAGAAAACCAGAAAAAAGAACAGAAGAGAGAGTATGGGTTAGTACGGATTTTGGAGCCACCATGAATAGTAATGATAATTAATTGAATATACACAGCATCAGGATTAAACTAAAATGCAGTTATGAGAAAGCCATTTTGAAATAATGTGTTTTTAGCTGTTTTTTAAAGTGCTCCACTGTATTAGCCTGGCGAATTCCTATTGGCAGGCCATTCCAGCTTTTAGGTGCATAACAGCAGAAGGCCGCCTCACCACTTCTTTTAAGTTCAGCTCTTGGAATTCTAAGCAGACACTTATTTGAAGATCTAAGGTTACGATTTGGAATGTAAAGTGTCAGAGATTACAAAATATAAAATAGAGTGAGATTATTTAAGGCTTTCTAAACCATAAGCAGTATTTTAAAGTCAATTCTGAATGACAAGGGTAATCAGTGTAGTGACATCAAAACTGGGGAAATGTGCTCAGATTTTCTTTTCCTAATTAGGATTCTAGCAGCTGCATTCTGCACTCGTTGCAAGTGATTTATGTCTTTTTTGGATAGTCCTGAGAGGAGTGTGTTACAGTAATCTAGTCGACTGAAAACAAAAGCGTGAACTAATTTCTCAGCATCTTTCAATGATATAAGAGGTCTAACTTTTGCTATATTTCTTAAGTGAAAAAAATGCTACCCTAGTGATCTGATTAATATGTAATTTAAAATTCAGGTCACAGTCAACAGTTACCCCTAAATTCTTTACCTCCTTCTTGACTTTTAATCCTAATGCATCAAGTTTATTTCTAATAACCTCATTATATCCGTTATTGCCAATCACTAAAATTTCAGTTTTCTCTTTATTTAGCTTGAGAAAATTACTACTCATCCATTCAGAAACACAAGTAAGACATTGTGTTAGTGATTCAACAGAGTTGGGGTCATCAGGTGCTAATGATAAATACAGCTACGTGTCATCAGCATAGCTGTGGTAGCTCACGTTATGCCCTGAGCAGCGGACCCAGGATAGAGCCTTGTGGAACATCATATAGAATATCGTGTGTCTTTGAAATATAATTACCACAACTAACAAAGAATTTTTTATCTGCCAGGGAGGATTCAAACCAATTTAAGACACTGCCAGAGAGGCCCACCCACTGACTAAGGCGATTTCTAAGAATATTGTGATCAATGGTATCAAATGCGACACTCAGAGCTAAGAGGATGAGAACAGATAAATGGCCTCTGTCTGCATTTACCCACAAGTCATTTACAACTTTAACGAGTGCAGTTTCTGTACTGTGATTTGTTCTGAAACCCGACTGAAACTTGAGGTGGTCATTTAGCTGCATAATGACTGCCTTCTCTAGAATTTTACTTAAGAAAGGCAGGTTAGAACACAACTTGAACATTCCGGTTGATTTTGCGACTTCTTTCTTTGCGCTAAGAATCATAGTTCTCTTGCAGGACTGATATATTCGTGCTAATCCGAGACACTAATCCATTAATTCCAGAGCACTGTCAAACAAACCTGCAAAAGAGAAACAGATTTATGCATCAAGCAGAAAGAAAGGGGTATGCTAATGAATAATTCAAGGGTAAAAGATAATGTAGCCCAAAAGAGAATAAGATTGCAAGCACATGACATTTAGGGCAACCATCTCACATTGTCTCTTTAAAAGTTGCAGGGGTGCAAACTTTGTTTTCTTTCCTTCCTGATGCCTTTTAGATTTGTTTTTCTTCTGTCTACATGATAGCAGCAATGAGTCTGCTTGAATGAACACCCTCTGTAATTGTTTACCTATTGTAAGCACCCAGAAGGACTGACATCCCGAGCAGGATGAAGGAGCATTTCTTGCCTCGCCGGGAATCCATAATGGAATGATGGCCTGTTTACAGACATTACCTGGCTGGGACGCTTACAATTCCCATTCTGGCTCGGATACCAGAAGAAATAATGGACTGATGAGAGCTGGAAGCCAGGAACTGTTCATCCCTCAAATTGGTGAATGGCAGTGTTCCTCGCCAATAGTCCCAGTGTGGACACCTATGGGGTTGCATGGGAACTGGAGTCCAGAAACACAGCACTGTAGGGGTCCTTGGGTGACAATAGAGGGTGCTGCCGGGGTGGACCTCCCTGTTTTCCAGGTGGCCCAGAAGTGCTTCCAACAAGCCACGACATGCCACTGGAAGTACTCCCGAGTCCATCTTACAAGGAGCCTGCTGGCAAACCTCATGGAGTCAGAGTCAGGAGGCATTGGGCTACACTCACTGGAGGAGAGAAGAAGAGAGACAGACAAGAGAGAAAGAGCAACTATTTAAAGTCTGTATATTGGCTGTGTTGTTATAATTGAGCTGGATGGATTAAAAATCCTTTATTTGAATTCAGAGTTGTGTTGAGTATTGTGTGTCTGTGGTTTGGAGGCTCAGTGGCACCCCCCTACTGTTCACCCTATATTGACAGATTATTTTCAGAACTTATTTTTACAGATTCCAAGGCTTTTGTGCTTTTGTGGTATAAACATTATGTGCAGAATTGTAGTAATCCAATTGTGAGACAGTAAAGGCATAATATATCTGTCTATGTCTTTGAAACAGGAAGATAAGTTCAGACTCTGGAGTTTTTATGCATTATAGAGAGTGGAATGACATTTGAACTATGGCCAAGAGTGGAAGCTCATTCTGTTTTCAGAGGTTACTTCAGGGCTGCTCTCAAAACAGAATGCAAGTACTGTAGTTGGCAGTATCCACAATTATAATGGAGGTCCCAATAGTGTTAGCTGTAGAAAACCAGCTTTAACATATTTGTAGCAATAGTGTATAATCTAGAATGGTCATGTCATGTTAAATGTCATCAGTGTACACATGGGAAAAATAATTACACCATAATTTCCAATTTTATTAAAATGAGGCTTCAAAATTCTTATCAAGGTAATTTGCTTGCTCATAGTGTTAATGCAATTAATAATTCATAGTTTAAATAGTTGAATACATTTTTAGTGAATACAATTAAATATTCTTAATATATTAAAATATATGGCTATATATTTAATTAGTTCACCTATATATACTCTAAACCTGGGGTCATGATGAATCATTTCTGATCACTGCAGCATTGGGTGCACGACAGAAAAGTACACTTGATTTGGTTGCATTACATTTCAAGGCACACTCAATCACTCAGTCATGCAGATCAAATATAGAGTTTTCAAACAGCCTAAACAACCATGCATTTTAGAGCTCCATGGGAAGAAAGTTGCATGGACATAAGTTAATGCAGAATCTATACAATGAGTGACTGAGCTGGGTTTCAATATAGGATTCTGAAAATGTGAAGCAGCAGTACTGTGCTTATGCATTTAATAATATGTATTTAATTTGAGACGCATGGTAAAACATTTGTTAGTGATGCTGCCTCACTGCTCAGGGACCTGGGCTGTTTCTGTCCTAGTCAATGTCACAGTGGGATTTACTTATTCCCCTGATGTTTATATGATGTTTTTTTTCCCTAGTTACTCAGGTTTCTTCTCACATGTCAAAGGCATGCAGGTTTGTTTGATTAACTATAAATTGATTCTGTATGACAGTGTGAGCATACTTTGCAATCATTTGTCATGTCTTCTGGAACTAGTGCTTATCAGTGCTTCTATCCCCACATACTGTATCTGTAATGGATAAAATAAGTTCATAAAATGGATAAATGGCTAATTCTAATTTTTGTCACTTGCCTTATTTTCTAAAGCTGCAGTTTATGAACTTTGTATATTTAAAAGAGTGCTGTCATGATTTAGAAGTTTTTGAACCTGCAGATTCCAGTTCTGCACTCAGTTTGTATATATTGACATTTTGACTTTGTTGTTATTTTTTATCAGTAATTTTATAATGTTATGATGCCAACATTTTGTTTATTATTTTCAATCATGGGAGCCTCCATTTTATGTATTTTTCTATGGTTGCGGCCAAAACAACTCTCTGTTGCAACCTTATGGATATGAGAATTGAGACACATATTTTCATTGTACTGGCATAAACTTAAGATGACAGCATGTTGCTTTCTATATCTAAGTTTATGGGTATTATGTCATCTTTTATGGTATTTTTATTTATTCAAATACTTTTTAGGCTATAGAAGTTTGCTTATTTTTCTTGACTTCAATTTCTGGTTTGTATATCAGGCTTTGATAATTTGACTCTTCTTGTTTTTTTGGCAGAGTAAATGCAGTCATTCTATTTTTTTGTATGTAAGCTACCATAACTTTCTTATTATCTGTGTTGTTACTTTTGTTGTGTTTTTTTTCTTGTGTAAGTAGTATTTATATCTGTTAGACTTCTGTATGATTTGTAGAGCCTGCAACTGATGTGGAGCAAGGAGTAGAGGAGGAAAGTTTGGATAGAGAGAAGATGCTAGGATTGCTGACGAATATGGAACTGCAGGTTTGAAGTGAAGATGGAGTAGTAGTGCAAAGGATAAAAATGGAAATCTTTATATATCAAATGTTAAGGTTTGTGTCTGTCTGTCATGCACTTACTTGCAAACCACTGGAGTTTGAACCTTAATCTTGGTCTTAATCAAAAGCTTATGAAATAATACACGCCGGTGAAGCAAAACAAATGTGGCTACAGGTAACCTACACAAAGTTATTGGTGTTTGTGTCTTTCTTATGGCAAGTTTCATATAGAAACTAATCAAGAGGGTAACATGGCAGAGACAAAAAAGAGCAGCAACATCTGCTGAGCCTGAAGCAAATTGCAGAAGTTGAATACGAATTGTGAAGAAAATGAATGACAGCTCTGGCATCCACTAAGTGTCAAGTACCAGCAGTGCAGCAATCTGCTGTTATTTGCAGACTATTGGACCTGAAACCTTGATCCTGTAAGGACCAGAGATCCATGTGTTTATAGTTGTTAATTAAACCCGAATAATATTAAAATTAAAGAAATCCTGCAAATAAATTGCACACACAGGTAGTGACTGTCATTGTGCCTGACTGACTTGTTCTGTACTTACGCATTTTTAAGGATCCAGGATAATCTTCTACATCTTCAATGCAGTAAGCCCACACCTCTTTGTTAACATTATGTTCTGTATAAAAGTAAGTACAACTCAATCAAGTATTACATTGACGTGATCTATCTTACCCTTTCATTCGCTTCACTATTTTCTACTGATATTTGTTATGTTGATATTTTAACTTTGCTAGCTTTCTCAGTGATACATTTGGATACTGCTTCTGTTTCAGCTTGCTTTTGCTGTGTTAGCAGCCAGGAAAGCAGACTGAATTACAGTATTTGTAATCTCCCCAGCAAGGTGGGGTTTGCAATCTGTGACAATGTGACAAAGTCCTGGTGGCAATTTATGCAGACAGTTTAACCAAAAGGAAATAATTCCTATTTTGTTCAAGTAAGGTGTTTACTAGTCTTTCAACAGTGCCTCGGCTATACATTTCAAGTTTTGGCAAAAGGGCAGTTTGTTAGCTAGTGGTAAAAATCTTTCCGATTGGTCATTTGATTTGTTTGCACTCCCTGAAATAATGAATTGACTTAAACTGAATGTCTATAGTTGTCATTTTTGTCAGATTTACCTGCAACTGGTAGATACAGGATTGTGTTCCCAAATGTTTTGCCATTTGCTACCATTTCTGTTCTGATTTTGCTGTTATTGTCATGGTCTACTGTTAGGTGATAATTTATAATGAAACTTTGGGAAACCTCAGAACACCAAAATATAAACCTGGAATAAATAAAATATTTAATTTCAGTTCAGCTATTTTCATATGTGGTTTTTCTTTTCTTAATATTTACTGAACCTTTCTTGTATTGTCCAGAATTCTTAAAAGATGACTAATGTAAGCCATACAATTATAGGACTATAAGTTAGATGTATCTGTTTTAGACACTGAGGGTAATCACAGAATTTGGGACAGCAACATTTTAGCAGTTTCCAGTTTTTACTTTTGTTTCAATTTAATTATTTGAATTTCAGGTTATTTACTTTTGTGACCTTCCATTTGGCAACTCCAATTATATTTGTTTAAGAGATCATAATCAGAAGCTTTTCATTTGTTCAGAAAAAAAATCAAAGTATTTTTCTTTTATTCAGAGAGAATGAACTTGTATATTGTCATGGAGTATTGTGATGGTGGAGATCTGATGAAGAAAATCAGCATGCAGAGGGGAACACTTTTTCCAGAGGAGCAGGTAATGCAGAAGAATCATTTAAATGTACAAGAGAACTGATTGGAAAATCTAAAACTAGAAATCAAAATAGGGGCAGCTTGAATGGGGTAGCTTCAGACAGAAATTTCTGTATCAGATGAACAGTTAGCGCATAATTTAAGGGGATGTGACTGCACTGCTTTGGATTCCTAATTAGCACAGATTTACAGTAAATCTGCAATTAATGCAGTACTATTCCTTTTCTTTGTGAACTATACATTCAAAATGTTTAATGTAAAATGAAGTGTACTGGAGGTGTATTTGCTGAAAATACTTGATTTTTCTAAAAATATAGTAAACTTAAATGAAATGATATATGAAAAGCATGGTATATTTAATGAATGTCCTAATTTCAAAAACCATCTTGCTTCCAAGGATAAATTTCACCTAATTCTATCGGCAGAGATGCAAGGCTAAAAGGATCATATTACAATAATTCAAAAACAGAGGATCACATTTTCTGTGAAACATGACCTGGAAGTAAAATATAACACTATTTGCAATTAAAGATATCAGAATGTAACAATTGCCCTAGGCCCAAAGACAAGTGAATAAGTATGTAAGTGAAAAATGCGGTAAGATAAAAAACAAAGATAGTAAGATCACATTCAACAGCTTTATTTAGTCATTTTTCAGCCACACATTAGACAGTATTGGTATGCAAATCCTTAGAGAATTCTTTGCTTGTACTGTAAGAAAATATGACTTTGTCCAAATGAGCCCGGTGCAGTAGGTCATTCGCAAGCATTATTTAGACTTACCTGTATAGCTGAAAAAAACCTTGTCTTGTAAGGCTTTTACCAGACAGATTTCCTTCATTTCTTAAAATTCACTAAGAACAACTTTGTCTCCTCAGATTCTGGACTGGTTTGTACAAATTTGCTTGGGCCTGAAGCATATTCATGACAGAAAGGTTCTACACAGAGACATCAAGTCCCAGGTAGAGGCTAAATAACTTTATTCTGATAACTTGCAAAAAAAAAATAATGGCACCACTTTCAACTTGTTGTTTAGAAACTAAGCCAGATCATTTGTAAAAATACAGGTACAGTGATTAAAAGCTTAAAATATATTTTTTTTAATTCTAGGCGTAAGTACATATAGTATTCAGAACCATTTCCTGTTATACTTAACAGTTTTTAATTGTAATTTAATTTTGTACATCACCTTTGCTGAATCTTGTCTAAGGCATCTTATTATAATCGTTTAGAAGTTTTTGAGAACAGAAGAGTTTAAGGATTTTCTCAGGATAGTACAGGGTTCCATTAGTGGTACTTAAACCTACAGGCCCATTTTCACTAGACTGGAAGACATTTAAATTGAAGATCTGGAAATAATGCATTAAATAGTATACAGTGCTATAAGTTACACAGACGCTAGCAGATCACCCAGGACCTCTACTATTACTTAGCTGGTGACGTAACCGGGGCCAAAGAGCTGTAATGGAAACTGTAAGGTGGTAGATTCCATGTCTGCTGCCGAATTGCTGTCAGGCATGAATGCACATGCACTCCACTGATTGCTGACCATTTCTGACCAGTTTTAGTACTGACTGTTGACAGTAATGAAGAAACCACTCTATTGACAAGCATTCAGGACCTCTGTTTCAACAGGCTCTCTGGTCTATTCCTCATAAACTCTTTTGATAATTCCTTTACTACATATGACAATTTTGCTACTAACACTGCTACTACCAGAACTTTGCTTTCTTTCTTCAGCCTTATAGCAATGTTCTTACTGTCAAATTTGACCTAGCCTATAATCCCTAGTGTACTCTCTTTACAAGACGTGTGCACCTAACTCTGCCTATTTATCTGTATTGTTTAGTTGTACTAAGTACAGTATATTTTAGTTATGTAACGGGATATGTTTGAGTGGGAGCGTGATCCTTAAGGTGTACTTAAATACAAGATGTTCTAATTCTGGGTGGCACGGTGGCGCAGTGGGTAGCGATGCTGCCTCGCAGTTAGGAGACCCAGGTTCGCTTCCCAGGTCCTCCCTGCGTGGAGTTTGCATGTTCTCCCTGTGTCTTTGGGTGCTCCGGTTTCCTCCAACAGTCCAAAGACATGCAGGTTAGGTGCATTGGCGATCCTAAATTGTCCCTAGTGTGTGGCGGGTGTGTGTGTGTGTGTGCGTGCCCTGTGAATGGCTGGCACCCTGCCCGGGGTTTGTTTCCTGCCTTGCGCCCTGTGTTGGCTGGGATTGGCTCCAGCAGACCCCCGTGACCCTGTAGTTAGGATATAGCGGGTTGGATAATGGATGGATGGATGAATGTTCTAGTTCTATTCATTTTGAGTTAATAGATTTAGGGATTTATGAGTATAGCTTTTAGATTTTTTGGATTATCAAAGTATTGTCTTCTGTGCATTACCTTATTATTTTTTGCCTGTAGCTGTGTTATGATCATCTGCTTGTTTCTTGATTTTTTGGAAATAAATCTTGGTAATATTTGTTCTCATTCAGAGTTCAACTTGATGTGCTGATTGTAAATAAGAAATACAATTTGATAAAAATGCTTTTGAAAAAAACATCACTCAGCATATGACCTTCTAAAATTCTTAGGCTCCTTTAGTATGGCTATTGTGAAAGGATACTGAGACATTCATTGTTTTTTAAGAGCTGCAAAGCAAAATATTTCATTCTATATAGCTAGATGAAAGTTTATTAAAAGTGAAAGTAATAAAATCATTGATATAGAGGAACAAACTAAATCCACATACTTCCATATATAAATTGTTATTATTCCATTAATATTATTCATGCTAATTTCTCAAACTTTCCATAGTACTATGGTGTTATACCATGTTAGCCATTATGAATGTAGTGAAAAGTCAAGCAAAATGACACCTTTTATTGGCTAACTAAAAAGATTACAATACGCAAACTTTCGAGGCAACTCAGGCCCCTTCTTCAGGCAAGATGTAATACAGAAACTGGAGTTCCCTGTATTTATATACACACTAGGCCAAGAAACAACATTGGTAAATCTTTAAGTGAGACATCTTAAATGTAAAAAATTAATAGATTCCTTCAGGCTAGGGTTCATTTAACAAGAGAGAAGAACAATGTATGGTCAAGATCTTTGGATAAGATAACTGTCCAACAAAGTCACTTGTTGTTTCTTGTCCAAGTGTGTATATAAACACAGTGTAAAAGACTCAACAATAGGCAGCAAAAAGGTTTGGGGTTTTCCGGCCCCATATATTGTCGACAATCCACGATTCAAAAAATAAATCTGGTCAAACAGTGAAAACAAAACACGTTCATCTGCGCGACGCCATACTAGGTGTCGGCGGCCATTTTATAAAGGAGGAGCCGGAAGTGGAGGAATGCTGGGAAGGAGGCGTGAGGGATGATGGGACTGCTGACGTCAGGGAAGATGGCGGAGGACGGGCGGAAGTGGACGTACTGCGGGAAAGTTCCTTATGGCGGAGCGTCTTTAGTCCTGGAAAACAAAGGAGAAAGGTTAGTACCCCGCCACTCCCTGCCGGCGAACGTCTTTCGATGTGGTTTAAGGTCCATCTGCGGCCTCCTACTCGCGCATGCGTGACACGACCCCCCCCCCTTAGCCCGAGAACGTCAGGACGGGCGGACCGAACCAAGAGGTCGTGAATATGAGAGAGGGCATCGGCATTAGCCTGAAGGCCGCCGCAGCGATAAGTGACCGTGAACTTATAGGACTGTAAATCCAGAAACCACCTGGTGACCCGCGGGTTCGACTCTTTATGAAGGGACATCCACTGCAGCGCAGCGTGATCAGTCACTAGAGTGAATTCGCGGCCCAACAGGTAGTACCGGAGATAAGTCACGGCCCACTTAATGGCCAGGGCTTCCCTCTCCACCGCCGCGTACCGGGTCTCCCGGTCCAGCAGTTTCCGGCTCAGGTACATCACGGGGTGTTTGACACCATCGATGCTTTGGCTCAACACGGCGCCCAGGCCTGTGTCCGAAGCATCGGTCTGGAGGATAAATGGTAACCCAAAATCAGGGGTCCTTAATACAGGTGCCGACGTTAGGGCCTTTTTTAAGTCATTGAATGCGTGTTCTGCCTTATCGTTCCATGCCACATGAAGGGGAGCGCCTTTCTTTGTTAAGTAAGTCAAGGGTGCTGCGCTCTCGGAGAAACGGGGTACGAACCGGCGGTAGTACCCGGCCAGCCCCAAGAAAGCCTGCACCTGTCTCTTGGTACTCGGACGGGGCCATTCCAGGATGTCTTTGACTTTGGAACATTGGGGTCTCACCTGTCCTCGTCCCACAAAGTAGCCTAAATACTTGGCCTCCTTTAAGCCAAAGAAACACTTACGGGGGTTAAAACGGAGGCCGGCCTTAGCCAGTGTCGCGAGGACAGCCGAGACCTGCAATAGATGTTCCTCCCAGGTGCCGGAATAGATGACGACGTCATCCAGGTAGGCGGCACTATAGGACTGGTGGGGCTTCAGCACGCTATCCACCAGACGCTGAAAGGTCGCTGGGGCCCCGTGCAGCCCAAATGGGAGGACCTTGTACTGCCAATGTCCACTAGGTGTGCTAAAGGCCGTTTTCTCTTTCGCGGATGCCGTTAAAGGAATTTGCCAATACCCTTTCGTCATGTCAAGGGTAGTCAAGTATCGGGCCGCACCCAGCCGCTTGAGTAGGTCGTCAATGCGGGGCATCGGGTAGGCGTTAAACTTGGAGACCTGGTTTAGACGTCTAAAGTCATTGCAAAACCTCCAGGAGCCGTTCGGCTTGGAAACGAGGACGATAGAACTGGACCAGGGGCTATGACTTTCCTCAATGATGTCCATATCCAACATTCGTTGCACCTCCAGTTCCACTTCGGCGCGTTTCGCCTCCGGGAGTCTATAGGGTCTCTCCCGGACGATCACTCCGGGGTCCGTGACTATATCATGCACAATCAGGGTGGTCCGGCCTGGTGACTCGCTCACCACTTCAGGGATGGCGTGGATGACCTGGGTTATCTCACGCCGCTGTAAGGGTTTTAGCTCGTCCCCGAGGTTAAGGGCAGACGTGCCGGCGAATAGGAAGAGGGACCTACGGTTGTTGGGAGACTCTTCCCTGTCCTTCCAAGGTTTTAGTAAGTTGACGTGGTAGATCCTCTCGCTCGGTCGACGATTAGGCTGAAGAACCAAATTGTCGATGAGCCCCTTTCTTTCCTTAACCTCGTATGGCCCCTGCCAATGAGCTAGCAGCTTGGAGTGGGAGGTGGAACGAGTACCATCACTCGATCCCCCGGGCGGAACTCTCGGAGGACGGAGTTGCGGTTGTAACACCGGGCCTGTGCTGCCTGCGCACGAGTCACGTGGTCTTTTAGTATAGGCCTGATTTTAGCGAGCCTGTCGCGCAGTTGCGCAACATACTCCAATATATTGGAGGAGGGAAGGGCCTCAGCCTCCCAGCCCTCTTTTAGTATGTCTAAAAGTCCCCGGGGTTGTCGCCCATACAATAATTCAAAGGGGGAGAAGCCCGTAGAGGCCTGGGGCACCTCCCGGTAGGCAAAAAGCACGAACGGTAGGAATTGGTCCCAATTCCTGCCATCGGCGCTGACTACCTTGCGAAGCATCTGTTTAAGCGTCTGGTTAAAACGTTCTACCAGCCCGTCTGTTTGGGGGTGGTAGACAGACGTCTTTAGGTGCTTTACCCGGAGTAATTTGGCAACCTCCCTGAACGTATCCGAGGTGAAGGGAGTACCCTGGTCCGTGAGGACTTCTTTGGGGATACCCACTCTTGAAAATAAGTTGACTAATTCCCATGCGATATTTTTTGTGTTAGCGGAGCGCAGGGGAACCGCCTCTGGGTATCGGGTTGCGTAATCAACCATGACCAATATGTATTTGTAGCCACGGTTTGAGGGTTCGAGGGGTCCTACTAGGTCGACCCCTATTCTATCAAATGGAATGTCTATTAGGGGAATAGGGACGAGAGGAGCGCGGTCCCTCCTAGGAATCTGGCTAATCTGACACTCCGGGCAGGACTGACAGAAGCGCCGGACCTCCTCGTTGATCCCGGGCCAGTAAAAGCGGAGTTTGATTCTCTCCAATGTCTTCTCGGCCCCGAGGTGGGCGCCTAGGAGGTGAGCGTGTGCTAGTTCACACACCTCCCACCGGAAGGTACGCGGCACTAGCAGCAATTTCCGCACCTCACCCTCGTGGGTTGCTACCCGATACAACAGATCATTTTCCAGTACAAAGAAGGGCTTGCGTGGCATGGAACCGTCAGCTTGTGAGCTGCCTGGAAGAATAACCGCATTCCGGGCAAACCGCAGGGAATCGTCATTCCACTGCTCCCTTTTAAATGAGGCAGGCGTGGACCGAAACTGATGGTCCAAATTGCTCAGTGGGTCTTGTGAGCGACTTTGCGGAAGTGTTCCCTGGCTTGTCCCTTCCCCGGCGGATACTTCCGGGTCAGAGTCCGTCGTCCGAGAAACATCCCCCGACGTGCCTGCGCCATCTTGGCTTGCCCCCGAGCATGGCGTGGAGACCGCGGGAAGGGTGCCTCGTCCCCTCATAGCCAGACCTAGGGAGGTTCCAGGAGTGGTGTTCGTCTTACCGCAATTTGTTTGTGACCAGTCTTGTCCCAAGATTACCGGATAGGGGGGTTCGGGTAATACCGCGACCATCAGCTTGGAAACCTGCCCCTTCCACGTAATGTAGCACCGGACGGAACGGTAAGACTTGGTCTCCCCATGTACACATGTGACTTGCAAATGCTGCGTAAGCCACTGTTGCGGTAGTACGTAACGGCGGGCAACAATGGTGATGTTGCTACCGGAGTCAAACAAAGCCACCACCGAGTGCCCATTCAACAACACCACTCCCGTGCTTGGACTTGCCAGCGGGTGCGACGGAGTACAGTACCTTTCCTTGGAGGCCCAGGTGCAGTCCATCGGCTCCGTTGTAGTGTTGAGTGGACAGGTCGGCAGTAGGTGACCGGTCTCCCCGCACTTGTAACAGCGCGGAGAGGCCGGCTTCTCTTTGGGTTTTTGCGGCGCTTCCGCAGCATGTCGAGAGGGCTCGGGGTGGGCCACCCGTCCCTATCGGTTCCCACGCGCTTGCCTTTCGGACCCCCCGGCTTGGTAGGCCGCGAGCTGACACTCCAGGACCTCCAGGAGTCCTGACATATCTTTGTATGGGTGGCGCCGGACCTGCTGGGCGAGGGAGCTAGGCAGGGCGTTAACCAGGCCCTCACAGGCCACCTGCTCCACGACCTTCCTGGCTTGGGGACCCTCGGGCCGTAGCCACCGCCCCATCTTTCCCCAAAAGTCGAAGGCCTGCGCTCGGGCTGGCTTTTCTGGGTCGAATTGCCAGGTTCTCCATTCAGCCGCCTGCTGGCCCGGCGTTATGCCGTAGCGTGCCAGGATCTCCTGTTTCAGGAGGTCATAATTCGCGGCCTCCTCCTCGGGGAGATCGTAATAAGCGCGCTGCACGGGTCCCTTCAGGTAGGGCGCGAGAATGGACGCCCACTCGGACCGCTGCCACTCGTTCCAGGTGGCTGTCCGTTCAAAAATGCCGAGGTATGATTCCACATCGTCGGCCTCGGTCATAGGCACCAGAGGCGGGGGCGTAGGACAAGGTGGATCAGGTCTTACTCTCCAGGCCTCGGCCAACTGGGCCTTCGTTTGCTCCAACTCCCTATTGGTAGCGGCTTGAGCCTGTTGTAGGGCGACGATCTGGGCATTCATCCCCTGGAGTACTGCATTCAAGTCTTGTCCATCGGTCATCTTTTTCGGACAATTATCCTGCCGACTACGCCAATGTAAAAGACTCAACAGTAGGCAGCAAAAAAGTTTGGGGTTTTCCGGCCCCGTATATTGTCGACAATCCACGATTCAAAAAAATAAATCTGGTCAAACAGTGAAAATAAAACACGTTCATCTGCACGACGCCATACTAGGCGTCGGCGGCCATTTTATAAAGGAGGAGCCGGAAGTGGAGGAATGCTGGGAAGGAGGCGTGAGGGATGATGGGACTGCTGACGTCAGGGAAGATGGCGGAGGAAGGGCGGAAGTGGACGTACTGCGGGAAAGTTCCTTATGGCGGAGCGTCTTTAGTCCTGGAAAACAAAGGAGAAAGGTTAGTACCCCGCCACTCTCTGCTGGCGAACGTCTTTCGATGTGGTTTAAGGTCCATCCGCGGCCTCCTACTCACGCATGCGTGACAACAGGGAACTCCAGTTTCTATATTACATCTTGCCTGAAGAAGGGGCTTGAGTTGCCACAAAAGCTTGCATATTGTAATATTTTTAGTTAGCCAATAAAAGGTGTCATTTGTCAAACTTTCTGGAAATTTTTACATAATCTGAAATACTGCCAGACAAGGAACAATAATACAAGCTTTAGGCACTCAAGGAAAGTTGATAATATGTTGGCAGACAGATAAGAAAGTTCAGGTTTAGGCCGCCTGGGAGTCAGGGTGCCAGTTGTAGAAGAATCATCCCTCTCAGTTTCAAGTAGAAAAGTCTCTTTATTTCTGTCAAATAAGCATAATTACTTTATTAACCTTTTAATAACTCAGTGTCCTCCCATTTTGCTTTAGGGTAGTGGTGCTATTTTAACTTAACTCTGTGTTTAATATACTATAAGTATATTACATACTAAATATAAGGTATGTACATAAATTAACCCACATTTTAATTCACATGTTGCTTAATCCAGTTCATGGTTGTGTGGGCCCTGAAACCATTCCAGTAGTTTCTGGCAAAGGCAGTGAACAGGGTACCATTCCATCACAGAGTTATGATGAAACACTTGAAGCACACTTAACTAATATAGAAGACTATTATATAAATATTTGGATTAATAAAGTGAAAAATAACTACAAAAGAAATAATTATTTAATAGTGCTTAGCTTTGTTATGTTTTCTCTAGGATTCAAAGTACAGGATTTATGATACTTGCTTGTGAGTACTCCTGTCATCCTTAATGCAGCAGATTGCTTCTATAAATATTTCTTCTATTTTAATAATAAAAAAGTATTGAATATTTCATCTGTATGTTTAAAAATTCAGAGAGACCTTTCATATAGCTAAAATCTTAACTTTCTCAAAAAAGTAATGATCAGCTTTTAAAATAACCATCCTAAAATAACTGTTCTATTCACTATTAGGACTAGCTAAAATTCTTGGTACGTGGTGAGTGGGGCTCAGATCCCGGGTGCTCCGTACATGTAGTTTGCATGTTCTCCCTATGTCCACGTGAGTTTCCTCTGGGAGCTTCAATTTCTTCCCACAGTCAGAAGACATACTGGTTAAATGAATTGGTATTGTTAAACTGCTCACCCTACAATGGACTGGTGCTCCCTCCAGGAATTGTTCCTGTCTCGTGCCTGATGCTTGCTGGGATAGGCTCCGGCTTCCTCGTCACTCTGTCCTAGAATATTGGGTTAAGAAATTGGTAGATGGATCTGAATGCAGAGTAAACCTTGTATACTTAAAATGTGTCATCGGTAGCATGACAGTTTTCTAAGTTATAGAGGCTTAATTAAAATAAATATTACACTGTATTTAAATAATATAAATTAAACAAAGTTTTTTTTTTCCTAACACTCTTTCTTTTTCCACTTTATAGTTATTATGACGAAAACACCTGTTTGAAACATCATATTTTCTGATTATCTTTCATTTTGAAGGGCAGGGCAGTATTGAAATGTATATTTTATCATATATCACATCTATACTGTACATCTGAAAATCTTAAGTTGTGTGACCTAGTGACTAAGATAGGTGGCTGTAAATCTTAAGGCTGTTGGCTCAGTTTCCACTGTCTAGTTACTATGTGACCCTGTGAAAGTCACTTAACTTGCCTGTGGTCAAATTGTAAAAATATATAGCTGTAAATAGTTGTAATGCATTCTGATATAGCAAGTTGCCTTATGTAATTGAGTTGTCAAATATTCAGTACATTAATAATGTCTCTTTCAACAACAACAACAACATTTATTTATATAGCACATTTTCATACAAAAAAGTAGCTCATATTTCAACTCTGAAATACATATGCACAGAAAATCAATATGTAACATCATTTCTGAAGTTTTGCACTGATTACATTTTAGTTTTTTTTTCTTTTTCAGAATATTTTTCTAGCCAACAATGGCAGTAAAGTTAAACTTGGGGATTTTGGAATAGCAAGAATGTTGAACAAGTAAGAACAAGTTCTTTGAAATAACTAGAAGATGACACATCAGATTAAAGTTGTGATAGTGACTGACTAGTTTATTACTGATATACATCCAGTTACATAGCATGTATTTCATTAATGTATAAACTGCTTAAGATATATGCTATTCCAACTGTAGTAAAATTAATCTTTAAATTGCACACCTGTTATGTTCAACACTATAACCCTTCTGAAATAAATAATGTTTAGTTTAATGTAATTCTCACACTAACTTTGCATCTTCTCAGTTGGCTGTTTCTCTTTCTTTGTTTCTGTATGTAATATTTTTTGTTATTGTAAGCAATAGCCCCTTTGTTTTATTGAATAATGTATTTTTATGTTTCTTTCATTTTTAAAAGCACCATGGAACTAGCCAGAACCTGTGTGGGTACACCATATTATCTTTCTCCTGAAATCTGTGAGAGTAAGCCATACAATAATAAAACGTAGGTCATGTTTTTCACATTAGTACCCTAACATTTTCATTGTTTTCAAAAACAAGCACAAAAAAGACACTTACACTTTAATTTTAAAAACTATGTGCAGTTTGAATGATGTTCCAAAATCTGGTTTTCCTCTCACATGTCAAAGGCCTGCAGGCGTGAGTGAGTGTGGGAGTATGTGCATGTGTGCTCAGTGATAGATTCGTAGTTTTTGCTTTTTGTTTCATGTTATTATAATAGCCTCCAGCTTCAGTGACCCTATATTGGAATATGTGTATTCAGAACAACATTAAGATATAAAATGAATATTCAATGCAACCAAATTGTGAAATATTTTATGTTCAAAACCTGAAAATATGTGAAATGTCTTGTAAGGTTTAAAAGTAAAGTTTTGTTTTTGTTTTTTCACAGACTTAAAAAATTTTTTTTTTTTTTTTTTTTTTTTTTTACACAGAGATGTCTGGTCTCTAGGTTGTGTGCTTTATGAACTCTGCACCCTGAAGCATCCAGTAAGTTAACCTTTTTTTTTACAAATATTTATATTTTAACTGACAACCTGTAACAACAGTCTTTGACATGTTCAAATCTTTCATTTCAACCTGAAGAAAATGGAATATGGCCACTTTTAAAATTTACTGCCTGTAGCTGTATATGTTCATTTGTTTTTATTTTGGCTGTGTAGATACTGAAGAGTTTTAAAGTAGCCAGTGCAGCTTAATGTCTGGAATTTAAATAACTCGCTTTGCTCGCCCATCCCCGTGTTTGTTTTACCAGATATACAATTTAAAGAGATTGTTATTTTCATGGGAATTGTTACATATGCATTATTTTCACTTTTACTTTAAAACTTTTGTAAAACCAGTACTTGTCCTTTATTTCTGGCCCTGGGCATGGTTACATCGCTTTCTCGCTGGACGTATAACGCTGCTCGCGTTGTGAAGGGGGTGTGGCTGAACGCACGCTAAGGAGATGCCGTCGGATCATCTGCTGTCTTTCTGCTGCTTGCGAGCTGCCTGTTCTGCTTGTCTCGCTGCCCAATCATTTCAAAGCCTGTACAGCAGCTGTCCTTTTGCCACTTTGTGTCTCTACTGCTTGCGTTGTAAAAGGAATGGGGGTGGGTGCGCGGGTGTCAAGGGTGGCTGAATGCACGCTAAGGAGAAGTGGTCAGATCATCTGCTGGCTTTCTGCTGCTGGCGAGCTGCATGTTTTGCTTGTCGTTGTTTTAAGAGCTGGGAGCACATGATGCGTGTCTGCCAAAAGCAATCCAACAACTGCTAGGTTAGATGTCCATGGACTTGTTTTAAATGATGTATAACGCTGCTCGCGTTGTGAAGGGGGGGCGGCTGAACGCACACTAAGGAGATGCCGTCAGATCATCTGCTGTCTTTCTGTTGCTGCTGCTGTCGCACTGCCAATCCATCATTTTAACACTTGTACAGTCCTGTCCTTTTTGCCACTTTGTGTCTCTGCCGCTCGTGTTGGAGAAGCGGTTGGATCATCTGCTGGCTTTCTACTGCTGGCAAGCTGCATGTTTTGCTTGTCACTTTTCATTGTTTTAAGAGCTGGGAGCAAGTTAAAGTGTCTCTTGCGGGGCTTCAAATTGTCTTCCGAGAAAATCATGTTTCTTCTCCCTAGTCTGCCTCCCCAAGATTTTTTTTTTATAATAGAGAGATAGAGAGACAAGGTTACCATTTCAGTCTCCATGTGGTTCTATATAGTAGTATGTACAGTACAGTGTATAAGTATATACGTGTTGCTGTATAAAATAGTTCTTAGGAAAGAACAATGTTAATGAAAAAACACATTGAAAACCACTTATAAATGGATATAAAGCAACATATTAAGGGTTGATCCAGCTGTTAGATTCTTTAGATACACTGACTTATTATCTATAATACCTTGCTGGTTATAAATATAAACATGACTTATTTAACAGGAAAATATTTCTATAAATAGTTTTTTGATTTCTTAGGTGTACAACATAGTGACATTTTATGTTGTGAAGGTCATTATTTATGACATATTTTTGGGAAGCATAGGTTTAGTGGGTCGTTAGAGTTAGAGTACAGGGAAGTTCTAACTTGCTTATGCTAATCAACATACAACAATTAACCACTCTCCAGCATCATGATCAGTATTACTACCTTACTTTGAAACTTCTCTAACTTCCTTAACTGAATAATCTCAGAACACATTTATCATAACATAGTAGTAACAAATTATATACCACATGGGGAAATGCATTCTATTACTTCTATCCCTTCAATATCCTGGTATTAAATGTGCATAGTGTCATTATTGCTACATGTACAGAGTACAGTGAAATACCTATTCGCAACAGAGGGAGAGTGCAACATATTATCACTTTCTGGCTGTATGGTCAGCATGTATTACTACCTTTTCTTTGATGATTCTGTTTTCCCTACCTGAAAAGCCTTGAAACATATTTTTCATTAATAGAAAAACAGAATTAAGGAATTTATATTATACATATTGGACTCACTCCTGGTAACTGCTACTTTGTCAAAGGTGGAATTTCAGTAATTTTAATAATGACAGAGAAATAGTTAAGCAATCTCCAGTGAGAGGCCAAAGCCAATTTGGTTGTAATAGTGCACAAGGAGGAAAGACTTTGCTTTACAGTAGTCAAAGGAAAATCAGTGAGATCTAGAAAAAGAAAGATAAAAAGTAACAAAAGTATGCCAATAAAAAGGTCCAAGGAAATAGATCCAGAGATCCAAGGAACAGAAGGTATTACGTTCTACAGTGCTAATAACATAGTGTTTTCGGGGTATGTAAAATTTATGCAATTAGCTATGTTACCCAAAATTTCATAAGACAGTAGGCATCAGTTATAATCAGGTGTGTCAGAAGTGCTATGTCACAAACAAACTGCTTTACTGTTGTGGTCACTTGTGGTCAACAGCTCTGAAATATTTTGGGGTATCAACATAGCCCTCCCTGTTTATACTCAGTGGGGTAATATAACAACAAAAAAGACAATCACCAGATAGTGTGGTGGCTTCTGATTAAGTCGGCTCTGAGGATGGATCATCTGACTCAGCTACTTTGGTCAGGTTGTCTCTGTGATAAAAGATGTCTCCTGGGACCAGAAGGTGCAGGGTCACTTGCTCTTACTTCTCAGGACGGTGGAGATAGAAAACGATAAGACAGTTAGTGACAATGCCCCCTCTCAGCCAGTATAATATCACATAACTGGGAATGATCCATAAGCATGACCCTGTATACAATGTAGTTTTTTTTTTTTTTTTAACCAAAGGCTAATATTATTGGCAGGCAGTGTGTTGTAGTGGTTATGGGTCTAGACTTAGAATATCAAACTCTGACATAGTGGGTTCAGATCCTGCCACTGACACTGTGTGACAATGAGCCACACTTTAAGTTAACAATTAAAGAAGACGTAGTATGTCCAAATCTTATTGAAGAATTTCATCACGAAGGGTTATCAACTGAAAAAATGAGTACACGGGCAATCATAGCACCAAGAAACGATGAAGTCATATGAATTTAAGTACAAAATGTCGGTTACATGGAAAATTGGTTAAATGCATATCAATAGACTATGCTGAAACAGTTGGTGGTGATCGTGCGGAAGATGAAAACATCAGCTTACAATATTGCAAAGATTATCTACAACTGTTAACACCGTCCGGTCTTCCTCCGCACAAATTACTGTAGAAAGAAGGATGTATCCAAGAAATAACATTAGACAACAAATGAGATCTTCATATGCCATTCGTATTAAAACGTTAACAGTTATATGTACTGTATATATATATACGAGGTGTGGCAGAAAAGTAATGAGACTGATTTTTTATTTATCAAAGTTTTTATTTTTTTCAAACATCAATGTTATCCCCTTCAAAGTAGTTCCCTTGAGCAGCTACACACCGATGGAGACGTTGTTCCCACTGTTGGTAGCAGCACTGGAAGTCTTCAACCGGTATGGTCTTCAGCATGTCCGTTACACTCTTTTGGATGTTTTCTAAAGTCCCAAAATGACGTCCTTTGAGGACATTTTTCAGTTTAGGAAAAAGGAAAAAGTCACACGGACTGAGGTCAGGTGAATAAGGGGGCTGGGGAACCATAGGAATGCGTTTTTTCGATTGTCCTTCTGCTCAACTGTGAGGTTTTTCGGCACCATTTTGGCACAGACCTTTCGCATGTGCAAATGTTCAGTCAAAATTTGATGAACGGTAAATCTGTTCAAATTAAATTGTTCACTCAACATTAATGTTAAACGACGGTCTGATCTCACAAGAGTGTTCACACGTTCGATGTTTTCATTGGTTTTCGAAGTTGAAGGCCTCCCTGAAAAACTTGAGCTCGGGATAAAGAATGTTCCCCATAGGCCTGTTTTAACTTTTCAAACGTCACACTTGCCGATTCTCCAAGCTTAACACAAAATTTAATGGCACAACGTTGCTCCAAATTCCGCTGTTCCATTTTGCGTGACGCACAACCAAAAACAACTTCGCTAATAGCAGTCACAAAAATCACGTAGTTAACGGAAGGAGTTGAAACTCGCACTGAGCTATGGGAGGGTACTGATACACGTGCTCTATCAAGGACAACAGCGCAGCGTTGCCAGATCGCTTGCAGTGTTGCCAGTCTCATTACTTTTCTGCCACACCTCGTATATATATATACATAAATTGAATTGCCCAATGATTAAAGTTCTTAGAGAATGAGATATATAAAAAATCATGCAGCAAGTGTTAGTGTAAATACCAAGTTCCTGTAAGTTTAACTCTTTTTAATAACAATTAGATTAAAAACAGGTCTATGAATTACTCTGTGTCACAGAGGGGTGGAAGATTAAACCTGTATTATTATTTATTTGTGGCAGGGAATCTCCTGACCCCACAGTAACAGTGCACCCAACTTCTGGAACTACGGCCTTGCACCTGTTCAACTGGAATCAAGTAATCCTACATCTCATAGGGGATGTCTCCGCGCAAACCATTCTTTACTAGTGGCATGAGCAATTAGCAAGATAGCAGAACGGGTGTTCTCAGGTCTCTTAACCAATTACATTATAGTATATGGCCTGAATTCCAGCAGCACTCCAATTTTACTAGTATCAGTCTATCACAATAGGTGATTTCAGTTTCTCTTTTTTCTCTCAAGTGGCCAGCTGCGCAGTAAAGTAATTACATTTTGCTTGCAGATCTGTATCACACCCTCTTTCTGGCCCTCTGCAGCTCTCTTTCTTCTGCCTTCACCTCTGTCTTGGTCATTTAACTCACATCTTCAATTTGCTTGTGGTTTTTGTAAGACTACTCGTTTAGCAGCAGTTCAGAAGTAGTTGACAAGTGTATAGCGTCCATGCAAGGCAAGGGCCACAGCAAATGACCTTTTAGAGTCAAACTTGTGTCCAGACAGTTACTCTTGTGACCAGCATGTGGCTCATGCATGTCTTTTGTTTAACCTTACTTAAAATGTCTTAGCTTAGCTATACCTATTCAATATCTCTCTATTATTTACAAAAATCGTTGGATGAGACAAGACTTTTTAGCCTGAGATAAGACATGACTTTTTCAGAGACATACTTTCAAGTCCCGCGAGATGAGACTTTGTGCCAACAGCAAAAAGAGATCGAATATATTGTTCGGATTTAAACTTTAAACTTATAGATCGTCTAATTCATGTTGCCATCAGGGAAAAGTAGCATTTCTTCCAAATGAAGAGGCGTATCCTTCTTCTTCTTCTTCTTTCGGCTGCTCCCATTAGGGGTTGCCACAGCGGTTCATCTTCTTCCATATCTTTCTGTCCTCTTGTTCTGTTGCACCCATCACCAGCATGTCCCCTCTCACCACATCCATAAACCTTTGCTTAGGCCTTCCTCTTTTCCTCCTCCCTGGCAGCTCTATCCTTAGCATCCTTCTCCCAATATACCCAGCATCTCTCCTCTGCTCATGTCCAAACCAACACAATCTCGCCTGTCTGATTTTGTCTCTCAACCGTCCAACTTGAGCTGACCCTCTAATGTACTCATTTCTAATCCTATCTATCCTCGTCACACCCAATGCATATCTTAGCATCTTTAACTCTGCCACCTCCAGCTGTGTCTCCTGCTTTCTGGTCAGTGCCACCGTCTCTAACCCATATAACATAGCTGGTCTCATTACCGTCCTGTAGACCTTCCCTTTCACTCTTGCTGATATTCGTCTGTCACAAATTACTCCTGACACTCTTCTCCACCCATTCCACCCTGCCTGCACTCTCTTTTTCACCTCTCTTCCACAATCCCCATTACTCTGTACTGTTGATCCCAAGTATTTAAACTCATCCACCTTCGCCAACTCTACTCCCTGCATCCTCACCATTCCACTGACCTCCCTCTCATTTACACACATGTATTCTGTCTTGTTCCTACTGACCTTCATTCCTCTCCTCTCTAGAGCAGATCTCCACCTCTCCAGGGTCTCCTCAACCTACTCCCTACTATCACTACAGATCACAATGTCATCAGCAAACATCATAGTCCACGGGGACTCCTGTCTCATCTCGTCTGTCAACCTGTCCATCACCATTGCAAATAGCAAAGTGCTCAGAGCTGATCCCTGATGTAATCCCACCTCCACGTTGAATGCATCCGTTGCTTCTACCGCAGACCTCACCACTGTCACACTTCCTTCATACATATCCTGCACAACTCTTATGTACTTCTCTGCCACTCCCGACTTCCTCATACAATACCACAGCTCCTCTCGAGGCACCCTGTCATATGCTTTCTCCAGGTCCATAAAGACACAATGCAACTCCTTCTGGCCTTCTCTAAACTTCTCCATCAACATCCTCAGAGCAAACATTGCATCTGTGGTGCTCTTTCTTGGCATGAAACCATACTGCTACTCACTAATCATCACCTCACTTCTTAACCTAGCTTCCACTACTCTTTCCCATAACTTCATGCTGTGGCTCATCAATTTTATTCCCCTGTAGTTACTGCAGTCCTGCACATCCCCCTTATTCTTAAATATCAGCACCAGTACACTTCCTCTTCCCTCCTCAGGCATCCTCTCACTTTCCAAGATTCCATTAAACAATCTGGTTAAAACCTCCACTGCCATCTCTCCAAAACACCTCCATGCTTCCATAGGTATGTCATCTGGACCAGCGACCTTTCCATTTTTCATCCTCTTTATAGCGGTCCTTACTCCCTCCTTGCTAATCTGTTGCACTTCCTAATTCTCTATCTCCAAATCATCTAACCTCTTCTCTCTCTCATTCTTTTCATTCATCAGCCTCTCAAAGTACTCTTTGCATCTGCTCAACACACTCTCCTCGCTTGTATGTTTCCATCTTAATCTTTTATCACCCTAACCTGCTGCACATCTTTCCTAGCTTGGTCCCTCTGTCTATCTCCTTGTACTCTTGTCTACTTTCTGCATCTCTCTGACTATCCCACTTCTTCTTTGCCATCCTCTTCCTCTGTACACTCTCCTATATTTCCTCATTCCACCACCAGGTTTCCTTTTCCTCCTTCCTCTTTCCAGATTGTCACGCCAAGCACCCTTCTTGCTGTCACCCTTACTACATCTACTGTAGTTTCCCAGCTGTCTGATAACTCTTCACTGCCACCCAGTGCCTGTCTCACCTCCTCCCTAAACTCAACCTTGCAGTCTTCATTTTTCAACTTCCACCATTTGATCCTTGGCTCTGCCCTCACTCTCTTCCTCTTCTTGATCTCCAACATCATCCTACAGACCACCATCCTATGCTGCTTAACTACACTTTCCCCTGCCACCACTTTGCAGTCTTCAATCTCCTTCAGATCAACTCTTCTGCATAGGATGTAATCTGCCTGTGTGCATCTTCCTCCACTCTTGTACATAACCCTATGTTCCTCCCTCTTCTTAAAATACGTATTCACCACAGCCACGTCCATCCTTTTGGCAAAATCCACTATCCTCTGACCTTCTTCATTCCTCTCCTTGACACCATACCTACCCATCATCTCCTCGTCTCCACTGTTCCCTTCACCAACATGCCCATTGAAATCCGCTCCAATCACCACTTTCTGTCCCTTAGGTACACTGTTCATCACTTCATCCAGCTCACTCCAAAAATCTTCTTTCTCACCTATTGCACACCCAACTTGCGGTGCATATGCACTAACAACATTCATCATCACACCTCCAATTTCCAGCTTCATAATCATTACTCTGTCTGACACTCTTTTCACTTCCTAAACACTCTTGACATACTGTTCCTTCAGAATAACTCCTACCCCAATTCTCCTCTCATCCACACCATGATAGAACAATTTGAATCCACCTCCAATCCACCTGGCCTTACTCCCCTTCCATTTAGTCTCTTGCACACATAATATATCAACCTTCCTTCTCTCCATCATATCTGCTAACTCTCTGCCCTTACCAGTCATACTACCAACATTCAAAGTTCCTACCCTCAGTTCCACTTTCTTTACTTTCCTCCTCTCTTCCTGCCTCCGGACACATCTTCCCCCTCTTCTTCTCCTTCATCTTCTTCGGCCAACAAGTAGCCCAATTTCCGCCATCACCCTGTTGGCTAACAGTACTGGTGGCAGTCGTTGTTAACCCGGGGCTCGGCTGATCTGGTATGTAAATTTGTATTGTTGTCCGCATATTGATTTGGCAGAATTTTACACTGGATGCCCTTCCTGACGTAACTCTCCCCATTTATGTGGGCTTGGGACCAGCACGAAGAATCACACTGGTTTGTGCATCCCCTGTGGCTGGGTTGATGAAGAGGTGTATCCTCTAGAATTAAAAAAAAATATTTTTTGGTGAAAGTGAAATCCACAGAAGCAAGCGGCAGAAGCAGGAAGTGGCTGGCATATAGCAATCGGGGGTGGGGGGTTCGCTCGCCAAAGGCACGTAGTGCAGGCTGGGGGGCTGGTGAGCGAAGCGAGCAGGGGGTGAAGCCCTAGTAGTTAAACATATTAAAAACTTAGCAATAACAGAAAAAACTATTGTAACAGAAAAATACACCATTGTCAAAACAATTTGTTCTCAATTCTTCTGTAGTTACACATCTTTTATTAGAGGGTGTGACTGATAACCATGCTTTGTCGCCAGATATTTGACTAATGTTAGTTGTCTATGTCTAATAGTTGGAAGTAGCATTTTTGTATGCCTGAGAAAAACATTTAGGTTTGTAAAGACTAATGAGATTGATGATGTTTGACAAATTTTTGTTGTGATGCACAGAAAATTTGGATGCCAACTGGAGAGCTTGGCTAACCTCACCAGGAAATGTTTCACTTGCAGTGTATTTCCACACTGTCCATTCCTCTACAATGTAAATTCTAACATGTCTATGCTAAGTGTTTTGCCATGGAATCATACCATGAGCTGTCACAATTTGCAGATGTGCACTTGGTACTTAACCTTTTTTCTTGATGAACCTCGTAGAATTGAAATGTTTTGAAGTGTCAATATTTTTTTCAGTTTTGAATTTTTAAAAACTGAACTTTTACTAGGCACAAGTAAAAGTAACATTTTTTAACTCTTATGCCTCCCCTCTAAAATTGGGTTTAGATATTTTAACAAGTGGTTAAACACAGTTTCCTTTGTGGTTGTGTTTATATATATAATTTTTCATATGTACGCCAAGCACTTTTTTAGTTAATTATTTTTAATAAGGACCATAGTGTGGTTTGACAAGGAATAAAAATTAGAAAGACTTAAATATCCATCATTTTAATTTACAGAAATGTTGCAGTTATTAATGAATCTGTGAATCCAATCAAAACAACTAGAAAAATAACTAGTGTTGGGGTCCAGTTTTGAAAACCTTGGTTACAGTTCTGCTTCTACTTTCAGTCTATTCCTGTTTTTATTTTTTTCAGAAAGTTGAAGGTTACTGATTGTAACAATTGTAAAAATTGGAAACAATTGTTTCCAAAACAAAGGCTTTCCTCAGTGGATTAATGTTAATAATACTAAAATAAAATGTTACATATACTTATTTTAATTTTAATCATTGTTAACATTAGTCTTTGTAATTTATTGTATATTTTTCTGCCTTAGTCTACCAATTTTTAAAACTGTTCTAAAAATGATGATAGATAAAACGAGCTTACCAAAAGTAAAACATTTGAACATTGGTGGATCAGATCATAGAGACATGCAGAGTGCAGTGTGTGGGGTGGAGGGGTGAGAAGGAGCTCTTACCTGTGATGCTCACTTTTACAAACATCCATCAGTGCTGTATGGTTTCTGGGCAGACTTCATCCTTTCGTGAATCGGCTGAAAGAAGTGGGGGGTGAGCAGGAGCTGTAACCTCAAGCCCAATATGAGTGGTGGGAGACTTCAATTTGGCACTAGCAGTGGACAGGGTACAGGAGAATGGAGGTGGGAGAGAGTAGGAGGACCGTGAAACCTCCTGTAACAAGTGGTTCTTTTAAGAACTTATTTTTACCCTATTTTTTTTGTCTCCTCCTGTACCACCTGACAGCTGCTAGCATATGGCACATGTTGATAATTGCAGCTCTACTCTATAATTACATTGATAAAGGACCACTTTTATGCAACAATTAAAAATATGTGCGGTTACCTTTATATTTATTTAAAAGCCGCATAAGACAATATAAAGACAATATTTAAAATTGGGATTGATTTTTATTTAATTATTTTTTAAGAATGTGTCTTGCCAGTGCTGATGCAACCCCTTTTATGTGCAGGCTGGGGGGCTTCTACCCATAATCTGAATAACATTGTATTAAAGGGGCTGAGACTAATGGTTGCCAGAAGGGAAGAGTATCTTGTTTACTGTGTTGCCTCCTGGGCACACAGATGGGAGACCTCCCAGGAAGGGTGGGTAGGCTCCTGGCCAGTTGGAACAAATTTACATTCAGTGAATTTAGAAAGTATTCAGAACCCTTCACTTTCTGTACACTTTATTGTGTTGTACTCGTAGATTTAGTTTGAAATGGATGACTTGCAATTTTTGCCTATCTATCTACACTCAATAACCCATAAATGACAAAATGAAAACATGTTTTCAGAGAGGTTTACGCATTTATTAAAAATCAAAAACTGAATCTCTCATTTATATAAATATCCAGACCCTTTGCTGTGGCACTCCAAATTGTGGTCAGGTGCATTCTGTTTGCTTTAAATGTTATTGAGACATATCACCTATGGCAAACTGAATTGATTGGACACAGTTTAGAAAGGCACACATCTGTGTACACACTGCATGTCAGGATAAAAACCAAGATTTGAAGTCCAATGAATTCTTTATGGACCTCTGTGATGAACTTGTGGTGAAGCATAGATCACAGCAAGGGTGTAAAACCATTTCTAAAACTGTATTTGTTCCCATGAGCACAGTTTCCTCAATAGTTGTGAAATGCAAGAAGTTTGGAACCACTAGGACTTTTCCCAGAGTTGGTTGTCCAGTTAAACTGAGTAACAAACATGAAGTGCTTTGGTCAGGGATGTAACCAAGAACCCAATGGTCACTCCAACAGAGCTTCAGAAGTCCTCTCCAGAGATAGGAGAACCGTAAGGATGCCTATCTCAGCAGCAATGCTGGAATGCATTCAGGACAAGTCTTAGACTGCCCATAAGTGACCCAGCCAAAGCCCATACTTAAACCCAAATTCCATAGATCATCTGCGGAGAGACCTGAAGATGGCAGTTTACAGATGCTTAACAATCCAATTTAATTGATATTGAATGTACTGACTTGGAAGTGTGGGATAAACTGCCCAAAGCTAGGTATGCAGATGTTGTAGAGACTTACTTGAGATGGCTTGGAGCTGTAATTGCTGTCAAAGGATCTTCCACAAAGTACTGAATTAAGGATCTGAATACTTATAAGACTGACAAATTTCAGTTTTTGATTTTTAATAAATTTGCAATCCTTTGTTAAAAACATGTTTTTTACTTTGTCATTCATGAAAGTGAAAGGATCTGAATATTTTCTGAATTCACTGTATACAAGAGCAGACTGTAAATTCTGCAATTCAAATTTAAATAGTTAGGTTTAAAGTGGAGTAGAGGTTCTGACAAAATACAATTCCAAATAGTGTTAACTTCTATTTTTTTCAAGTCAATGTTATTTCTTCACAATGAAGATATATATTTATTTGGAACATGAAACGTAGCTTTAAAAAAATTAAATAGCACCTAGCCCGTCATTTCATTTCAAATTGGAAGTCATTGAGCAGAGGTTTCGAATATGTAAACAAAAACCTTAAAACTTACAGACTATGTCTATTTTATAGGCCAAGAGTGTTGTCAAGTAGTCATCTACTCCTTCAGATGGCGCATATATTGCAAAATAATTCTTACGTGTCATTTTAGAGAGGATTAAAAATTAAATGGCAAAATATTTCTATGAGAGTCATCCTTTTTAAAAGGCGACTGGCTGTGTGTTTCACATCATTGATCATCTTCCTCCATGACAACCTTTCAGCCACAGTGGTGTGGTTTAACTTCTGAAAAGTTGTGTGCAAACACTATTATTGGCTTTATTTAATGTACCTACAGTAGATGTGAATTACTGTGTCTGTTCTGTAGACAACTAGGCAATTATCACTGATAAAACGTCACACCGACAATCATTCACTGTCTTTCAGTATGTGAGATAAAAGTAAGTCAAAGTCAATTTAAATTTGCTGTGAATCACAACTCCAAATTGCCTCATCATATTAGAAACTTACTAATTACATTCACTCACTCAGACTTTATCCTCAGTTCTTCTATTACCATATCTTTGACTTGCACTGTAAAATTAGATAATTGGCTTGTGCTGCTTCAATATGTTTTATTGTTGTTTGCTTTTACATAATCACTAGAGAAGGAGAGATGTTGGGAGCATGCGCTCATAGAAGCCATGGAATAATATAATTGTTGTTGAAAGAGAATTGCAGAGACGAAGGTAGGATAATATGGAGCCTGAAGTTATGGAAGTTTTGTGAATTAGGGGTTTGCCCAAGTTAACTGACAAAACACCACCAATGATAGTCGCTGTGAACAGGAACTATATGTATACCTCAAGAACTTTTGTTGATACCTGAATGCTCAGGAACATGAAAGGCATGTTTTCTTTAACTGATTTTTTTGCTGCTACAAAGTTGATGTATTCAGTAAGTTTTTAGCCCTTGTTTTCATGTTTGGACCCCTACCTTATGGCTTCCATTTAAAAATGCAAGAATAGCTAAAGCATTTTTTTTCATTTATAAAAAATGGTTCACTTTAGAACACAATTTTATTGGCAAAATATTATAAACCGCAATTGTGAAGAAATAACTTTGTCTCAAAAAATACCAAACGTATCCTTTAAGGAGAAGTTTTAATGCTTGGTTCAGATCTTATTGTAAGATATAGCTCCATAGGTTTATTTGACTGTGAGGGTCCTTTTGGGTGGCACCAATGTGCTGGGAGGCATATCAGCAGACAAGTCTAAGAGTGTTTAAAACAGGGAGACGGGGTGGCATTTGCAGGGAGTTTAGGACAGGCAGGTTTATAACTTTACATAAAGGGACAGACAATAGTATAAACACTCAAATGCACTAGCTAACTTGGAAATTTGTAAAGCAAAATGAGTACTGTACTATATTAATATGTCTCAATGCAGGAATAAAATAAATAAGTTGCCGTTATATACAGTACATATAATCATGATATCATAGCAGTAACAGAAACCTGGCTAAATAATAGGGAATAAGTTTAATATGGAAGGTTACACATTTTTAGGAAAACATAGGTAAAACTGAAATGGGAGGGTTTTCCATTTATATAAAAAAAGAATTTCTTTCATTGGTTAATGGACTGGATCATGCTTAGAATGTTTAGATGTGCTTCATAGGTAAATTAATGGAAGCAATTGTTAAGTAAAAGATCAAATATCAAGCACAGGTGCACTGGTAAACAGCCAATTTAAGATCATATTTCACTAGGATGCTGGATTCTAAAAGAGAGGTGCACGTTATATTATTTTACCTATAATTTCAGAAAGCTTTTGATAATGTGCCACATGAGAAATTAGTCATCAGCCTAAAAAATGGGTCAGGGAATGATTAGTTATCAAAGTAAAAGAAGGGGAATTCAAGGCACAGTGTGTTCAAGGGTGTAAAATTGGATTAATATCAATAACCAATGACATTTTTTCAGAATTAGGTGATGTTAAAAGTGGTGTCCCTCCTGAAGCACTGCTGGGACCTCTGCTATTCTGCATATATTAAACAATATGGATAAGTGTATTGCAGAGGAATCTGGACAACATACAAGGTTAGGCAGATTTGAGGCACTTTACATTTTTTGTAAGGTTAAAACTTGAAAATACACCTGATGAGAAGAACCTAGGTGTCACAGTGGACTCATCAGAGACCACAATCAGACAGTATATAGACATCATTAAGATGGCTAATAAGATGTTAAGTTAAATAGCAAGATATGTAGAGTAGAAGTTAAGAGAGGTTATACTTAAGATATATAATGCAATGTAAGGATACATCTGCAGTACTATATTAGGTTTTGGTCTCCATGTTACAAAAAAACAGTTTATAGAGAACAGTGAACTATGGGGAAAAAAATCAAACAAGTTGAACCATTTTTGTTTAAGCAAGTGGAGATTAATAGGTGACATGAATGAAGTGTTTAAAATTATGAAAGAAATTAGTGTGGTGGATCCAAGTTTTTACTTTAACACAGATATAAACTTTGTAAGGCTAGATTTCACTCTAAGATTTGAAGGTTTTTCTTAAAATAGAGAACCATAGACACACTGAATAAATTATGAAGTATTACAGTTAAGAGTACAACTTTAGGGACATGTAATTTTGGAAATGTTATGTGACTAGGATTAAAGAACTTTGTTAGGCTGACTGCTCCGTACTCATCAAAATTATCCTAATGTCCAATCTTTGTAGTAACAACTGAAATATTAAAGAAAAACGTACCAAAAATCAGCAAGAATAGCATGATAAATACTTAACTTTTGTGTATTTTCACTTTAATGTAACATCATGGGATTTGGTTTCTTTCCAACAATCTGGTGCATAGCACCTAGAAACACTTTACTGGATTCCATTGCATTACAGGGTACACTCATGTACATGTTCTCACTTTTACTGGGCCAGTTAAGGCCTGTTAATAATCATAACCTGAGAAATGAACCCAGAAGGAATGCGCAAATTTTATAAAAGCAGTTCTAGGCCAAGAATTGAATTCTAGGTTTTAGGTCTATGTACAAGCAGTACGAAGATGTGTGCTTTCAGTATGTGCATATGCTTGGTTTACTACCCACTTGGGTTCAAACTGTAATCTTTAGGCTCACAGCTAAAGAGTGAACCAGGCTAACAAGTGACACACCAACAGCATAAACTGTTATGTACTACGTTTTGAGTGCCTTTTAAGTAGTTTGTTATCCATTTCACATACATAACCAGTATTACCCAAAACATGTGTTTCGAAGACATGAGACACTTTCCTTCCCTGTAAGTGTCTATTTAAACTTGCACATCCACCCCGCTGTAAAAGAGGTCTGCAGAAATATGGAGCCATCAAGTGCTTCACTTCACAGTTCATATTGTTCACACATACACACACACACGTGCAGCTGCATTTGTGTTTTACTTGGTAAAAGTGCAAGTTCCAATGCTGTATGGATGGAAGAGTGCTAATTAGGCACTTTTCTTTGGTACAGGAGGAAAATGAGGAGGACAACAATATTCTGGTGAACTATGATTTTAAATTTTAACATGCACAGGTTAAGCTGCTCCACTTTACGATACAGTTAGGTGCACAGTATGTAAAGTGATAATAATGTCTAGTGGAAGCAGTCTGTTCTTGTTTCATTTGATTTTTACACTGCAATATTCATGTCCCCATCCTTTTTCATTGTTTTTGCTTAATTTATTTGTGACATTTTTGTACTGCTCTTTTCCTTGTCCTTGTTCTTGCCACAGTTATCTTCGATGCCTACCCATTCACAAGCACTGTATAGCTACTGTTGTGGTGGGGCGGTAGGTTGAATATGGGTCCAAGAACCCTGCTTCCATTTATTATAAGGACAATCTTTCAGTTTGTTCCCTTAACTTTACTGACTACTCATTGGCCACATCCTGCTTAAGTACAATAGGGTAATTGCTATTTGGTGGCTAACTGTTTCTCTGGTGGATCTGGATTTCTCTAGTTTTTTTTTGTCTAAAGTCTTCCAGACTAAGAACAGAACAGCTTCTGGCAGCTACATTCATTCTAAGCCAGTTCCAAGGATCTCCTATTTCACCTATTTTTGTTGTGTCCTATGAGCTTTTGTAATTTATGAATTGGATCCCTCCCTTTACTACTTGCATGTTTTAGGCAGTCTGGGAATGTAAAAAAATGTTTTGTTATTACACACTGCACTTTTAATCTGTGTTTACTGATTGTTCAGTAAAATAGGAAAACATAAACTGTTCTTCTTTTGTAGATAAGAAGACTTCCAATTATATTACTAGTTATTCATGGTATGCATTTGAAATCACAAATTAGTTGACTTGTCTGAACATATCTCCTATTTCTGTTTAGTAACAACTAATGATTTATTCCTCATGAACAGCTGCCAAGTGATTTAATACATTATGTAGGGAAAATAATGTATGTATACTTGCAAATTCACTATCTTTCCAAAAAAAATTGCATGACTTTTTGGAACATGCTTTTTCTTTGTCATGCTTCATTTTTTATCAGCTTATCAACTGCAGGAGTGTGTAGTCCAGGAGGTCCCTAGTAACTTTTTATTAGTTGAGTTACTTATTTATTTACTTGTTTACTCACAGCATCTAGCCTGTAAGAGTTTTACTTTTACATCACATATAATTCAGCATATTTACAGGAGTTGTTCCTTTGAGTGCACTGGAACAATTTCTCTTTTATTTACTTTTTTATAAAGCAAATTTAGAAAGGGTTTATGGATTTTAATCCTGCTTAGTCCACAAAGCATTTTGACGATTTTCACAAAAAACTAAAATACAAAATAGTAATTTTTGACACAGACAAATGATAACAGGATACAAGAGCAAATCCTACAATAGAATGTTCCACTACCTACATGAACTAGTTTCTGTTCAAGAAATCCAGCCACCACTGTGGCCCTCCAGGACTAGGATTGACCATGCTGATGTGAAACATCCATAAATTCACAACAGAACTTCACCTCTCATTACATTCATTTGTTGTTGAAAACCAAAATGAATAGTTTAATTATTTCTCATTCAGCCTTTGACGAAAGCACAGTAACCTATACTTGGTAAAAATGTTTAGATGTCTGATTCTGGTTCATTTTTTCTTTTCTTGTAGTTTGAAGGCAACAATTTGAGACAGCTGGTAGTGAAGATTTGCAGGGGTTACTTTGTACCAGTTTCTCCAAAGTATTCATATGACCTGCGATATCTGATTACTCATCTTTTTAAAGTAAGCCCTCGTGACAGACCTTCAGTTAATTCTCTCTTGAAGAAGCCATTCTTAGAAAAACGAATAGTAAAGCATTTAAGTTCAGAGGTAAGTACTAAACATCTTCCTTTAACTTATGCTTAGTGACATGTCAAACATGGCCTAGATTTTATCACTATATACACTGTGACAACTGTGTTGCTTAATATGATGCCCGCTTTCCTTTTATTACTTGATTTAACAGGAGGTGTTAAGCTGTGCTCTTCTTTTCACCTTTATCCACCTCTTTCTACACATTTTTCCCTTCTCAATTGTGGCACTTTTGTTAAACACACCAAAAATGATGTTTAAAGTATATTTTGGATATGAGTAAATAGGAGAGACAATCACAATTTGCCATAACTGAACTTTTAGATACACTGTTCTGTCGTAAATGATATTCAGGAAAGAATGTTCCGATAAAGACTTTAGATTTAAGAGTATGTTAGGTGTGATAGAAAGACGATTGTCTAAAATTAATGAACTGGTCCAGATTCCTTTCAGTATTTTCTTTGAATTAATCTTTATTTTTCTTAAAATAACATAGAACCCTTTCTCTATTGAATTGCTCTTCAAAACTAGTGTTAATTTTATGATGCTTTCATTTATAAAATCTCCGCTATTGGCATTTGTGTCAAATATTTATGGTCTTTTTATTATTCTATTATTCTATTTTGAATTTTCTGAAGTGGTCATTCCTCTAATTTTTAGGAAATGGAAGAAGAATTTAGCCATACAGTACTCCACAAGAAGAAGTTTACCACTGCACAGTCACCCACTCCTCATCCAGTAAAGGCGTCAGGTTGGTTGATCTGATTTTGTTATCTTTAACCCAAAATTCCAACAAAATGTAAATGTTAAACCAAATATATCTTCTTTATATGTTTACTTTTTCCTGTCTGACTTTCAAAGACAAATGTAAGTAAGATTTATATATGTATGTAAGTCACTAATGCACTAATGGGAAGTCAGTCCATTGTAGTTAAATTAGTGTAGTGAGATAAAACCAGTGTCTATGCACATCCATAAAGTGCATTTTGCTTATTATTTGACCTTAATAAGATTTTTTGTGACTTGTAGAAAATATATCATGTTTCATTTTGTTTTAGAAATAGAATGTATTTTCAACCGCAAAAAGAATTTCAAGCTCTTTAAAATTTGTTTGTTTTTCGTAGATCATTTTATGTCATGTTCAGGCTTTTCTTTGCATTTTCTTTGCAATAGATATTTAATACTTCATCATAACTCCAGCATTCAAAACACACCACAACTTTCTTTTAGCAGTCAAAGAAGTTCCTGTTTTACCTGTATTGTGTATGTCAAAGCAACACAATGACAAAGTAAACAATCATGCCCTTAACTGTATGCATACTTGGAAACAGATGTGGTGTTAGCACAGCAATGGTTCTGCTGTTCCTTTTGGATACCCAGTGAAGTTCACTGGGGTTTGTTGAGGAAATTAGAAATGGTTTGGCACAATCAGAAGTTCTAATATTTTCTGGGGGAAGCATAATTCTGTTACATCTGATTGTAATATATTGTTGTATTATTGTTTGAGAATTAAGTAAACCACTATTCCTTAATATATTTCAGGTTTTTATTTTGTGGCATGTAGCTATTACACTGAAATTTGTTGCAAAGGTTGCTTGTAACACAAGATAGAGTGTAATTGAGAAATGAGCTGTAGAGGAATAGACATATTGTTGTTCAGTTGTTATGCTTAGGTTGTTAATATCCTCAGCATGGATTTATGCTTACTGTGTGCTTATTTACTGTAAATGTGAGGCACAGAGCCTTATGCTGTTGCAGCACATTGCAGACTTTGTGTTGTCCATTGACAGAGTGCAATGGTGTCTTACATGCTGTCTTCCAGATAATTTGTAGGAAACCTGACACCCAGAGTATTTCCTAGGGGGGCTGTGCCTGACATACAGCATAGAAGACAGGTGTTGATAAGACTTGCTGGCAACAGTCGGTATACAGTACATAGAACACCTTGCTTTGAAATATCAAACAAGGCACACTAATGTCATATTCTGGAATCCTGGTGTTGTTTAACCTCATATTTAAGGCCTGGGAGGCTAATTTTGCTCTTGGCTATGTGGAAGGTGACAACATCCCACTTCTTACAACAGGCTCATCTCAAAATGTTACTGTATTGTACTCAATGACATATCAAATCTATTTCTGCATGTAATTTTGCATTTTATTTTAACTATATAATACTTGAAAAAGTGTGCAGTGCCTTGAAGTTTAAGTTGGGAGTGCACACATAAATCTGAACTGAAAATTTTAAAACTTTCTTCTAATGCATATTACTGTATAGATTTTGGATATTAATGTTCAAATTATATGGCATGGTGGTGTAGCCTGACAAAGCTTCACCACTTTGATTCCACACTGGGATGATTTTTAGGTGGAGTTCATGTGAATTTCCTTTGGGGGCCCAGCTTCTTCTTCTCACAGTTGAATGGTATGTGTTCAGATTGATAAATGAATGATTTTGCTCTGTTAAGGACTGGCATCGTGTCCAGTGCTGGTTCATAAATTGTTTCAGGTGCTGCTGACACCACAAAACACTGAAAATTATTTAACACAAAGTAGTGTAGAATCAGTTATTGTGCCGTCCACGCATCCATCCTACTTATCCTATTACCAGGTTTCAGGCAACTGAAAGTTATTGTAGTAACATCAACCACAAGCCCAGACTGACAGAATCACCTAAAGACCTAATATGCACACCTTGGAGAAGAACCCACTTAAATGGAAAATATGCACATACATAATATACAGGTAATCACCCAGCTGTGAGGCAGCAGCTCTAAGCACTGAGCCATCTTGATTACAAAAAAATAACATTTCTGCAAACAGGTAACTTGTATTTCAGATTACCTTTTCTATAGAGTGTTTATGAGCAGCTTTCCTGTTAACATCACTGTTAGTGCTATGAAAATTACTTGTCTACATTGAAACTCTTCAGTGGATATACCATCCATTTTCCAACCCACTGAATCCAAACACAGGGTCACGGGGGTCTGCTGGAGCCAATCCCAGCCAACAAGGCAGGAACCAATCCTGGGCAGGGTGCCAACCCACCGCAGGACACACACAAACACACCCAGCACACACTAGGGCCAATTTAGAATCTCCAGTCCACCTAACCTGCATGTCTTTGGACTGTGGGAGGAAACCAGAGCGCCCGGAGGAAACCCATGCAGACACGGGGAGAACATGCAAACTCCACACAGGGAGGACCCGGGAAGTGAACCCAGGTCTCCTAACTGCGAGGCAGCAGTGCTACCACTGCGCCACCATGCCGCTCTTGGATATACCATACAATTAGTTAAATTAACTGGTGTTGGAGTGAGTTATTCATTTATATTTTTAAATGTTTGCAGAACAGTAATTTATTCTGGCTTTAAGTGCAAAATGTTTAATTTTAAAATATTTTTGCTGTTTGTTTTTGGATACTGATTAGAGATGATGCCTCACAGGTTCTGGTCTGGTCACTGTTGGGAGTTTTGTCCATGTCCCACCGGCTCTATAATCATCTAGTGTGGGTGTTTGCTTTGATGTGACTGACATTAGACTGGTATTCTTTCCAGAACATGTTCCCAACTTTGCTTTTGATGCTGCTGCTCCATATGTCTCTACAGCAGTGAACAAGCAAAATGACACCTTCTATTGGCTAACTAAAAAGATTACAATATGCAAACTTTCAAGGCAACTCAGGCCACTTCTTCAGGCAAGATGAAGAGTTACCTCATATTGCATACCTTGCATATTGTAATCTTTTTAGTTAGCCAATAAAAGATGTCATTTTGCTTGACTTCTCACAACGTTCATATTGGCTAACATGGTACAACACCCTAGTACTAAAGCAGTGAACAAAAAAGGTTCAGAATATAGATGGGTATTTGTTTTTATAATTACGCTGACCATATAAATTAAGTACTATTTTACAGCCAACGTTTTTGTTCATAAATGAATTTTGTTGTGTGTAGGAAATATCAGATACCCCTTGACCTATCAACGTGGACTCCAGGAGACTTTCAAAAGAACTAAAGCTGCTTGCTTTCATAGAATATTTCGTTTTTATCTCTCACAATTGAATTTTAAGTACCAATCTTGTAGCAGTTCTTTTGGTATCTTGGAAATGTGTTATATGTAAGTCTGGCTGCAAGAAATTGAGTACTTGTTTGTTTTTTATTATAGATGTTAAAAGTCACAAGCCCAGGTCCCAGGTAAAACCTCCAGGCACCCCTTTAAAGAAAGTAGATCCACGCAGAAATGAATGGAAGCCTCCTGCAAAGGTCTATCACCAAGATTATAAAGTAGGTTAAACTCATTAATTTCTACAACTTTCAGTGAAGTTCTTTTTTTATTTCCAAAATCAACTGTGTTGCAGTAATTGTAAATGACCACCACAATGCATTATATCAGTCCATAGATATCTACTTAGGTAGAAATCCCATTATTGCTTTGCTTGCAATCTCTGTTCTTTACTTTCATGCTCCAACTGCTGTGCTCAACCCATGGATGTAGGGCCTATGCATGGATGTTTCTCAGGTGTATCATTCCATCAAATAGTTAAACGCAACTTGTACTTTATCACCTCTTTAAATGCATATCAGGTGGTCTTCAGTAGTTTTTTTTTTACTTACTTGGCTGACACTTTTATCTTCAGTGACTTACAACATTTGAGATATAATTGATTACATTTCTTTTGTTTTTCTAATTGAAGCACAGGCAGGTGAAGTGACTTGCTCATGGTCACACTGTGTCAATAATGGGATATGAACATAAAACCTTCAAAGTCTAAATCCCTAATCACTATGTCACACTGTCTTCAGTTGTTGTAGATATCCTGATACTGAAATATGGAAGCAATGATTGTGGAAGAAAATATATTTCAACGAGTTTGTCTTGTTTCTTCCAGTCTTCATTCAGTTAACATTTTTTCTTTCTGTTTCTAACAAATATTATGTGCCAAATGCTAGAATAGTCAGTGAATGCAAATTTACATATGTGCCCAGGCCAAATATTGCATACAATACTACCAGGTATTCAAGTGGAATATTTTCAACATGAGTTGTTACCGTAGACCATTCTGAGGGTTGAAGTACTCTCTATACTATGTCAATGGACATAAATATGAAAAATTGTTGATGATTGTCAACTATTCTGTCTTCTGTCCATCAATGCATTGTCTGATGGGAAGTTGTTTAAAATAGTATAAACTCATTCATATAGAAATGGGGTTCAAAACACTGAACAAAGGACTTTGTTAATCACCCACAGATTTCTGTCCTATGCTCACATCCCATACCTAGTCATTGTAGACATTGTTTATGTGCAGTTTGTTCTTCCTTGGCTTTTTCCTGGGGTAAACTGGATTTCCTCTAACATTTCACAGTTACCCATGTTAGGTTGACTGGTAATTTCCAGATTGGCTCCAAGTAAGTGTAGATGTATGCATGTGTCAGCCCTGTGATGCACTGGTGGTCGATCCAGAATTAGTTCCTACCTTATGCCAGTCGTTGGGAGGGTATGTTTTCACCCTGCAACCTGTAATTAGTTTAAGCACATTTAAGAATGTCACTTTATATATTTTTGCCACCTCCTCTGTTTATCCACTAAATGTTAATGTTAATGTTCAGCATTGTAAATAGAAAGTGTACATCCTTTTGAGGTGTTAACTAGTCAATCATTGCCTGCAGGGTTTCTACACCTTAACAGTTGGGTTTAAATGCTTACTACATTATTGTGTGTACCCAGAGATTGACTATACTTTGACAGAGTGTACAGAGATATTTGAAAAAAGTAGGTTAAGATTATTAACCTGATAATATAATAAAAAATCAATATGGAATAGTTCATACAGTAGTTCCATGTAAATTTCACTTTAATGTTAACATGGAAAAATCACTCAAATGAAGATTTTACAATATAATACAATTGATTTTACTCTACAATAATATATAATCAAGTATATTGACTTATATTTATTATGAACACATAGAGTAAAATGAACAAGAAACTGAATGAAGTGAACAATTGAATTAATATTTAATTTGAAACTAATCACATTGGGCCAAAATGAATAAACAAGCTTTACTAATAGACAGATTGATACAGGGTGGCTTGATGCCTCTGTCCACATCGACCTTTGCAGATCTTTTGTGATGTGTGTGTGTGTGTGTGTTTGTGTTCATTTATTTCTTTCTTTTCGTCAGCTAGCATGTCCTCTGATTTGTCAAAAAACTGTCAGCTATCTTCACTTATAAATATGTTTGAGTGTGTAAGTACATGTGTGCGTATGCCTGCATATACAATACTTCCATGTGTATGTAAATGCATATTTAAATAATGTATCTCAAAAACTACTTAAACATATTTTTACAAATCAGTAGGCCTGGTTCTATGACTAAACAAAAAATCCAGGTTAAGTTAAGTAATTTTTAACACAGTTATCATTAGACATAGGTCAATAGGCTTTTAAGGCTACACAAATAAATACTGGACCAAACTATACCAAAATCAATTGACCTGGAGCATTTAACAAGGAAAACATGATGCAACTTGTTTTTCAGAAGGTATCATTGTACATAGGTTTCCAAATACAGACACCATACTAAAATTACTTTTCTGGGCATTTTGAATATCGTAGAATCACGATGTGAATTTAACTCTGTAGCAAATTAACCTGAAAAAGTGCTCCAGGTGTGCTGTACAATTGCTGACCCTTTGCTGTGACTCCCAAAGGTCATGCGACAATACAGTTTCCCCTAGGGAATGAAGAACATATAGCAAAAAATCAAACAGAAAATATAGACTTAAAAGGTTAGAAACACTTTTCCACTGTAGAGTCTTCTATAGTAGGGCACACCTTACTGACATATATGTCTTAACAAATTTTTTCATACAGGCACAAGACCAGTAATGATCTTTGCTTCTGTCCAAATGCTATGTTAAGCAAAGATTTTTTATTCCAATAACATGTAAAGATATAAATATATAAATTTTATATTTAACACATTTTGCAACACTTTCCACGCTTCAGTTGAAATTAGTAGAAAATATCTGTAACTTATATTAATTTGTAATGTCCCACTTGCTGCTGCAGTGCAAAGAAATAATCTTTTATCTAGCACATGCACGGTTGATTCTCAAAATAGAATTATGTAGTAATGTGCTTTTTAAACAATGGGCTGTTATTACATTTCTTTTCAAGAAGAAAGAATCCATAACAAACATTTTGCTCATAGTTAAAAATGTATAAAAAAACAGTACTGTTCCTTTTGGACCCCTCAGAGATCCAAGGGGAAAAGGTTTCGGAGTGATTTTTTTAAAACTTGTTTTTAAGGTTTTCATCATCAACATCAATTTGCATTTCCAATTTTTAGGTTATTTAATCCATTATTTAATAATGGGTAAGTTAGTTGCTTGAAGTATTTGTAATCTTTCAGTTTTCAGTGTCATTTTTCCAGGTGTCTTCTCTGCTCATTAGTAATTGTTAATATTAGGATACAGTTAAGGGAGCAAATTACACATAAAAGGGGTAGATTAAAAGGAAAATAGCAGAGGACAGTTAAGCATTTAAAGCTAGAGCAAAAATACTGGTAAACTGGTTGGGGCAAAATCCGGCATCCATTGGGGTTCCCAAAAACTGAATTTGAGAACCACTGATTGTAGAAAAGGAGTGTAGAAATTGTTTTTATCCAATAAGAATGTTTAGAAAAATCTGTAATAAATTATTTGCAAAAGAATTTTTGTACAGCTTTATAAGAATAATTAGCAAGTGGAAAGTAGTGAAATATGGACTTCTCCACTTATCATTACACACTTTACATTCTGAGTAACATCTGGGATGGTTGTAGAAGGCCAGAAAATTTGAGTATAGAAAAAAAACTGCTATTGGTTGTCTGAGTGTATTAAGAGCTTCCTAAAAACTCACCCTATTTCAGAAATGAAGACACTGAAAAAGACAAAAATATATTTAAAATAAGAGCAAAAACAAACATTTGGAAACAAATGAAGTACAAATAAAATGAAATATCAGTAGAAGCCCAAGTTGCTATATTTTACTAATAAGAGATGCTGAAATCCAAATAATTTGGAAAACATTTAGTATAGGAAGTTAGAACCATGTAAATATTTGCACAGAACTTGGAATTTATTGTCAAATTACAGCAACTCAAAATTGTGGTTTGGAATAAAGTTTATTAAACTAGATAAGACCTATTTATGCAACACAGAGTACACCAGTTTTTAGTTCACACACACACATGCACTCATTTCTTAATTGAACAAATCCAAAAGAAGTGAATGGACTGTTAAAAGAAAGTTCAATTTACCAAATGTTTATCAATTCAAGGCTATTTCATAGGGAAAAAGAATGCACAGTGATGTGCTTATGTAATACAAAAATGAAAAGACATGTTCACATAGCAAGTACATATTGTAAAGAAACGTTGGGGAACCACTTGCTAAAATGCGAGATGTTAAACCAAACCTGTGAAACAAAATGACCTGCTTAATATATTTTTTCTTATATCACTGTCCGAAACACAGCACTGTTCCCTTTTTAAGTAAGTAGGATGCAGAGGTTTTAAATCCAGTCATATTAAGTGTAGTTCCACATCTACTATATAATGAAACAGTAAGATCTGTGTGAGTGTCCAGTCCCTCAGAGTAATCTGACTGGTCAGTTTGGCTTTGGTGATAAGTTCAAAAGAGTAAATGTGAGTGTGAGACACACAAGGAGGAGGAAAGGCATAGGAGGCATTCTGAGAGAGTCACCTTCAAAGACAAAAAGTATAAAAGTGGACAGAAGGTGAGAAAAGTAACTTAAAAAATAATGACATAGTCTGGGGTGTAGGCTTTATGGATCACTTTGCTATTTTATAGTACTGTACTTGATTCAGTTGTGCAATTTTTAATTAAAGTATCAATATGCAGTTTGCCAAGGAAGCTATACTACCAGTCAAAAGTTTTAGAACACCTCATGAAATCAAAGCATAGAAAAATAAACAATGGCAAATAAAAATATAACTCAAGGAATCGTTAAGTGTACACATTTTTGTTCAAATTTTTGATTCATCAAAGTAGCCACCCTTTGCTGATATAACAATCAAACTGTGTTAACCCTTTTGATTCAGAATGCCACTCACTCTGTGCAAGTCACCAACTCTGCCTCCAGCTAAAGAAACCCAGACCATCACAGTTCCTCCTCCATGTTTGACAGTTGGTGTCACACATTGAGGAACCATCCTTTCACCAACTCAACAACATACAAACACCCTGTGTTGATGAACCAAAGATTTCAAATTTTGATTCATCGGTCCATAAGACTTTCTTCCAGTCTGCACTAGTCCACAGGAGGTATTTCAAGACCCTATTTTGTTCTTTAAGGAAGAACTTTCTTACTGTTATACGCCCTGTGCAGCACAAAGTCTCCTCTTCACATTGAAAGAAATTGAGATTTGCTTTTTTTCGACCACTGTTAAGCTGTGCTTGAAGCAGTTGTGCTCTGAAATGCCTGTCACGCAAGCTGACATCTCCTCCTATCAGAGTTTCTTCTAGTTTCCAATTGCCTTTGGATTGTGTAGGACACCATATTCACTGACACTTCAATTTTTTTGCAGTTTCTCTAAATAAAAAGGCTACATTTCTAACGGTAATAACACTCTGTCTCGTTTCATTTGTTAATTAGCATTTTCTTCATATTATCAGTGGAATTTACAAATTTCTACAGTATAGTATTCTCCAAATAGTACTTCAAAGTTCAACCAGTAAGGAAGGGTTACAAAACTTATTACGTGGGTCTGTCAGAGGTCACTTTGCTATAACATTTGATTTGATTCAGTTTTGCTATTAGATTTATAGAATTCACCTGCAATTTCTCAAGGAAGCTATGGAAGAAATATTGTTTTCTCTGTAAAGTGCAATTTGATTGAGGCTATAAGGGGGAGAAGGGATGGAGCTTGGGTGTTGTTTGTTATTTCCTAAATTATAGTCAACTTGAAATCAGCTAAATGTTAAAACTGTTTTTATTCACATCCCTAAGCACAAGCCTTATGAACATTACCATGCTGAGCTAGACATGTTACAGAAAAAAGTGCTTGAACAGCAGACACCACAGCATCATATGAATCGTCCAGGAGCCTACCATTTCAATGTTGCCAACCAATGTCATAGGTAGGTCATAAAATCAGAACTGGTGCTTATTCAAAGTTTGTAATAATTATTATTTGTGAAACTGCTGTGTGAAAGTGACTGAACTGCTTATCTATGTCTTGCAAAAGAACACGTTTTTACTTTAAACCAATTTTCTGTACAGTATTTAGCTTTTTAATTGAGATGAGGTTAGTAAATGCATGACTACTGCTCTTCAAAGATACGGATTGGAGGAACAAAATAGCATCATTAGCAGAAATTAACAGAACAATGAGTATTCAGGATGAGTGCTACATAAAGTAAATGACTTCAAAAGGATGAGAATTTTGTAATAAAAATAAAAATGAATTACCAGGTGTTCACCACAGTAGTGCAATTTAATATTTAAGTTTTGCTTTTTTTTATCTGGCCCATGTATATTGTTTATGTAATAGTACCTGTAAACTCTTTATATGACAGTAAATACAATTTGTATATGGAGAGAATTATTATATGAGTTAAAAACATTTTATTTTAGGTCCCATTTGATTATAAACTTACAAAAATATAAAGTCATTGCTTTAACAAAGACCTGTACACTTGAGACAAATGAACAAATTATATCTTTAATTTATGGTTTACATTTGATACAATATTCAATGACTGGTTAGGCCATCTGCCTCATAGTTTCAGTATTTGTGTTTGAATAATGATTTACCTTCTGTCAACCACTCCATGTTAGTACTGGTTTACTTTAGGCACTCAGACTGCCACCTAAAAATGTATGTGTTAAGTTGGCTCTAAACTGCCTAGTGATAGCCCGATGTCTTGTTCAAGACTCATTGTTGTCTTGAATTTACTGGGACTGGTCTTAGTGACCATGTAATGAAAAGTGTACTAAAATATAGTATATAGGATAATTGGTTAGTGTTATTTTACTCATGACTATATATTCAATAGTTCATGTAGATCACAAACACAATCAGTGCTGTATGATACTGTATATTTATATAATGGAATATAATGTTCTACATTTTAAAACTTTTGATATGTTTTTCAGTTAATTTGTAGTGAGCAAGAGTTTGCCAAACACAAGGCAACAAATGCGGTTTTAATTTGTTATCTTCATTGTATAATCTCATTTTATGGCTGCTGTACTGCCTACACATACTTCTGGTACTGTGTTCTGTTTTAATAGGCCCGCTGTTAATTATAATGAGTTCCTGCAAAGACGACATGAAGCAAACCAGAATAAAATTAAAATAGAAAAACAGCTGGTAAGCATTCATTTAAATCTGTATCATCTTCCTGGCATAATATTTGTACAAAATAATAATAATCAGAGTCAAAAGGGATAAGAGTTAAAACTATAGGAATAAAGCCAAAAAAGCATATATCACAGGCTGAGACAGAAATCTCGTCATTCAATGGGCACATCAGCAAAGCAATCTGGAAAATGGAATGCAGACTGCAGATCCAGGTAAATGATTAATGTTGGCACCCAAATGGCAGAGCTTTCTCTTTTACCAGAAATTGTTTAGTTGATGAGGAGGAATACCAGTCTGCTGCTGCTTTTAACAGTAGACATATTATTTACATTAATGATTTAAGAATGGAAACGTTTATCTTTTTCATTTACAAATAATCAGTATAAAGGAAATGTATATTATAGCAAAATACTTGAAATGAAAAATTTTGAGGTGAAGAAATTTGTGTGTGGACTTTATGTTTCATTCTGCCACTTTAAACATTTATTACAATAACAGTCATTTCTAGGTAGAATAACGTATACATATTAATGGAAGGCTTTTTAAAACAATAGTAATAGGATGGTGGTGTTGTCTTCTTTGACACTCCCATTGTTACATTTAGCTCAAATACCTTCCATTTGCATTTTGTGTTTTTTTGTGCAAAATAAAAAGATTTTATAAGAATATTGTACAATTCATTTGTGTTTTTTACTTTTGGTATTTATCTTTGTGTTATTTGCACTGGGTACTGTTATTTCCTTGCTTGGAAGCAAGTTTAATTCTCAGATTAGGTTCCTTCATTGTCGAATATGCTCTGTCTATGTTTGTATTGCTGTTCTGTGTTTAGTAGCATTATCAAAGGAGCTTTCTATGAAGCCATTAGGTCAATTGCTCCACTCCAGAAACACCTCACCCTCACTCCCCAATCCTGGAGAGATGCTAGAGATATGTTGCATAAAATTTATTTGAAAACTCCAGAACAGATGCTTTTGAGTCTATCAGTTGATAGAGGCCATTTACCTGTATAAGGGTGGATCTGTACTTGATCTGTCACCCTAATACATGTAGCTAGCCTAGAGTGATGGTAACCGCAAAATCATAATCTTACAAAAGCAGCCACAATCCTAAACATATAATAATATAATCAAAATTTCTATGCAATCAAAATGTAATAATCATATTTAAACATTCCCCATTTATGTTTGCTGTTTACACATGTAGAGATCATCAATTTAATTATCTACTTAGTGGATGATGTCAGAAAAAAATTCAAACATGAAAGTGACTATAGAAAACTTTTTTAGCAAGCCAGTAGTGAATACTGAAGTGTAATATCAACCACTTCTTAGATGATAGTGAACAATGGAGGATAATGCATATTGTCATGCTGATTGTTTATTTGTTTTTTTTATTATTATTGTTATTATTACAACTGAGGATTTATGAAAAATGAAATACTATAAATACAAGTTTCATTTACCTTTTCATTAATCCAAATAGGAAACAAATTACATTCATATTGCTGTTATTCCAAGTAGCACAAGTATGCTCTATGAATCAAAAATGGAGGAAAAAAAAAGAAGTCCACAATGATATTAACTAGGTCTGAAAGCAACTATCTAAATTGCATATCAAAGACCAGGTTTCTTGATATATTTGAGTCTTTAATGTTTTACTGTACTGCTGAATCTAGGAGTACTAATAAATATTCTCTGAACGTGGCAATAGTTAATGTTAATGGTGAGGTATTGAAAGTGGCAAAACTCAGTCATTTTTTGTGGTGTAGTGTAGCATATTATTTTTGCTCCCTCTCTCTTTTTATGATAAGTATGTGACCACGGATGTGATCCTCCCATAGTTTAGATAAACTGGAAATGTAAATTAGTCTGGTGTGGTTATATGTGTTTGTGTGTGTATAATCGTACCCTTCAATTAACTTGTGATAAATCCTCTTACCTTTCAATATAAGTGGGGTGAGATATTATATTATGGGGAAAACCTAAATGTTACATTTTTGTGTCTGTATTCTAAGGCCATGAGATCTTTTGTTGCATAAAAACTAAGTATTTACCCTGTGAAAAAATGAAATAATCTGTGATCTGATTACAATTAAATTTGCACAGGCAAAAAGAAAGAAAATCAAATGTGTTTAACATGCCACAAAATCTATACATTTTCATGTTTTTTCCATTCACAGTTACAGAATCCAGGGCACATTAAGAATTTAGTCTGAATGGGAAAACCAGTGACTTGCAAAACACATATACAGTAAACTCACTCATGATTGCATTCATTCACTGACACTAGATTGAGTTGTAGTTACCAAGGATCCTGACATTGAAGAGAACCTGCAGATCCTACATGGTTCTTGGCAATCCAGCCAGGAAACCTGTGGCCCAAATGTTGTTGCCCTAATATTAGTAATAGTAAAATTAATTATAATATGCTGTAGTATTTTACTTGGAAAATGAATGTATCATGTAATAGACAAAATACTTTCTGGCAACAACTGATATGGCATTGTAAAGGATAGTCGAAAGCCACAAAATCTCATCTGTCGTATACATTATTGAATTGTTCAGACAGGTTCAGTGCATTAACTTGACTGATTTACACAAGACAGTTAGCAGTTGCTGCTGCCAATAAAGTTGTTCATCCTGTCTTGTCTGACATTATTAGACACCTCCGGGGTCTCGCTTTCATGTGGCATTGACATTAAATCCCTTCCTTTTATAGCTCCTGACTAACAGACAGGAAGGGGAGCTTAGGTTGCCTCTTCATGTTAAATGAGAGCCTGTAAGGCTCATATGTGTTAACATGATATCACTGAAATACATACTTGTCTATTCAAAATTGCTTTGAAATAAGCATTGATAAACTACATGGAATTTGTGCTGGATTGTTGTTTTATTAGTAAATCTACATACTGCACTGCTCTCAGAATCCAGTATGAACCTAATAATATGCCTTCTGTATGCAATATTAATTTTATTAGCAATAAGCCCCAGCAAAACAAAAAATATGCACATTTTGAACTCCATCCAGGATTGGCACCTGCGTTATGCCTAAGGCTACCATGGTAAGGTATGGTTTTTCATGATCTTGAAATGGTAAATGTAGATTCAGAAAAAAGCTGTATGGCAGTCTGAATATCAGCTTATTAAAAGTGCATTTCATGGATACAGTCAAATGGTAAAATTGCCTTTAAATTGTAAAAGTGACTTATGGTGTTTTTTCAGTCTTAATGTGCTAGCGGGGAAAAACACAGTGAATCTTAATTACATACTATTATTAATGAGCATTATCAAAAACCATTTTACAAAACACTAGTGTCCCTTCCATGGCTGGTTCCCCATTTGTGCCCATGAGTGCATGCATGAGTGGACCTTAAAATGCCACTGCATTATTTATATACTGCCTTAGGGAACAACCTTTCTAAAGCACATTTTCTTGTTTCATTTTTTAAAATTGGTATAAATATACTGGTTAAGTAATGTACTTAAGGATTACATTGTGAGCTGAACCATCTTTACAGTCTACGTATTTAGCTAAAGGGTTTGACAAGTATGACATTGTCACAGAGTTCTTTGTTCATGATGGTACAGTGGGAAGCACTGCTGCCTCCCAAGTCTAGTGTTCCACAAGAAGAGTTTGCTTCTTACACCCATGTTCCTAAAGATTATTTTTTTATATTATTTTATTTTTTGATTTTGCAAATCACAAAGGCACAAATGTTAATTTAATTGTAACTCTTAATTATAGTATGATTGATATTGTTTGTGCATTTTTGTATGAGTGGGTTTCTGTCTTGTGCCTGAAGGTACTAGCAGCCTCCCTTCATTTATTGAAATAAGCAGGTTAAAAGTTGATTGTTGATATTCTAAAGCAGATCATTAATTCATATTTCTTCTGGTTTATCCAGTTTACATTTACAAGAAATTGTGTCTGTTGTCATTTTCTTCTTCTTCTTCTTTCACTTCATCTTTTCCCATGTCTATGTGTTTGGGGAGATGTATTCAATAAGAAATTTAGGTTTAGATTGCAGCTGAGAAATAGTTGGTCTATGCCCTGAAAATAAATAAAGGGATCAAAGAATTTTTAAAGATGGACTTCTAGAAGTCACTTCAAAATGTCCCAATCATTTTTTTTATTTTGTAAGCATAAAAACGCTGTTCAGAGAATCTCTTTTTTTCTTAGGTATAAAGCATGGACTTGCTTTGTAATGTTTGCCTGTTCATCTCTTATTCAGTTAAATTCAGTTCATTTTATTTTTGTATATTGCTCCTCAAGGAGTACATATAAAGAAACAGATTTGTTAAAATACAGGAAAACAAAGCAGATCCAAACTCATTAGAATAAATGGAACACACACTTATGAATATGCCCATACACATTTAACCAGCAGAACCAGAACAGAATCATCAATTAACCTAATGATCATATCAGTGGGCCCTGTTGGTTGGTTTCATTTTTGATTTTTTTAAATTTTCATGAGAATTATATGAAAAAAGAATGGGAAGTTAAACTCATGCTAAAATTTAACACATTACAACATGGTTTGAATAGAGACAAGAGTTTTATGTCCAGAGGATTGTTTTCATCTCTCGGACTGACACAGACAAACTGTCTGCAGACCCACATTGTATTGAAAACCTCAAAAGACTTTGTTGGACAGTTATCTTATCCAAAGATCTTGACCATACATTGTTCTCCTCTGTTTATAAATTAATCTTAGCCTGAAGAGGTCTATTAATTTTTTACATTTAAGATGTCTCACTTAAAGGTTTTCCAATGTTGTTATTTGTCCTAGTCTGTATATAAACACAGGCAACTGCAGTTTCTGTATTACATGTTGCCTGAAGAAGGGACCTGAGTTGCCTCGAAAGCTTGCATTTTGTAATCTTTTTAGTTAGCGAATAAAAGTTGTCATTTTGCTTGACTTCTCACTACATTTATAATGGCTAACATGGTATAAGACCCTAGTACTATAGAAAACAAACAAAATTTTGCAGAACTATGCCTCTGATTGTTATTATTATGTTTTATGTAGAAGCAGACACTAGTATTTAATAAGTCTAAATCACATTATAGTTTTTAAAAATTAATTAAAAAAATAATTGTAATTTTTAATTTCTTTAAATACAGCATATAAACATATTTAATAATGCACAGTGTCTTGGGTGTTTGGTTAGCCTATCACTTTTGACTAAGCAGATTGGGATGCTATATGGAAGAATCAAGCTTCAGCAGTTAATGCTTTAAAATAAAATTGACTGTTACCTGCTACAGGGGCTGCGTCCTTCTACAGGTGATGCTAATCACCGCAGAGTTCCAGCACAGCCCCCCAAAGCTCTCCCACCTGCAGATGTGCCAAGAAAACAAGATGGAAAGCAAATTAATGAGCAGGTGAGTCAAATTTTATAGTAAATAAAACTGAAGTCCATAAGTAGTGTCTGTGGAAAAGAAATAGGATAAAAACTTGGAAGAGAGGATGCACCAAATTCAAATTTTGGAGTGGTGAATTATTATTAATTTAACTGTTCAATTACATGTTCAAAATATCAGGTAACAGAAGAACTCAAACAATGCCAGTGCCTTTCATACTTGGGCATTATAAATCCTGAGATGTTTTAACATGTGCTATTATCTGATTATGTTTCTTTTTTTTCTCTCTAGGACTACTTGAAACAGCTGGAGGCCATACGGCAACAGTATCATAGAGAAATGAAAGATATGAAGGCTAAAGCAGTTCTGGAGGTAAAGATCAAATGTTTGTACTCTAATGAGTCACAGAATTTGTCATCTGATATTTCAACACTGGAACTTGAGTCCCTAAGGTATAAAGGTTTTTCAAAGTTTATTTATTTAATTTATAAAATCTTACATAATAGGGTTCACACTAAAAACAACTTTAAAGTATCAGGTAGGTGAGCTCTCTCAAAAGGCAGTGTCTGTATTTTCTTTATGAACTCTATAAAGTAACTCCTTGTTGTGAACAGGGAATATTGTTTTGAAGTTTGCTAAGGGCATATACATCCTGTGTTAAAAGTTGTTTTTAGTGCATTTTGTGAAGTGTGCTTTCACATATGACATTTAGACTGAAGATAAGTTAATTGTTTTTTTAATCTATAATATGTCTATGGGTGACACTGTGGTGAAGCCAGCAGCATTGCTTCTTCAATGTCTAGTACTTGACTGGGATGTGAAATTTCTTCTTCCCCATGTTCAGATGATTTCCAACAGAGAAAATCTTTTCTTCCACAGTATGTTAATATGCCAAATTATGCAGAAAGGTTGTATGCTTTGCTGTTGGGATGGGTCATGTTTCCCTATAACCCTGAAAAGAACGAGAGGGTTTGATGGTTTGATGTAATTCTGCCATATCTTTAAAAGAAGATCTAGATAGAAAGATAACTTAGAAGCTTTGTTTAAAAGTGTTTTCAAATTATAAATCAAAATGTATTGGAACATTAGTCATACTCAATTTGTCTAAAATAGTATTGTTATTTAACAATCATAGGATTAAACATAATTAAACATTATTTAATTAGTCTTTGCCTTTTAAATACAGAAAAATATGTAGAGAGAAAGAGGTTAGGAGCACACACTGATACAGCGCATTGCCGCACCAACAAACCAACTCAGATCCCAGATTAGGACCCGAGTGCAGCTATGCTATGGGTGACACCTCAGCACCACACTAGTTCAGATAGAGTGGAACAGTGTCAGGTTTTTTATGGTGGCTGGAGTGCCAATTCTGCCACCAACCCCCAGGTTTTTCCCTGCAGGTTGGAGGGCCTACATGCAGGACTGGATGCAGATTAATGTCATACCCAGGATGGAGCAATTGAAGGTTAATGGCCTTGCTGAAGTGCCCAACGAAGTAGAGTCACTTTTGGCGTTTACAGGATTTGAACTGGCAACTTTATGATTGCCAGTGCAAATCCCTAGCCTCTGAGCCACCACTCCGCCCAGAAAAAAAAATATAGTATGCCTAAAATCTTTAACAGTGTAAGACATATTATGGGAAGCTATGAAAGCTAAAGTAAATTTTGTAGGATATGAGAATACAACCTGACTTTTGTCCTATCATGACATCCTGACAAAGTGACTCGTCACTTTATATAGCATCTTTCACTGTGAGCATCATCACATGTATTTTTACAAATCTCTCTATTATAAAAAGAAATCCTGGAATGGAATGCAAAAGCAAGGCTACGATACGTGATCTTCTCCCGGAAGACATTTAAAAGACCCGCGAGACAAAAGGACCGTAAACATGAGGCTTGGTGCCAAGAGATGGTGCCAGTGCCGTCTCGCGGGGACGTGGAACATGAGATTCTTGCAAGACACGCCCTACTTACAACAGATATCATACAGGAGCACATGCATCAAAAAACAGTCAGTCGTGTAAAAGCACATAGTGCACACACATCCTGTGCTCTCAACACATATAAAGCGTATAAGGACATACGGAGAATTGACACCCAAAAGATCGTTGGAGAGAAAAAAAGGCAGATAGATTATGAAGCCAGTAAAATTCTAAAGTATTCCAGCGTGCCAGCTAAGTTGCGGCCGTTTTGGTTTTAAGTGACTGTTTGGTCCGATTGATGGAGGGCGGAGTACAGCACGGAAGACTGATAGCGGGGTATTGATTGATGCGGTAAGGGGTGGGGGGCGAGACGCGGGGGATGAGGGATTGGAGAGGGTGCTAGACAGTTGTGTTTGGGGTTACGAAGTCAGCGATTGTTCAAGTAAAACTTTTGTGACACTTTATCATGTCAGTCGCTACAGTATCAAAAAAAAGATAGAAAAGATCGCATTACCGCAAAACAAAAGGTGATTAACCATCAGAACCAGGTGTAATTGAAAAAAGAGCAGGACAAATCAAGGTCAGAAATAAAAGGAGTCAACCCGGCCCGGACACAGACAGGCGGACATGTTGTTTTTCAACCACCACACGTTTATTTACACAAACATTTACAAGTATGGTCACTCAGACCCAGTCCACTAGTGCACAAAACCCCAATACTCAGTCCTGGCCACAAATGCCTGCTCTTTGGGCCGCCTCCACACTCTCCTCATGCCTCGTCCTCTTCCACCCGACTCTAGCCTCGAATGAAGGGAGACAGCCCCTTTTATACATGACCCGGATGAGCTCCAGGTGCTTCCGACACTCCCTCGTTGGCCACGCCCCAGCGTGGCAGAAGTGCCGGCTGTTCTCCCGGCAGCTCTCCGGGTATCCTCCTTATTCTTCCCCCCAGCACTTCCTGGTGTGGCGGAAGTGCTGAGGTAACAGGTCCCCAAGGCATTGGGGCGCCTCCTGGCGGTGACCACGGGCCCCTACAGGGTGGGGCTTCCATGCCCTCAACCCGTGGCCCCCAGAGCAACCAGGAAGGCGGCCCCCACGTGATCCCAGATGGGCACACACCCACTTCCGGTCCTCCAAGGCGTCCCGGCCGGGTCGTCGCCCCTGGCATCCGCAACAAAGGCAAAGAGTAGAGTCTTTTCGCATTCGCATCATTCTTATGCACAAAACGTGGATTTACACAATAATAGACCATACGCTACGAGAATCTGTGGTCCCGCAACAGTTAAAGCAATGACAAGTTGAATTTCGAAGAATACACAATTCGGTCAGGTGTATATTGATGATCATGGAGAAGCGATGCAAATTTTAACAGGCAAAAAGAAAGGCAATGTATATATTCCGTGAATAACATTACACACCAAATGAGATCGTGATATGCCATTCGTATTAAAATGTTTACAGTTTACTGTGAGAATAGCTTTTGCTATGACAATCAATAAATCACAGGGACAAACATTAGAAAAAGTCAGATTATTTATTAGAGAAACAAACAATAGTCACTCACTGGCAGTTTTACGTTGCATTGTCACAATGTGTCTCCAAAAAATATTGTTTTTAATGAAGCTTTAAAGTAAAAGTGCAAATAATGAAATTAAAACAATTCCAAAGAAAAAAAAATTAAAATTATATATCCGATTAACCAAACACAGGGGTTGGCGAGTGAAGTGAGCAGGGGCCGAAGCCCCCTAGTGAAATAAAAAATAATTTCCTCCATTTACTGTATCACTTGATTCACTTTTAGTGTTGCAAGGGTTCAGACCCTCCCCTAGTACAATTAGGCACAGGGCTGGTGCCAAACCAAGATAAGGCACACTCATACACACATTCACTAATACTGGTGCAATTTAATTTCCAGTCACCCTAACATGCACATCACCAGAAAGTGAAAGGAAACTGTGGAGAAGCCAGAGAAAACCCACAAAAATATAGGTACTGTAGAAGTTCTTTACCAAACAGTAACAGGTCTGCAATACAAACCCTGTCTTCAATGCAAAGCAACTTGAGAGAATTTTAACAGAATATGGTATAATAAGTCCTCTCATATAAGATATTATGAGCTTATATTCCACAAGAAAAGACATTTTGTATAAAGTATAGATGCATGATTGCTTTCTTCTCTCACTATAAAACCAGGTTCAACATTATCAACACAAATGTCACCTTATAAAAAAGGCAGGTTGACTTTATTCATTGATATAGTATATTCATTGTTTAAGGAGACAATAGTGAGAGAAGCTGTCTTTGATTATGCCTTCTAAACTTTTTCAGAATAAACCACCAGGAAAAGCTGAGACCTATCTGGTAAAACCAATCAAAGTAGAAGAGATTGTGGATGAAGCACTTGGTAATGGAAATAAAAAGGCATCCCCTGAGGTAGAGTGCATTTTATGGGTCATTCAATGTAGATTAAACATTTTCTTTTTCATTTTGAACTCATTACAGACCACTGTAGGAGATTAAAACAAAGCTCACTACTACCTGAAAGATGTTGAAAATCCAGTGCTAGCACTTAATTAAAATGTAACATATTCTATTCTGTTTGCCAGCATTTTGGAACATTTTTAACTTGTTTTAAAATTTTATTCTTCCCCTTCCTTGTGTCATTATTTTATTTTAAGTTATATAAATGCTATTTATGAGTACTTTGCCATCCCTAGCATTAATTCTGGGCTTTGAAATACTCATGACCACCCCCTACTGTTCATAACAAGGTTAAGAACATTTTTCCTTGCTGAAGAAGGGGCCAGAGTTGCCTCTAAAGCTTGCATATTGTAGTCATTGTAGTTAGCCAATAAAAGGGGTCACTTTGTTTGACTTCTCACTACATTCATAATGGCTAACTTGGTACAACACTCTAGTACTATAGACAAAATTTTATAGATAAAAAGTACAAAATTAAAGGTATTTTTTACTTTTATATGAAGAAGCAATGGAGATAAAAATGCCAAAAGTATATCAGAGTAATTCACTGGAGTCTTAAGATCTTTAGGCATGAGGCTGAGATTAACAAGTGTATGTACAAAAATAGATTGGTATTTATTATCAATACTAAAAAGCAATGGACAACACAGTGGTACATATTTAAGCGTGGCTGTGGGCCTAGATGTTTCACTTTTTTTTTCTCCACATCATAAATACATGTACGTTAATTTAATTGGCATATTTAAATTATCCCAGTATAATACAATGTAGATATTTTTAAGAGTTTGCATTAAAATGAATGGATTTTCCATCCAGGACTGATTCCTGCCTTGCATCCAGTGCTTTTAGGATAGACTCCAGCTCCAGGTAAACTGTATTACTAAATACTGTAAAATATATTATTAACTGATTGTGATTTCTAAACCATGGACAAAAGATATAGCTCAATTCTAAGCTCGAAAATGAGAAATGCAACATTTTAGTTATTGAGTCTGGAACATGCATGTGTCTTAGAGCGTTGCTGAAAAATGTTTCTTTACAATGAATGCAAGTGTGTGAAGAAATGCCTTTTTATAACCTGAATTAACCTTTAAAACACTTACATATATTGTTTTATTGTAACTAGTGAACAGCTTAGGTCAATCAAAACCAGGTCCACCTGATTTCAAAACAGTACTATCAATAGACTAGGTGAAGCATGAACTTGAACTTTTCATGTTAAGAATCTTTTGCAGTAATTTCATAAATATGCCTAAATGTAGAACAGCACATATTTGGGGATGTTGGAATAATAAACCTAAAGAAATAAGAATCATTTGATAAAACCTCATTTCAGGATTTTAAATCTGAATCTATCATGAGCGGTATATGTTTGTTAGGATTGACTTCTAAAGTTGACCTAAGCATTGAAACATGCTGAATTTTTGTTGTAGCAATGCCTATTAATTTCAAAATCTTCTTTTACATAGTGCTATTCTCAGGGTACAAATACAGCCTTAGCATACAAAACAATGGCTTTAATAATAATGTCATTGTGGAAATGCTTCTACACAGCACACTGCTTCACAGGTCAGAGCTTGACAGGACATGATGCCTTTCTTCATTCTCTCTTAATCTTGCTTTCTCTGTGTTTTCTCTTTTTGTTCTCACCTCTACATTTACTTAATAACAGATAGCTTTTTATAACTCTGGCTTTCTCACCTTTCACAACCAAATTGGGCTGTAACAACTTTATACTAAAAAGAAACTGACTGAGTAGCTAAAGGTAAAGTCCATAGATGCCCATTTATTGTCTCAATTTTACATTTGTAGGACATGGACGAGCATCTTAATAAAATTATGTATGAGAACCTAAAGGAGAGGAAGGCACTTGAGAAGAAATACAATGCAAAGGTGATTATTCTTAAACTTGTTTTTTACACATCCCAGAATTAGCATATCTTCTTCACTGCAGAAAATATAATTGAATTTGATTACCATTTATCTGGAATGCTGTCACTTTGTCCATATACTCACTGTATGTACTATACAGTACATACTACTATTGATTGGCATTGTTTCTACAGGCCGAATAGGTCACACCAGTTTCACTATAATTACTGAAATTCTGTAACATCTCATGAATTTATGCTGTGCACATTTTCCAAAGCTATGAAATTCTGTGTCATTGGATAATGTTCTTCTGAGCAATGATTTGACTGGCCTTACACTTAGTCACCATTGTACAGTAGCAGTTTTGGAATAAACTACCTTGGAAAAAAGGTGCTGCCCCATTAGTGACATTAGGTGTGAATATTTAAAGGGAGTGACACTGAAAATGGATATTATATCGAATGAAATAACAATGAGAAAGGCGCAACAACCTCATCTGCTCTGACAATTCATGGGTATCTACTCTAGCCATTTGGAATAACCCATCAGTTTTTACTCAACATTTCACACAGTATTTGTTCTGAAAAAAGATGACACGACTTAAAAGAAGCTCTTTGACCTTTGGCCCAAGGTACTTTCATATCTGTGTATAGTGGTGTGGCTGACTGTATCTAGCTTGTAACTTTCTATTTCCAGCTCCACCTCTGGCTCCTTCAGCATTAGTGAAATTTATAGAATTTGTTCCAAGTATGTCAGTTACTTAACTGACTTTGCACCAACCTCTACTGACACTGTAAGAATGGTGCAAGTGATGGAACCAAAAGGTTGCAATCACCAGGAGATGTCAGACATAACTGTATAAAAGGTGACCAATGTCAAAACCAAGGGAAGAAAATACTAAACCCCAATATATAAAACCTAAAGCAAAAAAAACTTGGATATCAAGATTAGCACACCTCCCTCTTATAATCGTGAAGGAGGGATATAGCAGCAGATATAAAAGGGACAAATATACATATAAAAAGAATTATAATAGTCTTAAGTATGCTTACAAGGTACAAATATGCAAATAACAAGAATTATGTATTATGTAAGTAAATTAACAAAATGTAGGTAATTAATAAGTGTACAGTGTTTATCAGTTTATCACATATTTATCAGTTACAATTTCACGGTACAGGATATTAGTCAATGGCACAGCGTATTGCACATATGTTCATTGTCTAGTAAGATGTCTGCTTAGTACCATTCAGCACACAGGAAGCAATACTATCTCGGCCAAGGGGTGAGTAACAGAGGTGACTGCTCTAACAATACAAGGGAAGCTCCTCCTCCTCTAAAATGTTGCAAAAAAATTTGTCAAATATGTACTGTTGCATTTACATAGAACATGCTAGATTGTGTTCAACTTTATGGCTACAATTGGTTACATTTCTTCTTGTTTTTTCCTATACAAGCACAAGTAGGTGAAGTGACTTGCTCAGTGTCACACAGTGTCAGTGGTGGGATTTGATATCACAGCCTCGGGGTTTGAAGTCCAAGCCTTAACCACCATGCCACACACCAACGACGTACTAAGTGGTGGTGTAAAAACATCATAAACATGATAAGTTTAAAGTAAAAAAAACAATTTTTGCGAACTCTTCAGCAAGTAAAAAAATAAATAAATAATGACACAACCTATATTGTGTGCCCACACATTCCATTTCGGGCTGAACCACACAACAGGTCTCATCTCTGTTGACTGTTAGCCAACTTGTAGCCCCAACAGTGTTTTTATGTGAGCCACAATACAAGTGTATTTTTGTCTCATGTTTAGTATTCCTCCCCTTACAACAATTTGCCAACACTAACCCTACAAGAAACACTAGGCCCCATCTTATACATTAAATCTAAAATTCAGTGGGGCACCTAATGTCTTGCTACCGCGCTAATAATAAAGAAATCATGAACTTTATCATTCTTAATATACAGTATACTGAAATTAAAGTAATTGAATTTTTGTCTGGGAAATTGGAAACCACTATTTACTTTGAAGATCAAAGTGCAGCCCATACTGTAGAAAATAGGCAAACAAGGCTAATTGTAAAATGAGATACATTAGTCACCTGTACTGTCATAGAGATACCAAAGTTGCCTTGTCACTTAAATGGAATGCAATTATTAAATTTTGTAGATGGCAGCTGAGATTTACACTGAGGGTCATGTATTATGTCTCTCCTGTCAGTCAGCAATTAATTTTCTTTATGTGTAAAAGCATCAGTTTAATGTTACAGATTTATAATATATAAGAATACAACTATACTATTAAAGCATAAAATATAGTAAAATGCAGTATTTTATAATTATCATTTAACACTAGAATATCCATAAATATGACCTCAAACCTGCTTAATCCATTTCAGGGTCACCAAGCCAATTTAATGTAACCTCCCCAGGTGTGACATTCATACCAGGACCACTAATAACCACAAATATGTAATGCTGTAATTATTTTCAAAGAATTATAAAGCATCATGTAAATGGTGTGATTTAAACTCAGCTCAGAGTAAGCATTTTTTGATTATAAATATTCTAATATCCATTTTTTTTTTTTTTATTTATCCATTCATCTATGTCAGTTTTCTTCCAACTTAAGGTTACCTTTTTAATCTTTCAGAGTGATTTTGCTTGTTCTTAAATGAAGATATTCCTTGTGCAGTTTTTTTATAAATACCGAGAAGCACAGTATTACTCCCAAGTGTTATTTTGAATTGTTCCTTTTAATTCTTTACTAAACTCTTTACAGTCTGATGAAAATCTTTGCATTTTTTACAGTTACTGTAAATGTATTTTCTTTGCAGAAAGGAGTGAAATTTGAGATACAATTAGATGAGAAGACAGAAGAAACCCCTCTTGAAGAGGTAAACAAGAAAACACAAAATTGTTATACAAATATTGTTATATATTTCATTTTGCTAAATTTAGCAGCACAAATTTTTCAATTTTTCATCTTGATATTTTCTATTTGTAGGCAAGAACTTTTATTTTTTGGGGACTGAAATTTTCATTTGTATCAAACATATTCACAAATAGCAGACACATATCTTCATTGTTTAATATTAATTTTGTTTTGTAGATCGTTGTATTAACAGGATATTCAAATGATTTGAAAAAACAAGAATTACTTGTTAAATATAGTACTGGCTTCATCTTGTTTTTAAGATTTCATAAATATATTTTGGAATCTTGTAAATAGGTTCAATGTTTACGTACTTTTAGGAAAATGATATTTTGAATCAAACGTTGACTTTCCTTGATGGGGAGTTTCTGAAGAAAGTTGACTGGAATATTGGCAAAGACAATGCATCTCCAGAGAAAGGTTGGTGATTTACTACATACACCACTATCATTATATTTCCCTCCATTAGCACTGGAGCAAAAAAGTCAAATGTATTATTTTTAATGTTTGAAAAAGCAAATAAATGGATGCTTATTTCTGTGTAGACATACCTTTAGGTTTTAGACTAATATAGCTTTTTTATTCCATCATATGTATTACAGTTGAACATAATTATTACAACAAATTACCTAAAAATAAATATAAGGAGTTTATACCTTAGGTTGCAACTGAAGGTATCAACAAATTCTTGGTTTATTCTTTTTGGGGTCTATGCCAAAAATTTGCATTTTCATTTATTCCTTGTTCATTTCCAAAAATCAAAATGCACACTGGATTGAAATTAAATGAGGAGATTGACTTGTCCTGATTTAAGACTTTCTAGTTGTTTTTTTCCGCCAATGGACATCTTGTTAACATTGGCAGGATTTTGGGGCTATTTTTGGTGCATGTTGAAGTTAGCAAAATCTTCTGGATTAAGACCAGAAAAAATGTTCTGAAGTAATCTTTCTGCAACAGTCATGTGTTATGTCATCAATAAATAGTCATGAACTAGTTCAGAGGTGGTCATATATTTATATGTGTAAATCCTAATGCTTCCTTTATTTTTATATCTGAAAGGCATTTGATTTTGATTGTGCTTCCATTCTTTCCACTTTCTCATTGCCTTAACTTTAGTAATGGTTTATTTTTGTGTCATCCTTTCATAACTTTTTTTTGCAGAAATGTACTGGCTTATCACTATAAATTTTAGTGAATTCCTATATGGCCTACTTGTTGCCTTGATAAGAGATCTGCAACTTGAAGCATGGCCTTTATAATTCTGCATTTGATTTATTCTGTGAATGTGATATCAGAGAAACAATGACTTCAGGATGTTTTTCCAGTCATATTCAATTCAATGACTGTGTTCTTTTGCCCATTTTAACCATTTTCTTTTTAGTTGCCAGTTATGGCAAAGGTGTTGTCTTTCAAACTCTGACTCTAAGGCCAGCATTCCAGAATTGTTTTTCCTTTGTTGCAGAAGACACTGGTATTTGATGTGTATTTAAGGAAGAAGCCAGCTGATAATCCATAAGGTTGTCTGTTTCTCAGACTTCTGACTCTGATGTAGCTATCATCATATGCAGCTGTACATTTGGGCTTTCCCCTTCTTTTTCTGTCCTGGTTAGGTCCAGTTTGTCCTCTTCATACAAGATAGTAATAGACACTTTTATATGAATTTTTCAGTTTCTTGGTAGTCCCCCCGCCAAAAAAATGGACTGACGTGTTTCTTGAGAAAGCTGTTTCATTTTAGTCATTTTTGAACCCAGAACTGAGATGTAAAAATACCAGTGCCTTGCAAACCAAGCAAACAGAATCACTGCTTCAGCAGTGGTAATGTAATTACAAATGTTTCACTAATAGCAGAATATAATTTAAAATGACTAATTAAATATATGCTAAGAGACTTGACCATTAGGGCACAGAAGGAATAAATGTCTGCTGAAAACTGTGCTTTGTGGTCATACTTTGATAAAACTGAATTGTTGAAAAGCTGCAAAATACAGTCTGCTTGATTCTTCATTTCAGGTAAGACTTCATCATCTTCTTCTTCTTCTACTTTCGGCTGCTCCCGTTAGGGGTTGTCACATCTGTCTGCATTTTGATTTGGCAAAATTTTACATGGGAAGCCCTTCTTGACACAACCCTCCCCATTTATCCGGGCTTGGGACCAACACAAAGAAACATGTACCACAAACCACTGAATGCTGAATTGTCCTTCAATACATCTTGGTCAATTACTGCATTCTTTTTGAGTGATTTTGTATCTCTAAAGCGTGCATTTTTAATGATAATGATTCACTGCGAAATTGTTTTTTTTAATGGTACTTACATGCAAGCATGAATATCATCATCATATGTGTACAGTAGCGATGGCAGGAAATAAGCATGTTCACTGCACACAGTGAATTCTTCCATCTGTAGCTTTTTCTAGATGGCTTGGTTCACAGAAAAATTATAAAATGTCTCTTTTACTAATGGATTCAAGGCAACATCAGAATTCCAGCAATATGAAGCACCCTGAAAATTAGTCCACTTTACGATGTGCCAAAGACACATTTTTCTTTCTGTTTCTTTTCAATATTTTAAATACTGTCTTTGCTTTTCTTCTGTCTCTGACTGAAGTTCTGGCTAAAACTGTCATGTAAAAGAACCTCAGACCCGACCTTTGACCTTTCTCCTGAAGTGTCCAGGATTCTGTGTTCGTTTCTCGTTTACAAGTGACAATGGTCCGATTTTGGGCAACTTAATAGTCATGCTTTTGTTCCTAATATTGTTTTTTTTATGTTTTTAAACAAGCTAAGTCATGTCCTATGAGTAATTATAAGTTAAATATTCATATATAGCTATGTGTCACTAAAGCTGCTTAAAGCAATAATCACTACAACACAAGACTTACAGATTATTGATTATTTTTTCTGCTTGCTTTAGAGCATTTGCAAATTTAAACAGAATCAAAATGATGCACAGCTGTCCTGGAGCAAACATCTTTACCTCTGCACCTCTTAACTTGATTATACGGGCTTCCTATCTGATTTAAAGAGATTTTCAAAACTTGGCTACTCAATTAATTATTTATTTAATTAATTAATTATCATAATAAATTATGTAAAATTCCAATGCCTCAAAACACTTGTCATTAAAGCTTACTCCATTAAAAAAATAAATAATATTGGTGCTCAACCAGGTGGCCATACCCACTATTGTGCCTTAATTTCCAGGTAAGTTGCAAAATGACTGAATATACTATAATTATAAAATAGCAGCAAAATTCTTAGATCACTAAAAATCAAACTACAGCCAGGGTGTCAAACATAACATAGTATCCATAAGTTTAGCTGGATACTACACTGTCCGCATCATGTAGGGATAGCAAATACATGTAAGTTCAAAAAACAAGCACCTTTTGTCAAGATTGCTGTTAAGTATAAGCAGATATATAGCATGGCCTGTGTAGGTGGGGGCTGTCATATATGACTGTGGTACACTAGAGACCTTGGAGGAATAAAGGTTGAGAATGACTGAATTAGACCATTTAGATGCCCTCAAATTTTCTTTTTCAAATATCTTGTTGAACACTGTGTGGCCACATGAGGGTGCTCCTTCAACATGCTCACCAAGTCTTTGAATAATTTTCCCTTCTCTATGCCTGCCCCTGCACTCTGAAAATGAAAAAAAGGTAAAAGTAAGCATAAACAACTGATATTTACATGTATATTTATTTGCTTTACAGATGTTTTTATCGAAAAGCATCAAGTAACATTAGGTTTGGGCCTGTTTGTTCAGCAAGTGTAATAGGACAGGTAACAACAGTTGATTGCCAAAAAGATGTAATAACTAATAATTTACAATCATAGATTATAATCGATAAAGCATTTAAGCTTAAGCAACAAATGAACCAACAATATAAAAGATCACAGAACATAGTTTTTTTTTTCTTCTTCAATCAGTTAGACAGATATTCACAAAACAGACAGGTCTTCAATTGACTCTTAAACACATTGAGGGTGTCAACAGTTCAGATGGAGGTGGGCAGTTCATTCCACTAACTGGGAACTACACAGGAAAAGAGTCTGGATTGAGATTTGATAATACGCTGGTGGCACCACCAGATGCTGTTCAGTCGCAGACCTGAGTGGGCAAGAAGAAGCATAGTACCTCACCAGTGATTCCATATACTTGGGTGCCGACCCACTGACTACTCTGTAAGTAAGCATCAGGGATTTGAACTTAATGCATGCTACTACAGAGAGCCAATATAGCAACCTATAGAGAGGAGTGACATATGCCCATTTTGGCTGGTTAAATGCAAGATGGGTCGCTGTATTCTGGATCATCTGCAGCAGTTTGATAGCACATTCAAGATTCAAGACTATTTATTGTCATTTCATCTATATACAGTAGTACAGCATACAGTGAAATGAAACAACGTTCCTCCAGGACCATGGTACTACATAGAACACAGGACAACGAAGAATCCAGGACACATAAAATAAAGACACATAATATATAACAAGGTGCATGTGAGTCAAATGTGCAAACATGTGCAACATTGCAGAGCAGAAAACATATAACATATATCAGATCGGTCCATGAGTGTTCAGGAATCTGACTGCTTTGGAGAAAAAACTGTTACACATTCTGGTGGTGAGGGCCGAATGCTTTGGTACCTTTTTCCCAATGGCAGGAGTGTAAACAGTGAATGTGAAGGGTGTGTTGGGTCATTCACAATGCTGGTGGCTTTGTGGATGCAGCATGTGGTGTAAATGTCCATGATGGAAGGAAGAGAGACGCCCCGATGATCTTTTCAGCTGTCTTCACTATCTGCTGTAGGGCTTTACGATCCCTGACCGTGCAATTTTCAAACCGGACAGTGATGCAGTTGCTCAGGATGCTCTCTATGGTTCCTCTGTATAATGTTGTTAGAATAGTTGGTGGAAGATGGGCTTTTCTCAGCCTACGCAGGAAGTAGAGCCACTGCTGGGTTTTCTTGGCTAAAGAGCTGGTGTTGTAGGACCAGGTGAGATTCTCTGCCAGGTGGACACCCAGGAGTTTGGTGCTTTTCATGACCTCCACAGTTAAGCCATCAATGTTCATTGGCAGATGGTCACTCTTAGTCTTCCTAAGGTCAACAATCATCTCCTTTGTTTTGTCTACATTCAGAGACAGGTTATTGGCTTTACACCAGTCCGTTAACCGCTGCACCTCCTCTCTGTATGCTGACTCATTGTTGTTGCTGATGAGACCCACCACAGTCGTGTCATCGGCGAATTTTATAATGTAATTACAGCTGTGTATTGCTGCACAGTCATGAACCATCATGTGGGTACTCCTGTCAGAAGCAAGTTCCAGTAGCCCAGAAGTGACAAGACCAGAGCCTGGACCCGAAGTTGTGCTTTATACTCTGTCAGATAAGGTCTGATCTTGAGGATGTTGTACAGCGTGAACCCGCATGAATGAGAAACAGTAGAAATGTGGTCAGAAAAACATAGCTGCTCATCAATCCCAAACCCAAGGTTGCATACAGACTTGGCAGGTATTAGCAAAAATGAGCCAAGCTGTACAGAAATGGGGAGTTGAACAGACTGGCTGCCTGGGATCACAAGAAGCTCAGTTTTTGCCAGTTTGAGCAGTAGATGGCGGTGTTTCATTCAGGCTGAGATATCAATTAGCACATGTGGGTACTCCTGCCAGAAGCAAGTTCCAGTAGCCCAGACGCGACAAGATCAGAGCCTGGACCCAAAGTTGTAATTCATACTCTGTCAGATAAGGTTTGATCTTGACGATGTTGTACAGCGTGAACCCACATGAATGAGGAACAGTAGAAATGTGGTCAGAAAAACATAGTTCCTCATCAATCCCACCCCAAGGTTGCATACAGACTTGGCAGGTATTAGTGACAGTAGCCAAGTTGTACAGAAATGGGGAGTTGAACAGACTGGCTGGCCGGGATCACAAAAAGCTCAGTTTTTGCCAGTTTGAGCAGTAGATGCTGGACTTTCATCCAGGCTGAGATATCAATAAGATATGTAGAGACTCTAGCTGATACCGCATTGTCCTCCTGAGAGAATGACAGGTACAGCTGTGTTTCATCAGCATTGCACTGATAAGAGAACCCATGGGATTGGATGATGAAGCCCAGTGAGAGGGTGCACAGAGAGAAAAGGAAGTACTGAGCCTCAGGGTACACGTGTATATGTCTGGTGTGGCTTTGACAACTCTCTTCACCAGGACACACTGTAGGATCTGCCTGAGATGTAGGACTCAAACCATCTGAGAGCATTTTCAGTGATGCCAGTGTCAGAGAGGGTGGCAAGAAGGATGTTATGGTTGACTGTGTCAAAAGCAGAATAGACTAGGACTGATGATAGTCCTAGCTGGTGGACCACCATTAGTAGAGCCATCTCAGTTGAGTGGTTCCATTTGAAGCCGGACTGGTTGGTATCATATAATCCATTCCATACAAGGAAGGAAGAGACTTGGTTAGAAACAGCATGTTCAAATATTGTGGAATGAAAGGAAAGTAGATGTGTGTAGACGAGTGACAGTTGCATTTGTGGGAGTGCAACTTAGTTGAGAACAAGGTCAAGTAGATCATTTTGGTTACATGAATCCTAGTTTGTATTACATGTTTTAGGTTAATCCACTTCTTAAAAAGGTGAAAATAAAGCTAATCCGCAGTTTTTCTGTTTAGCCCACATGCATCTGTCCCAAAGATATCAGGGTAAGAGATCTCCTTGTAGTACAATATTCGGTGAACCAGGGTGAAATTCTGCTCCTATTAAGTGCCAAACGTAAACTGACTTTAATGAAAATGAAAGCCTTCCCTGAAAAGAAACAGAATAGTTCTTCACCTTTTCCTTTGTGGATTCCCTTGTACTTCTGACCTTGGCCCTGAAGGAGGTCGCAAAGTGAAATGTGACATCTGACTTTAGCTTTTCAGAATACGCCATGTGGAATGCTCCCCCTAGGGTCTGTCTATGACACTCCATCACTGTAGATGTTGAAACTGAATTAATAAATCTACATTTTATCTCTTGCATTTCAATTCAGCAATTTCTCTCTAATTCTTTCCTTTAAATACGAGTCTATTCTGCTATCAGCACTTACTAAGTGTCTGCTTACATTTCTGTTCTGATTTGATACCAGTATATTTGTAGGCTGTATCAGTGTTGCTCTATATTGTTCCTTTGGTTTTAATTAACTTGTCCGGTCATTGTGTGATCCTTTGCCTTGTATTCTTATTTACTTATTAAATGTTAATACTATCAAAGGTACTGTGTAAAGTAAAGAAAGGATTGCTAATTTATTCAGTGACGCAAGTTAATACCATTCTATCTGCTCATGCTTTTACAAAGTTCATTTGTTCTATTCAGCCTCATTTTGCTTTGCAGAATAAAATTTTCCTTGTGCATTTATTAATCATTTCTATATTAGGCATCTACAGCCTGCTTTCCAAAACAAATTACATCCAGAACTAGTTTATTATATGTCTAAATTGTCTAATAAGCTTTAAGGACAGTTGCCTTATATTTTACTTATGATGTCTGTTAAAGAGCTATTCTATGGAATTTGATCTATCCTGCTTTATGTTTTAATTTTACACTTACTCATTAATATTACACACATTCTGATCTATCTGGGTGTGCTTTTCAGAATGAATGCTTATTTCTATCCTTGTCCATGATCTAGAATTAAGCCAACCAGAGCACAATGTGGCTGAGGTTGAACAGAGGCGGCAGTGGAATCAGGGTCCTCCCCAAACCCTGTTAAGAGCCATAGCTGAAGCAGATGTTTCCTCAATATGCCCTACAATGCATGGAGATATCTTAGGTAAGACAACATTGCAAAGAATCCTCATTCACTGTTACCTTTTCATGCATATGTTATGATAATTTTCATATATTAGTTTTCAAAGATAATGATAAAGTACCGCAAGAGTTTATTAAGGGGCATTAATGGCTGTTATTTGAAAAAAACTCTGTTAATTAAGGGCAATTCTAGCTAACATGCTACAGTGCTTCCAAAATCACATCAAATAAAGACCTAAGGCTTTCCACATTTCTGGGTTTCAACATAACCTTTTCTGGACATGTTCTGAGGTAGCCCCACGTGCTCACTTGGCCCCCCAAAACACCACATCTTTCTCATTCAAATCATCAGTCTCACATGTCCTTGGAAATGTACTGCAAATTACTCTTTACTTATTGGGATTTCGTAATGTAATCTGAGTTGAGATGGCCACCAAAGACATCTGTCAATAAGGAGGGGGTCATACCTGATTACATTCAACACAATTTTCAGGCTGAGCGCAGCACTATCCCGTGAAAACTGAAAAAGTTAAAGATGAGCAGTATAAGAACTTTGTGGAGTTTGAGATGTCATTGCCTTACAACTTGTAATTTATGTTATTAATGGACAATAGTCACTTGTGGTTTTTTGGAATGGCAGGGTTCACTACCAAGCCTATGAGTGAGAGGAAGGCTACGTGTTACTGCTTGTTTCTAGGATTTTTGTGATAGGGCCACTACTGTTGGTTTGGGAGCCTGATAGGTATATGCTGAATGTGTGTGTTTCCACTGGGCAGAAAATGCATGATGCACACATTTGTCTGGTTTACATCTTACTATCTAATTTTTTGTCCTGATTTTCTGCCTTTTTGACCAATACATTGCTTGCATTTTAGAATATTAGGAGCCTATGACTGAATATCAAGTCTCCAAAGACATACCTAAATTTTTCGCTAATAATTTTTTCATTACACTTGGCAACTGCAAATTCCAATAAACTGGGAGGGTTTATTCTTATACGTCATGGTCTGCAAGGTAAAACACTGGATGCAGGTTCTAATTAATTTGAAGCGCTTTTATACATGCTGAAAGAGTTTTTCAGTTAAAAAGCTTGCAGTATGATGCCTTTTCTGCCTCATACTAAATGTCTTTTCTTCTATATGTAAACAGGTAAATCTTAAAGCTGGAGGATTTTGAGATTATTTTGGCATGTCTAATGGATTCCTGTGCAGCAAGGTTTCCAGTCTCACATTCCACACTCAATAGATTTGTTATGTACATTTATTACTGATTTGAGTTTGGTTGACTCTTTTAGGCTACTAAATCCCTTTGTCAAGGTGTCTGTGTTCCTTGTTCTTTTACGAACATTATCATTCTGACTTCAGGATTGATTATGTTTTAATTTCTCATTTTCTGGCAACCTTGCTTTCTAATGCCACTCTGTAATTAACTGTTCCAGCTGAATGTGCCCCTCTCCTTTCAGATACTGCCCATTGGTGGTAAAACTCATTATTACTGCAGAATCCATGCTAAGTTCTCTACTAAGTTAGACAAATTCATAAGAATGAATTCTAGCTCCATTGATGATCCTGCTTAATATATAGTTAGTTGTTATGGGTGTCATAAATGCTGTTGGTCTGGTCTGCATGCAAAAATTTCACTAATTGGTACAAGGCTCATTAATTTACTTGTATTAAGATTGCTAGTATATCTAGCTGGTATTTTTTAATTTCCGGTATGAGGTTCATGTTCTACAGTCAGGTCCCATTGCCCTTAATGCCAAAGTTACAGTACACAGTGAGGAGTAGTCATAACATACATTTTCATAAATTAATATGAAAACTAAATGTTTGTACATAGCATTCAAAAATAAATGTAAAAACTAAAGTTTAAAATTCACACATTTCCAAACATTGTCACTATACCAACAAAACATATATATGTAGTCAGTTATTTTTCAAATAGAAAATAAAACTACACGATAAACTGAAGGCGGGCTGGACTGATAGTAAATCAGGGGCCATTTCATGTTGGTAATGTGATTGTAACAAGCATGTTATGAAAATACATGAAGGGATAGATTGCATTGAAACAATTTACATGAAGAGTACCTACTGTAATGTGTCTCATATATGCATTTTCCTATAGTATTACAAGTATTTATATAAAAAAATGTAAGCCAGATGTATCTGATGTACATGTTGCTGTAGAAAAGTTTTTGTTTTTGTTATTTTTGTTTTTCAGAAGATGAAGATGCAATGTATCCTGTATCACCACTGAATAGGAAACATTGGGGTGCACAGCCTCCTGCCACTCTCCTGAATATACTAGCAGAGGCAGAACTGACCTCTGTCATTTCCACAATGACTGAAAATGAAGCAGGTACAGAATAAATTACTAGTTGAAAATCATACATGGCATCCACTAACAGTCACAAACCCGCCAAGGTCCAGTCCTGACAGCATCAGGATCAAAACAGGAAACAGCCCTGGGAGGGGTGGCAGTCCATCATAGGGCCCAATCATGCGCCATTCTGCACTTACACGGAACAAATTTAAAATCTTCAGTTAGTCTAACAAATATACCATTGAGGTATGGAATGAAATGTTAAGTACCCAGGGGAAACACACACAGACATAAAAAGAACATTAAAACTCTATACAGAAAACAAGTGGTTGCAGTATCTGATCCCAGGATACCAAACCTATGGGGCAGCATTGTTAACCACTGTACCACTGTGCCAAACCCGGCTGAAAATCATATACCCAATTATGGATGAGTTGACAATATATACTGTACACTACCAGTCAAAAGCTGTGACAAAAACAGAAATGTTCATGTTTTTGATAGAAATTGATATCTTCATTTATCATGGTATCTTTAAATTGATTTATGCAGTAAATACAGAGAAGACATTTCTAGTGTTTCTAATAGCTATTGATATGTGATATGCACATAATAATATACAAAGATACACATTTGCATAGACTTCAAAATATAATTCTTAATATGTGTAAATATTAATAATTAAGAGGAATATATGACTTGTGTTTTTATTTTTAATAAATATTCAATTAGACTTTAATAGATAGGTATTGTCATAGATGGTGCACAAGGTGGTTATGGTTGAACCCCAAGTCAGTTCTGGACTGGGATATTATGTTTTCTTCCATAATTGTGTGGGCTTCGTTTGTGGATTCTGTCCCTATTGCCCATAGGTACAATTTATAGACATGCAGTTCGGTTAAATGTTGGATAAACTTAATTCTTCAGAACACATCATTTGGAAAAACACTAATATAGAAAACTGATTGATTGACTATGCAATCCAAACGATCCATATTGTGAACATGCATCATCCTCTGATCCATTTATCCATCTTGCCTGAAGAAGGGGCCTAAGTTGCCTCGAAAGCTTGCATATTGTAATCTTTTTATATAGCCAATAAAAGGTGTCATTTTGCTTGAATTCTCACTATAGAACCCACCATTTTAATTGTGGAGTGGATTCTATGCTTAAATTGAGTATACGAGGATGTTTCCTCAGTAACTACACAATGCAAATGAAATGCCAGTTTCGTGAATGTATCTGGCAACTGCATTAACCTAATTAACCAAAAATGTCATTGGACGCCATCGTATGTAGTTCTTCAGTAAGTCCTTGACATCGCTTTACATACTGCAGAATGCAGACGGAAAATCAAAAATTGTATTTACATTAATGTGCTAATTCAGTTATGCTATTTACTTGTGGCTGGTATCTATTGATGACTTCTCTAGCTAAGGATTACTTTAATGTATTAAGAGAATTACTGATTTTTTTCTGATTATTGCTATTTATTTTTTGGTTGAGAGAACAAAAAATTTCCAAATGTTATTGTATATCACTACATTGGGTGGCACTATCTAAAATATACGTTTTGGATGTGATCAAAAACCTTCACAAGGCATTGAATAATGTTTCATGAAAAAATCATAACTAATGATACACCATAAACAAAAGATACCTTTATGGCCTGTTATGGGCGGTTTATACTTCACTCTCAGAACGTGTACGAGCACGCATCATGCGTATCATGCATCTTCTGAGCCGTCCTCAGAAACTGACACAACATGTGCAAAAGCTGCAGTACCAACAAAAAATGGGGGGGGGGGGGGATGCAGTGTGATGAACGTGACGTCAGAATCTCCGTTTACTATCTATAGGTGACAGAAGGCCGCTTTGAGCATCCTCCAGAATCGATGTGCGTGCTTCAATGTTTGATTCCATGTGGTGAAGCAAAATGCTGACATAAAAATGTATTTGTGGTGCTTTTATATTCAAGTGTTGCATATTCCCCAATGTAATGACATGATACATGTTAAAAGTCTCACATACCATCTTCTGTGCTGTGATTTTTTTTTAACACCTTCACAACAGCATCAGAAAATACGGCAGGGTATTTGAGCCACAGACAAAAAAATAAGGACACAGTGAAAAGGTTTATGTTGTGATTAAAGTGGAAATTTTGGCTTTAATCTCGAAATGTCCACTTTAATCTCGTAGTTTATTTTATCATTAAAGGAGACCATCGTAAACGTCATCTTAAAACCAACCCAGTTGTTAATCGCTACGTGCTTCTGGGGCTTCCTCCTGCATTGACAGCAGCTGCAAGAAGCAATCGCCATACAGAACACATTAAATTTATGATATTCCAGCTGTCGGCAAATTTAGAATCCTTAGATTTATACTTGATATCACTTTCATAATGAAATGCATTAAAGTATGTATGTTACATTTTACAGATAAATCATCAATTTCATTTAAATAATGAATACCGTTAATGATTACACATGTGGGGGCAGCACAGTGGCAGAGCGGTAGCACTGCTGCATCGCAGGGAGTCATGTCTCTGGTGTTCCCTGCCTGAAGTTTGCATGTTTTCCTGGTGGGTTTCCACAATGTGCTCTGGTTTCCTTCCGAAAATATGAAGGTTTGGGTATTTGGTGACGCTAAAATGACTTCAGTATATTTGTGTGCTTGTGTTCACCTTGCAATAAGCAGCTGATGCCCCATCCAGGGATTGTTTCTGTCCCGTGTCCGATGCTTGCTGGAATCGGTGCATCCCTGGATTGATGGATTTAATCATTAAATATCCTTTTCAGAGATATTGTGGCAAGGTGTCCTTGGAATTTAGTGGATGTTTCAGGCAATTCACAACACAGCGAAGCCAAACGTTTATCTCACTGTAATGAATCTATCAAAGTTACGTAAAGTACACATGCAAGTATAAACAGTACAACATTTACGTAACAATAGCATCCACTGGAGCACATGTTGCGTCGCGTGAAGTATAAACCCGGCCTCAGACTTGTATGTTAAGATGCTTTACTTTTTACACAACCATCTAGTTTTTTTTGTTTTAACTAGAAAGCTGTAAGTGTGGCTTAAAAGGTTAAAACCACTGTACCAGGTAAATGATTAATGTAAGGTATATAAAAAACCAGAGGCCTTCATACAGATAGATGTTTTTCCTGAAAGCAATTAATTATGCTTTGCCTGTCATGTATCAAAAATTATTATGGCTAGAAGACATCTAGGTAGCTTTGAAAGAGTAGTAAATATTGGGCAATGATTGACAAAAGTTTGAGTGACAATACAGCTTAACATACTTTGTCACAAAGATCTGATGCTTGTATGTAACACGGAGAGATCTGTACTCAGTGGCTTGTTTGTTTAGCCTTGCACTTGTAATTAATGCATGAAGATCACTATGAAGGAGTATGTGGTAAGATGTAAATACTTCTGAATCAAGCACAAGCTCAAGGTCAGAAGCTACTGAATTCTCTTCACAGCAGGATAACATGGATAAGGCACAGTGCAAAATCATTCATGAAATGCAGCAGAGCACATTTGCCAGTATAGTAGTGTGAAAAGCAGAAATAATGAAGTACAAAGCAGTTGATAGTTTTAATATGGTTACAACCCTTAGTATGATGTTATTATAAATCATCATCATCATCTTTCAGATCTGAATGTTAAAACTCATCAGTTAAGAGTTTAGAGAGTTCCATAATATTAATGGGGTGCACTTGCATCACTGCTTTGAGAGTATTCATTTCCTTAAAAAGCTAGATCAGTGCTAATTATTTAACACTTCTGACCAATGATCGTCATCCACATTGCAGAAAATTACTCCATACCTGCATATCATTAAGGAGGGATCCTGAAGTAAAAAATTAATTTTTCTTTATTAAACAACAACGCATTAGTGAATCAATTGTTTTTTGAAGACTGATGTCATATTCATCTGATAGTGTTGCAGACATTTGTAAACAGCATGCTTTGGCTTATATAAGCTGTTCCTCTGACACACAATGCCCCAGTGCTCTATCCAATGTTTTCATATTGGGATTTTCACATTCTTGTCACTGCCTATAGTATAATCAGCATGATACAATTCATTACATTTTTACAAAACTGAGGAATATAAATAAGCCATCCCTTCACTGAGAAACCATTCTTGCCATTCCTAAATTGATATCTTCAAAAACATGATTTTTAAAAACTTAATAATATTACATCCATAGTGGTGTGTCTTCATTTATAATTATTGTGTCTAGTCATTTATATTTAGATTTCATATATAGAAAGCTGTTTGTACAGAACTTCAGTTTCTGAAAAATAACGCTGACTGGCATTAGAAGTTCTAGGCTCAAGCTTATTTTGTTTCCATTGTATTCAACAAAATATGTTTCTGATATTTTGTATTTTTCTAAATTGTCTGTTTAATTCTAACATAGGTGTGATACATACAATTGGAGATGAGCAAATTGATAAAGATTCTGCCTCGGATATTGATGTCGATGAAGAACGCCTTGAACCTAGATCAGATGACGATGACACGTATGTTTTATTGAGTATTTTAGAAATAAAATCATTGTTGATTAGGACGCTATCTCTTGTGACAGATAGGGGGTGCTATTTTCCCCTTGAACCCTCGGACCAGACACCAGGTAAAAGTCCAATAATTAAATTTATTCGGACAACACAGTGCACAAAGCACCCTCCACTCCACAATACTCATAAACAAATCACAATAATAATCAATAATCAAATCCTCCTCTCCCAGACGGGTTGTTCCCTTCCTTCCAACTCAGCTTGCCCGTCTGGGATCTCCCACAGTCCTTTATAGTCCTCGACCCGGAAGTGTTTCTCTCTCTCTGTCCATGTGACTGGCAACACTTCTGGGTCAGATTAAAACTCCTTTTCTTCAAACCGGAAAGGTTGTAGGGAAAATAGTCCTTGATCCTCCCTGCAGCATCCTCTGGCATCCCCCATGGTATCCAGCAGGGCTGTGAATAAACACTCCATTGTCCATGATTCCCTGCTGGCATTCGGGGCACCTCCATACTGCAGGGAGGGCTCCATCTGGCGGCCTGGGAGTATTGGCCGGGATGAATGGCTGGCCATATACCACACTCTCTATTATAGAAAAAAATTCTGGAGAGAAACAGTAGGGCGACGATATGTGATCTTCACGTTAAGATCACATAAGACACTTAAAAGACCCACGAGACTAGAGAGATTGGCCACGGAACATCTCGCGGGGACCTTAAACATGAGACTTTGTGCCAAGAGATTGACCCAGGACCATCTCGCGATGACGGCGAACATGAGATTCTTGCAAGACATGCCCTGCTTACAAATAAATAAGAGCAAGGGCAGCTAGCTTCACACTCAGTCATGTTTTGGCTTTTTAGCACACACAGATCCAGGGCTCTCAGTGCATATAAAGCGTATAAGGACAATACGTTATAAATGAAATGTAGATGACTAAGTGAAGAAGAAAGCAGCTTGGAGAAAAGAGATGCAGAAGCGTTGGAGAGACAAAAAAGAAAAAGAATAATCTCAGTGCAAATTCAGAAAATAAAGAAAGTAATTATCAGCCCGGACCAAATGGAATTGGAAAAAAAAGCACGTCCAATCCGGACATTGGCGCTATACACATGAAGAGAAGGTTAGAGATTATGAAAGCAGTGGAAATCGAAAGGCTCAAAAAAAAAAAAAAATAGTTGGCACGATACACATGTGGAGAAAGTTAAAGAATATGAAAGTAGGAAAATTAGAAAGTGTAAAAAAAGAAAGTAAAGATCGCAGGAGCACAAACAAATGGAAATTATTACTCGAAAAAGGGAAAATAATCATCACGGACCAGGTGTCATTAAAAAAAAGCAGGATAAAGCGAGGTCAGAAATAAAAGAATAGAAAACAAAGAGGTTAAAAAACAAGGGGGCCAAACATATGCAAAACAGGCTAGAGCTAATGAAAAAACTGGAATTCAAAAGACTCAAAAAAAAACGTAGGCGCGAAACACATGCAGAACAAGATACAGAATATGAAAGCAGAAAAAAAACGAGTGTCAAAAAAAAGAAAGTAAACATCTCATTAGCGCAAAGAAAGAAATTATTATTTAGAGAAATAACGAAAAGACGAATAGAGATCGAATATATGGATATAGGTGATATGTCAGAAGTATTTAAATATTGTAAGGCTTTGAAGTTTAAGTCAAGAGAATTTCAAAAACGGAGTTTACCACAATTATTGGTTAATTCGCAAAAAAAATTATTAACTGCTGATGATGTTGATCGTTTTGTATGTGCAGAAATTCCAAACAGAGAAAGCTATCCTGAATTATGGTACAAAGTCATTAAACACATCACACGGAGCTCATTTAAAAGATTCAGAACGTTGGCAGTCGAAAGATTCCAAATATTGTTTTAACAGAAGTTCTGAAATAAAAGTGAAACTAATGAAACAGCAACAATTCAAAGAAAAAAAAATCTTAAAAGTGTGTATCCGGAAAAACAAAAACGGGGGTTGGCGAGCAAAGCGAGCAGGGGGCAAATCCCCCTAATCTGTAAACAGTCTGTGAACAATTTCTAAACAACATATTAGCCTTTCAGCTAGGCAGTATTGCCAACTATTATTCTTATTATGAGAGGCTTTTAAGTACATTGTATTAAATGGTCCTAGTGTGGAGCTTGTATTTTCTTTCTTTGTTCACCTAGGTTTATGATTTTTATAAGGTAAAATTCTAAAATGTATTTATTACTTTTCAACTGTAGAGTACTACTGTACCCTACTAAAACTCCTAGATATCATTCTCATTACAAAGCTTATCTGTTGCAATAAATAATGCACAAAAACAAATCTGATCAAGGCACCTAGATGCACTCACCTAATGCGGTCTGTGCCAAACAAATACAAGTTATTGTTTATTTTTTAATACAACAGGAACTTTGAAGAATCAGAAGATGAACTGCGAGATGAAGTGGTTGAATCCATGAAAAATGTTGTCATTTCCTCAGAAGGCCAGGAGGAACCAACAGAAATGGTAGAAGAACAGAGACAGAATCCCAGTGAACAGGTGTTGTGTACTGGTGAGAAGGAGCTGGAAATCTCAGAAGTGAATGAAGGCAATGAACAGCTAGAATCGATGGAAGGAAGTGAGAAAAGCCAAGAGGAGAAAGCCTGGCAGGTAGAAAATAAAAATGAAAAAGAAAAAACTGCAAAAGTGTAGAACAGCTGAAAGGTATGAAACTTGGAAGCTTGAAAATTATCTCTGACTCATAGAAGTCTATTCCTTAATGTTAAAATACATATATACCGGTATATGTAATCTATATTTAGTAAATGAAGCAGTCATTTGAATTTTGGAAAAATGGTAATGAATGATAGGCCAATAACTGTGGCAGAATTATATAAATCAGGTTATTAATTAGTAAAATGGGATTAATGTGCAATAGATCTAACATTCCAGTCACACAAGCCTGCCTTTAACTCTGCATATCCTTGAAATATAAAAGGGTACTTGTCCTTACTGTAATAGTCTACAGCAGTGGTTCCCAGACTCGATCCTGGGGACCCCCTGTGGCTGCAGGTTTTTGTTCCAACCAATTTCCGTTTTTCATTATACTCTTGGCCTAATTAAGTGAGTTATTTCCCAGTTTCTGTGTTTGGGAGTCAATGTAGAAATTACAAACTAAATTTGGTAGATTTTTTTTTAAATGTAATAAACAGTCATATGGGGAATATGTAGTTTGTTTTTTTTTTAAGTTGTTACTAGTACTTTCAACCTAATTTTCATTTGGCTTTTCCAGGTGTTCTGGTTGTTTAATTTACCAATTAGCGGGTCTGACACTGAAGTCGTTGCTGCTTTCATCATCCCGGGTGTCTGCTGTGCTGGTTGTTGTCACTATTAGGGTTAAATGAAGGGAGCAAACTACACAGGAAAAAGGGAAAATAATAGCAGAACAACAAAAGAGAGTTAAGCATTTATAGCTTTAGAAAAAATTGAATTTTTTCTAAATGTCTTATAAATGTAAAAGCCATACTGTTGTGTTTTTCTTAATGCAGAATAAGAGGAGAGTAAAAAAAGACCAGCTAATTAAATGAGATCAGTTGTTACCGATTATTTTCACCGATTGCGAATCTGCAGCCACAGTGGGTCCTCAGGATTGAGTTTGGGAACCACTGGTCTACAGTACTGGTAAAAAAAAAAAAAACATTTTCCAAAAGAATGTAATTGTGAAAGAAAAATTCTAATTTTTGCAGGCATTCAGTATCATTTTTTTGAGCCTTCTGTACTTTGTTTCTTATTGCTACACTTTAAAAGAAGTCCTTTATAAAACTGTAGCAAACTGATTTATTTAAGCAAGGCCATATACCCCAGTAGCTGAAAAGTCATTATATTTACATTTACATTTCTATTTCAGTGAAATAGAAGTTGTAAATTGCAAGTTAAAAAATCCTTTTATTATCTTATTATCAAATAGTATTTGTATATCACTTTGCATACAGTGGATATAAAAAGTTTACAGACCCCATTAGGGAAATTCTATAGTAAGAGCTGATTTAGCTCAGGGCTAATCACAAATACTTTGGACACACTTTGGAATGTGACTGGTTAAAGATTAAGAAAGGTGGTTGCACACTTTGGTAACCAAAACAGGTTTTTCCTAAGAGCAATTCATTTGTTCACTTAATATCTTATGTTGCACATTTTATTTGAAAGGTGAAAAAGGATCTAATATGGATTGTCTTGACTTCAGCCTTTACATCAGTCAGTCAGTCATTCTCCAACCCATTATATCCTAACACAGAGTCACGGGGGTCTGCTGGAACCAATCCCAGCCAGTACAGGGCGCAAGGCAGGAACAAACCTCGGGCAGGGTGCCAGCCCACCGCATGGCACACACACACACGCACACACACTAGGGACAATTTAGGGTCGCCAGTGCACCTAACCTGCATGTCTTTGGACTGTGGGAGGAAACCCACACAGACACGAAGAGAACATGAAAACTCCACGTAGGGAGGACCCGGCCTTTACATCAATAAAATCTTAAATTTGTGTAGGAGTATGTAGACATGTGATGTTACACACATCCCCTTTTCTTTTTTTACGTTACATTAAAAAAGATTACCTTTCCTTTTTATGTGCAAAGCACACTTTAACTGGCTAATTTAAAAAAAAATAAAAAGCCTCCTAGGAAGTGTTGACTATTTTTTTTCTTTGTCACAATCTTTAAACCAGAAAGCTTATGAAAAAGTACATGTACATGATACCATTTAAATTTAAATATTATGTAATACTATGGCTGAGTGAGTGTACCCTCTCCAACCTGGGTTGCCCCGATGAATATTCAGCAATAGGGTGGAAGAGTTCAGTTGTACAATCACTTGCCTTTTTAGCAAACTGTCCAACAGAAGAGTGAATAAAGATTTTTTTTTGATCATGTAAACCTAATGTCTTTTCCTACGTTGGAAAAATTACCTTATATTTGTGCACATGACCATTGTCTGTAGTGTTTTAATCTTTGAATTCTGAATTGCAGCAATCATAATTTTGTAATGACATAAGTAGATATGGTTCAAGGAACAGATGTTAAACTGTTTATTAATAGAATTTAAACATAATAAAATACTCCGCTCATATAATACCTATAGAGGAAAAATCATGCGGAGAAATCTCCAATCCTCAGGAGGACATTTTATGGAGGCATTTTCCCACACATATAATACAGCTATTCCTGATTTGCTCTATACGGTATTTATATAAAATGTTTGACTCTTCATCAATTTTCTGAACCTGCTTAAAGCATGAGAGAGGCACAGAGGACCAGAGATTATTCCAGAATGAACTGGATGTTATAAAGAGTCATCCAGGTGTAGCCTCCCCACACAACTTGACATTTTATCCACAATTTCTGTTTCCTATTTACTGTATATAAAACTGTATTGTTACAGTTTTAATGACAAACTTCAACAGACATTATTCTGAATTTGTTCTGTTCCACTGAAAAGCAACCTCTTACTACTCCCTTGTTACTCTTTAATCAAAAGCCAAAGGATTAATCTTTGCACCATAATCTATTATTAGTTTTACTTCTGCCAGTTTTGTACGTTTGCACACTTTGTTCTAAATCTGCACAACATGTACTTTGATGAATTGTCTGTCATGAAGGAGCTTATCAGGTTGGCAGGTAGGTCATATCATGGGTTTTTCTGTCTTTTATTTCATGTATTCTAAAAACATTATCTCTTCTATCTAAATCATTGCTTATTATGTTTTATGTAAGAAGTATATTTTAAGTTAAATGTTATGGGATGGTAGATTTGTTATGCTATGTAGAACCTGACAACTATTTTAAAAAATGTGCAATCACTTTTTTGGGGGGAATTCTAGGATAAATAAATACCTAGCATTTATGATCTTTTTTACCAACTCACTCCTCATAGCCTTTTCAATGTAACCCAAGTGTTCCCTGTATCTACTGGCATGTTACCAGGATCCTGACTGATGAAACCCCTTAAAATAATATGCATTGAGAGTATTTGCTATTACCTTATCTGCATATTTTATTCCTCATGTTGTTTTTTTCACCTTATCCCTGAAAGGTCTCTTATTTCCAAAATGCAGACCGAGTTAATTTGACTTTTTAGCATTATTCTTTCTTGGTTGCCCTTGTCCTGTCTAATATCATTTTTGTAAATGGTACACACATTTTTATACAATTGCTCATTATATCTAACAGCATCTAATTTTTACCTTTTGAATTTTTATGATTGGAATCATTTTACCTTGTTTCTGCATAATCCATAGATTTAAAAATGTATCTCATTTTATTACACAGCTGCTCAAAATTTGCATATCTGAAGTTCTGTTTGTTTTTTTCAGATTTACACTGCCAATAAACTGTGAAACTAATTACTACACTCTTTTTGAATTCACTTTAGATCATTACTGAATATCAATTCGAGACAGTTTACTAGTTTTGTTGGTATACTGATGCAAAATAATGCCATCATTCATTGTATCAATACATTCTATTCCTGTGTTCATCATTTACTGTGTTATCCTATTTTTCATTGTATAATTAACATCACTCTCTGTTATGCTAATTGTTATCTGCCCACAACCCAACCCAAGACCGTAATAACTCAGACACTCTTCAGGATGTACTGAACATGGATTTCACTTGGACAGGATGGTGCATGTGTCAATGTCATTAAAGTTTTGATTAGTAATAACTAACAAATTGTGTTGGTTTGGACATGTGCAGAGGAGAGATGCTGAGTATATTGGGAGAAGGATGCTAAGGATAGAGCTACAAGGATAAAGGAAAAGAGGAAGGCCTAAGAGAAGGTTTATGGATGTGGTAAGAGAGGACATGCAGGTGATGAGTGTGACAGAGGAAGATGTAGAGGACAAAGAAGATATACAAGAAGATGATCTGCTGTGGCAACCCCTAATAGGAACAGCTAAAAGAAGTAGTAGTAGTAATAAATAACAAAAAGTGTTATATTACACTCTGCACATTATTTTACTCCTATGTTCATCCAACATTCATATGTTCGCAACATGCTTAAATACTATTTTTACTAAAATATTGTTAAATAAACCGCTTCCAGAAAATGCTCTTGTGAACAAAATTGGAACGTGCTTTGATGCAACCAAGCATTTGAACTGAAGATCCACCTCCTACCTTTTCATTTATAATCGTAGAGGCGAGACACAATGCTGCTGCAGTCCTGGAGTACTTCAGGATTTTTTATTGGTACGGGTGAATTGACCTTCTATTAGTTGAATCATCTTGGAGACGCACAAGTCCAAGGTGTACATTTTTACTGGTAAAGTTTTCCCCTCACTTTTCATCTGTGGTTTACATGTCTCTCAATACATGCTTTTTGATGATATCACATGAAGTGTGATGTTATCCAATGACCAGGGAATCAGCAAAATGAATTGAAGTAAACGCTTGAAATATATGACTCTGTGTGTAACTGAATCTATAAAAGTTTCACTCTGAATTGAATTACTGAGATAAGTTAACTTTTGAATGATATTCTAATTTATTGAGATACACCTGTATATATTTAATATCTGCTATTTTATATAGATATATAACTCAGAGAGTCAAGTGGTGAAGGAGGATTTCAAAAGCAAAAATAGTAATTACTGTAGAAACAGTCATAAGAAAAATAAAAGTGATAGATGTATAAAACTCACAAAATATGAAGGTAAAATTGTATTTTGTATAAATATAAAAGCTGCTATCAAAATGTACACACAGTCTCCATAACAAGTAATAAACTAACAAGTTTAATGCAATTTCAGCACATTACAGAATTGTAATTAAAATGGTGGTTTGAATAATACATTCAACCTTAAATGGGACCCCAGCTGTATGATTTGTGTTACAGTTATACTGCATAAAAACATACAGTAATCTAATAAAGCATTAAAAAATTGTGATCTACAACATGGAAAAGAAAGCAAAATGATCCAAATGTTCAGTTTTCTTTAATTTATTAGCCTGGAAGAATAAATTATTGATTGAAACAAAGTTTTTGTATTATACATACTAGATATATGCCAACACACACTGCATCCCTGGGTTTATTATCTTAA